>OY735209.1:16036112-16056112 GCA_963457665.1 Thysanoteuthis rhombus
GAACGAAGGTTTGGGTTGATCAGCGATTCCCCTGAACGGTGTTGGAAAATATCATCTTCGACAGTCAAATTCTGTGTGGAAGGCATTTTGGTATGGGACACTTTGTCATGGGGAATTGCGCAGGTAATAGATATCCAAAATCGTAAATGCGTCAAAATACCATGATATCTTGCCCATGGATTGCCCCTCCACCACTTAGAGACCCGTGGCGGACACAGCTAAAGAAGATGCGAAACTGGTAAACCGCTAAAGATTTAGCAGAAGCAAGGATAACTTTTATTATCTGAAATTAGTATAGGCTCAGGTTCTTTTTTGCTCTAAAAACTCTTTAAAAGACCTACAGAGCTCAAATGTTGGTTTGTAGGTTTGTTTTTGAGGGGTTTAGATTGAAAACAACAAGAAAAAACGAACGAAGCTAAATTCTAACAATGAAAGTTAGCGGTTAGCGATTATCTTTGCTTCCGTTAATTTCATAGCGGTTTATCAGAGGAGTGTTTTTTGTTAGCAGTGCCCACTACGGCCAGGGATACTATTCCGAGGGAAATGTTGTCTTCCAACAGGATAATGTTCCTCGCCATTCTGCAAGATCCTCCAAAACATGGCTGACTGGAAACAACTCTGAGATCATGCTCTGTCCGGGCAAATTACTGGATAGGGAACGAATTGAGAATATTTACTGTTTCATGCAATCAAAACGAGCGAATAAGAACTTCTCTAACGCTGGTATTTTGTGGAATGCTGTTTAAGAATGATGGTGTTCCCGACTTGTGGGGTTTTTTGTTGAATGAATCGATGATTACAAGTATTGAACAAGTGAATGTTCCTAAAGCCGATGGTATTTATTATTAATGTTAGGTTTCTTATTCAGAGAAAAAATAGAAAGAAAGAGAGATGAAAGAAAGAAAGATAAAAGAAAGAAAGAAAGAAAAGATATAAATTAGATAAGAAAAGAAAAGAGCGAGAAAAAAGCGAAAGAAAAGCGTACAAAGGAAGGAAGAAAGAAAAATAGAAAGAAACTAAGAGAGAAAAAAGAAAGGAAGAGAGAAAGAAAGAAAAAGAAAAGTAAAAAATCAAAGAAAAGAAAGAAGAAAGAAAGAAAATGGAAAAATCAAAATAGATAAGAAAAGGGGAAAGCAAGAGAAAAGCGTACAAAGGAAGGAAGGAAGGAAGGAAAGAAGAAGGAGGAGGAGGAGGAGGAAGAATTAGAAAAAATAAAGAAAAAGTTAGAAGAAAGAAAGAGAGAAGTAGAAGAATCAAAATAGATAAGAAAAGGGGAATGCAAGAGAAAAGCGTACAAAGAAAGAAAGAAAGAAAGGAAAGGAGAAAAAAAGAAGAAAGAATCAGAAAAAAAAAGAAAAAGATAAAAGAAAGAAAGAAAAGAAAGAGAGAAAATAGAAAAAATCAAAATAGATAAGAAAAGAAGAGAGTAGAAAGCAAAAGAAAAGCGTAGAAAGAAGGAAAGGAAGAAAGAAAGAGAGAGACAACGAAAGCGAGAAAGAAAGAATCAAAGAAACAAAAAGGAAGGGAAGAAAGAAAGAAAGAATGAAAGTAAGAACAAAAGAAGTAGAAATTTTTAAAAGAATGAGAAAAATATGGTTGTGTTGAGGATATTTTCTTCTCTGTTCGTAAATAGTTTTGTCGTCGTCCTTTTTGGTTTTCGGCAGAATTTCACGCCTGATCATAAACTGGAATCGAAAATAACTCGAGTCTGTCACACAAAATTTGTGAATGTTATTCCAGGAACTAGATCTTGGAAACAGAGAGGGCAAAAGAAAAAAAAAATAAAGGGAGGCATGAAAAGGGGAAGAAAAAGAGGGTCTGGGTAGTCACTCAATAGAAACTGTCACGTGGCTAACGTCTTCTGACAGCATTCTGCATTAGGAGTGATCAATTAAAAAGAATCGTGAAAAAGAGTTGATCAATGGATTAGTCACTTATCTCACCCTTTATTGGGTTGCGAAAAGTCAAATTCTTTGAAAAAAAACAGCATGGGCCAAAAAAGAGGGACCAAATTAGTATAAGCTTAGATTTCAAATTGAACCCTCCACGGAAAAACTTATTTTAGGAGAATTTTATCTTTCGAAAAAGAGTGTTTGTTTTTTTTAATAGATATAATAAGGAGTAAATGTTTAGGTTTCAAGTTCTGTAGTTCCACTGTGAGCGTGTTCTATACATAGGCAGGCAGCCAGACTCTCTCAAAAACTAAAGTAAAACTTATGCTGACACTTTAGGTGACAGCTTTGGTTGACAGTTCCAAAGAGAGACAGAGACAGAGAAATGGAAGAAGGAAAGAGTAGTGCGAGGGAAAAAAAAAAAGGACAGAGAAAGGATTTCAAGGGAGAATGAAAAAAAAAGCTCAAAGAAGTCGGGGTGAAAAAGCAACATAAACAAATTTATTCGTGCGTAAAGACTTCAAACGTTTATGAAGGATACTACATAACATGTGTGTATGTTCAATTAACTACGAATTGAGACCAGAGAGAACGAAAGAAGGAAAGAAAGAAAGAAAGAAAGAAAAAAACTATCCAGAAACCAAAGGAAAATGTAAATAAAATGGATAATCGTTTTAACAGTGCTAGGAATTTTGAAGAATGAATTATTAAAACTCAAACTGCGAAACATTGATTTTTACTTTCATTTCATTCTTTTCTTTTTTTTTCTTTTTCTTTTTTTTCTTTCTTTTTTTTCTTTTTTTTTTCTTTTTTTTTTTCTAACGTGTACTTTATCTATTTATATTTATATTTTTGAATTTTAATTTTATTTTGGGGCGGGAGAAAGGGGGGGGTGGTGGATCTTTTCAACGGAGCTTATTTTTCTGACACGAGAGCAGAGAGAAAACACACCTCGTTAATCATTTTAATGAGTCAACCAGAAATATTCCTGGTATAAAGAGTTTTTTTTTTTTTTCTTCTTATCATTATTAAAACCTTTCTTTTTTTACCATCTGAAAACCATTTCAACATTTTTCTGTTGTTTGTTCTTTCTGAGCTTGAAGCACCGCCATTTTGTTGTTGCTGATAAGATTGTCTCGAGTAGGTCGTTCGCATGTAGACTCTGCTAGAATTCATTCTATATTGAATGTTTGTAAAATCACTTACAAAGAACTCATACAAAGAAGGGATTGTCATTAAAAAAAAAACTTGTTTACCCTTGCCGTCAAAAAATGACTGTTTTGAAAAAGTGATTTTACGATTGCAATTACGTGAATGCTTAGGATATAAAGAGGTGTGAAAATGATCAAATCGAGAAATTGTGTCAGAATTCAGATACCATTGTGTATAATCATCATCCGCTTACGAATAACTAAATAATGAAATTGTCTTCTAAGGAAATACTTTTTTACAAATTGAATCCAAAATCAGACGTTTTGGTTTTTTAAGAGGTAATTTTTCTCAAATTGAATTTGAAAGAAAAACACTTTATTTATAAACTTATGCACTTTAAACTTGAATATGTATATACATTTTTCGGTAATAGTTTTGACAAGGGTGTGCAAAAGAGGGAGGCAACTGACATAGACGCTGTACATGATAAAGGCGGAAAGCGTAAAATTACACAGACAATATGAAACAAATAGGAAACTGTTCACTTCTTATAAACACGAATTCGAATGGAAAAACCTGTTAAGAATGACAAAGAAAAAACGATTTAACCATTATATGATATCAATTCCAACTGCATATTCATTTTAATGTTACAAATATGAAAAAAATATTCTTCTTTTGTTAATTGTAACCCCAACCCTAACCCTAAACACCAGCCTTAAATTATATCCTTTGTTGTTAAATCTGATAAAATACAGTTTTAAATAGTCAAGTTTTTTTTTTTTTGCATTCATTTGTTTCGTGATTAGTCAGCGGCAGCAGCTTAAATAATTGTGTCTATTCGAGTTTCTTCCTTTTTTTGCAAACAATATCCAAACAACTGCCCATTTTTCTCCTCTGCTAAGAATTATGGACTAGGTTGTCGTGATGTTGCCACGTTTTGATGTCTCTTTCGAACATTTCTGTTCTCTTCGTGGACCGGTACAACGCAGCAAAAGCATCGTAGAAAGCGCCATATCCGCGTATGAACATTCTTCTTCTTCTTCTTCTTCTTTTTCTTATTGCAGAAGGCACAGACATTATCCCTAGCATTGGCATCGACAGAACTTTGAGGATTTTCCAGGTTACCAAAATGGGTAGACTTGAACATTTCATCCCAGACTGTATCAACCTCTCCTGGCAACCCTGAGATTTGATCGAAAAGTTCTACTGTGAACCAGACCTGATTTTCAGACGGTGGAGGAACCTCAACTTTTCTATACGTGTTATCTCTCAATTGCGAAAGCTGGATACTGGCATGTTCTTTTTGCATGAAAGTCTTTCCTTTAATATTCTCCAGATCCCTATCTACTGTGGTGAAAAACGGCCAAGACTTGGGAAATATTGTCGGTTGAATTTTGTCGAGTTCGTCGTAAAAATTAAACGCTGACATTTTTACCTGAACAGAAAAAAGGAAAGTTTTTTGTTTTAATTGTGTCCGGACATGTCTCAGCATATTAATAGAAAAAAACAGTTTATTTCTCAAGAACACATTACAATACTTAAATCAAGAAGAGACTAAGTTAGACTAAACAGACATGACAAACAAGCCCAAAGTATTGACGGTTTATGAATGGAACAGGTTTAATATTCACAGTGGTGAACATCAATAGAAATGACACAAAGAGCTCATGTCTGTTGTTATACTTACTGATCCCTCATCATTATAAACGTTCTTAGGGTAACCTACGTAAATGAGCCTTTTTTTTTTTTAATAAATATGTAGTATAAAATAATATCAATACATAATACACATACAACCTTATATAAAACGACCAACTACATGTATGGCAAAAATCACATAATGAAGGGAGGTTGTGTTTAATCAACACTGCTGGGTTGCGTGTTAATATGACTGTTTTGTTTTTCAAATACCCCAAACAATTACATGGTGAACAATTGATGATCCCAAAGACAGACAATTTATACATTGTAAATAATAACTAGGTATAAAAGAAACATAGAAAATAACATTTTTTTAAATTACATAAATTGCATAAACAGGTATTGGGAAATGGGTGACTGAACATAAAAAATGTATTGAAAACGTTTATAATGTTTACTGTTTAAAGCTGTAAAGCTTTCTAGACTCTGTATATAGTAAATTATAACCACCAACTTTGGAACATTTTTTTCTTTAAACTTTGATGACATCAATAAAGGGTTTGTACACAAATCAAAAAAAAAAAAATAGAATCAAAAGAATTTGTCATTTTTAACAATGTACGTTTATATATAAGTATATAGTGAATTTGCATTCTTACTCCGATAACACTATAGGAAATTTTGTCATGTCTGTTTAGTCTTAAAACACACTTCGTCTATTCAATTTTTGTAGTGTGTTCAAACCTTTTATTGAAGTGACCAAAGTTTCTATTGGCAGTTATATATATATATATATATATATATATATATATATATATATATATATATATATATATAGATACATACATACATACATACATACATACATACATACATACATACATACATACATATAGATATAGATATAGAGATATATATGTATATATATGAAATGATCACCCGTCATTATACGGTTTATATATCACCTACCCAAGATAAACGTAAATAAAATAAACAAAAATTGGGTAGCTGCTTCAAGGAAGCGATGCTCTTACCATTGAGCAAATCAGCTGCCAGTGATGCAAAGGCCTAAATACCTGTTTTTACATGAAATTATCATCTAATTTATTTCCGGTCTATTGCTTCTATCAACACGACAAAAATGGTTATATGTGATCCGGTAGAATGATGATAAATTGCGTTATATCATGTATAAACTTACTTGAAATTTTATATATATATATATATATATATATATATATATATATATATATATATATATATATATATATATATATATATATATATCGGATCCGATGTGAGGGTTTCAATTCTGCGTCACAGCACTGGATGGGATAAAAAGTCTATAGCCACACTGAAGAGATGTAATACATCGAAACAGCTGTCTGTGGATGACACAATAATATATACATATATATATATATATATATATATATATATATATATATATATATATATATAATATTATATATATTGCTTCAAGCTCAGAAAGAACAAACATATTTTTCAATATTATGTTTGCATTACTAACCATGGGATGGAACAAGTGATCCTGAAGAAACAGAATTTGTCTACTCTGAAAGTTTGCATCAAATTTGCTTTATCCACAAATGTCCAAAAAATAATCTCACATACAATACATTTCGTATTTTTATTAGGCATCTATAAATATAGGATTGCCTCACACACACTCTCACACACACACACACACACACACACACACACATATATATATATATATATATATATATATATATATATATATATATATATATATATATATATATATATATATGTATATATATGTATATATATATGTAGTAAAAGACGAACAAAATTCCGATGAAAAAACCGATAAGGTATCACGATGTATATCTAACAAATTTCCATTCCCTCTGAAGAGATGTGTTAAGCACATATCCTAATACTGTAACATTTTTTTCAAATCTTTTTTTTTTCTTTTACTATATTTGTTCTGACAAAATCTATCATAAAACACAAGTTTTACAATATCAAGTCATCGAGTACTCTCACTGGTGATTTTCGCTACCAAAATACTTGCCAGATATAACGGTTAATTTTTCCAATTATATATGCATATATATATATATATATATATTCACACACACACACACACACACATATATATATATATATATATATATATACACACACATATATATATATACACGCATATATATATATATATTTCAAAGCACAAATCGATAATTCAATATCCGATGTGTGATGGTTTTATTTCATAAAGTGCTCTATACATTTAACATTAAGTTGAAGTAGAGCTTCAAATATGGTGAAATAATGAATTAGCTGCACGAACACATTTATGTTTCTGCCTTGGGGGGGTGTATCCGCTGTCCTACCACAGTAAAATATGACACAAGGTCGAGTTTAACGTGGGAAAAATTATGTTTTTGCCTTTTGGGGGTTCTTTGGGCGAATGATTCGAATCATTTGTGTTGCAATCCTTCACTCACTCTTGTTTGTGTAAACACGACAGACAAGGAAGATCTTGTTAGACTTTTATTAAATTATCTTTTATTTTCAGCCGAGAAAACGTAAGTCTGGATTCACAGGGTGTGATCGTTGTTTAAAAGTATTATCATACTTGGCGCGTTCGGTCAGCCATTTTCAAAGTCAAGTGATAATTTTACAATCATCTTAACTACGGTGTATTTGACTTGATCATTAGTTTGTTGAAGATGCGATAAGTGGTTGGAAACGTGAATTCTTAACTAGGAAGGGCTTCACTTGCAATATATATATATATATATATATATATATATATAAGAACAATGGGGAAGGAGAGAAGATCGGACGTAAAGGTATAGGGAGACTTTATTTTTTGATTAATTAATTCATAAATGGATTAAATGGTTTGTTTCAAATGCTTAGGGAAGGGTTCTCCTCTTTAGTAGCACGAGTACCTTTTGGTGGTAAAATATAGTAAATACTTTGAAAACATAAATGGAAATAAAAATAAGGATCCATGGGGGGTACAATGGTGAGTTCGGACTATTTCATGACTCTATAAGAATCTGTGTTGGCTTTGTGCAATCTTTGTTGGGAGTAGTAGCAGCACTTATTATAGGTATTTTATTGGTTGGTCAGTTGAAGTGGGCATTCTTGAGAATCGGTTGTCATGGATATTGGGAAGCTAGGTTTGGTGTTAGGCTATTTGGATACTTAATAAGGAGGGGTCGAAGTTATCTCTTTATATGTATGATTGAGTATCAGTTGGGAAATGTATGCTCTGTATCTTCAATAGTCATTGAAGATGTTCTGAAAAGTCTGAGAGTTTTTGATCACGAAATTAAAATGGATCATACATAGGTGTCCATAGGTAGGAGTCAGGGTGACTATATGCTTTCCAATATTTGATATACATAAGATAGGAGTTAGATATTGATAAAGTAAGATATGTTTGTAGTATTGAATATATGTCGGTGGAGGTCAAGATTGTATAGGTGGGATTGTTTTGGAGAATAAGAGTATATGTATATGAAGGGGTGCTCAGGCCTGGGCAGAAATGTAGGCTCAGGTGCAGGTATGAACATAGTGAGTTGGTGAGCATAGAGTAATTAAAAGTGAGAGAATTATGCGGTTAGAGATCGGTGTGTTGTTGTATTTAATGTTGTGTCCGTTAGGAGAGAGTGTTTTAAAATTGTTAATCTACATATCCTCACGTAGTTCTAGAATTCTAGTCGTGTCGAGAATCGTACTTTATTCTATTTTTTTCATCATGGTAAATCTAGCATCTGTGCCGAAATTGTGGCCGGGGATACAGAAGTGTAGTCCCACTGGGAGTAGGTTTGGATGATTGTGTGATTTAATTCTGAACCTATAGTAATTAAGTCTAATGTTTAACTGCCACTCAGACTTACCTACGTATTGCAGTTTGAATTTATTACATATTACAGGAGGTGGATGAAATTTTTGCTTCTGTGGTTAGAATTGTGGTAAATGTAAAAAGTCTTGTTATTGGTGGAGCTAGTGAAGGTGTTGGTGTGCTTAAGTTGGTTGCAGCATAGACTATTTCAATTGTTGCAGGGTTGGAAGAGTGTAACGGTTTTAGGGATGGTATTATGTGAGACTGTTATTCATTATAGTTTTCTGCTAATCATGTCTTTAATGTTTTGGGATCTGCAGTAGGCGATGATGCATGGTTCTGGGTCTCTCCCTCATTCTCTCTCTCTCTCTCTCTCTCTGCATATATATATATATATATAAGGAGAGAGGGGAGGAGTTCGCACTTTGGCAAAATACAATGACACCAAAAATTCGATTAAATGGTCACCAATCATATACAGTGGTAGAAAGAAGTATTTTGGGCATTTGCAAATTATTCATTAATATATTAATATATACAATATATTGATCTATGATAAGCAAAATTCTTCTGGGCAAGGACAAATCTGACGCCAAAATGTTTAATCCATTCACAATACAAACAACCATTCATGTTCATTTGGCTATCAAAAATTTAAACAGTGTAAATTCAAGATCTTTGTATGGACGATGTGAACTATTCTTGACATATTTTGGCTCTATTTTTCAAAAATATATTCAGATTAGGATCAAGATTATAAAAGTCTATCTCGAAACCAATGAAAGCAGCAAACTTCCAATTGTTGTTTTGCCACAGAAATTCCCGGAGATCTGTTTGGAGCAGAGCTCTATATGTACCAAATTGCTCTTGTAGTTTATGTTTTAACTCCACCTGCATATTCTCAAAATTTTGAGCATGTATAAAAACTCGCAATATTATTGGTAGGGAATGTAAATAATTTCTTTTAATTATTTTTCTTCCGGAGACACCATATGGGCCGTGGGGTGAAGTTGCTAACCCCATGCACAAAGGCTGTATTTTTTTCAGTCAGAGTGATTGTCTCTTTGCTGGTCTGTCTTACAGGGCTAAGAGGCGCCAATTTCCCTGTTATCTTCAGAATTGGTCGGAGGATAATCAGATTCATGCTGTTCCTAAGGGCATTAGTGCAAAGCGAATGTAAGCAGGCGTAGTCGAAAGTAGAACTAGGTTTGCCGTTTCTATTCTCCGAGCCGATAACCGTTCACCTGCCTCTGCACTTCCACCTTTACATTGGAATCATTCTAATTGCTAACAACGATGTTTGATTCATTGATTAATAACGTTCAACATTTTGTATGGTTTTATCTTCTTCTTGAAGAAGTGATACTACATTCCGAACGACCTTGATAATTGTATTATGTTGTGGCAAGAGGCAGCGTATTTTCCTTGATTATTAAAGGATCTAGTAGAGCCAAGCATTAGCGGAGGCTCTGTATGACTTGAGATATATATTTTTTAAAGTACTGAGTGAAAGAAAGCACGACTGTTACAAGAAATTACGAAAAGAAGAGGCAATGCATTTTCTCTGATAATCAAGGGATTCGAAGAAGCCGAGCCTTTGTGAAGGTTATTTCTTACTTGAGGTATGATTTCTCGAAATACTGACCGGAGACATCACGACCGCTGCGAGAAAATACGAGACTCTCTCAAACAATGGAGAATCTCTGGAGCTCAGCACAAAACGGAAGTCCACACTAGCTCCGCACAGAACGAAATAATTCTTGCTATCATTGAACTCTTTATTACATTTTATCGTTGATTCCAGAAAAGAATAATCTGACGGTATATATATTTTTAAAATCTTTTAAAATGACATTAAACTTTTATGTACAAAGACAAATTATTATTGTTCACCTGATGATCTTATTAACTTGATATCGAGGCAGCATTTCTTCATTTTATACTTATAAAAACAACGGATAAATTTTGTATATTCAACTTTTTTGTCAATGTTTCTCGCATATGAACCAATACATATATAAGTATATATATAAATATATATAAGCCTATATTTCATCTAAGGATTAAATAAAAAAAAGAATCATTAACTTACTTTTCCTGTTTCGAATGAGTTGGAACTAAAATCAAGAAAGTATTATGTGAATGTTTCGTTGGCGAGAAGAAAGCTGGTACTAAAAAACGGTTTTAATCTCGTTACAATGCAGACAACGTCACAAATGACGTCAATTTGATCGAAACGTCACATCATTGGGGAGAAAGCATATCGTTAATATTATCCAAGATTTTAAAATTTATATTTATCCCCTACTTGGTTTTTCAGTAAGGAGCCACATGGTATTTCGTTTTCCCACTGCTGCATGGCGCTGGCAATCCGGGTTCTCTTCCAGGAAACCGTTCCAAGTAAAGGTAAGTACTTTTAACCGGAGGAATGAATGCAGTACCTGGACTCAGTTTGTGTTGCTCCCTTCTTTCAGGAAACTCGTCACCTGTATTTTTCTTTCATATCAATATCATTTTTTACACCTTGAAAAAGATTTTTTTTTCTTCCCAGAACCCATTCATATTTCTTTCTCTACCTTCACTCATTACCTTCTTAGTCATCTTCATCCTTGTTTCTGGACAAAATGCTGGAAAACAGTGGATGGTCTTCCCAACAGCGCAAGTAAGGAGGATCTCCTACTAACCTGACCCTTATTTTGCTTAGTTTTACATGAGAATTTTTTTTATACTCCCAACCATTCAAGCCCCTCAGAGCAGTAAATGTAACGATTGAAAGAGAAAGATGAATTCTTATGGTAAAAAGATATCGTAATAATGACTTGGTCATGAAAGAATCTGGTTAAGAGTTGGAGAGTAAAAAAAAAAAAAAAAAAAAAAAAAGACACCATTCCTCGAGCCAGTGTTTTTGCATTAAACTAAATGAAACCAACTAGTTCTGAGATGAACTGTCATATCCATATCAGATGGACTTGCCTGCTTTTGGAATCAGCATGCAAAATCTGGGGTTCGAATCAGAGGCGCAGCTGGGTTCTTAAGTTAGGGGGAGCGCGTACATAAAAAGGCGTCAGTTCACGTACCAAATAATTTTTAATTGATGGTGTGTATATGATACAATATGTATGTATGTATGTATGTACGTATGTATTTATGTATGTATGTATGTATATATATATATATATATATATATATATATATATATATATATATATAACTTAATGATTAATCGGAAACAGTATATTTCTTGTGCTTTACTTTCTTTTTTTTAAATATATATATATATATATATATATATATATATATATATATATATATATATATATTAAAGTAAAACACAAGAGCTATACAGTTTCAAATTTATTGTTAAGCTATATCATGAAATACAATATTTGGAATATTTAATGAAATCTTTTTTTCGTGTGAAACTTCAGATATCGTTTAGAAGTTAGTGGAACGTGGTAGGTTTAGAACAAGTATGAATGTCCAAGCAAAATTCTTTGGGTAATTAAACTCTTGAGTGCGTTTTGGGGAGATATTCATATATTTTTCTAAATCTACCACGTTCTATCAATTCTGAATGACATCCTTACTTGTTTTAACGACACCCTCAGCATGATAATAGTAAGTATATACATATAAATATTTATTTTTCTTTGCGGTGATAATATTTCGGTCTTGCAGGTCAACGCCTTTATTTCAAGGCGTTGACCAGCAAGGCCAAAATAACAAAAAAAATAAATGAATACTATAAAATAAAGAAGTACATTCAAAAGAAAAACAGATATCTTTACCATAATTTGACAAAATGTGTGTGTGCGCCTGCATGCTTGTGTAGTGGTTATGTGTTAGTGTGTACCTTTGCATCAAGATATCTCGACAACATGCTATTGAACGAAGATGATATTCGCCAGAAATGTTGATCCGTGCATTGGACAATGCAGTGTCAAGTTTAAAGGCGTCTGGATGTACAGTTTTCGAGATGAGGAGGGTGCTCAATTTACAATAGAAATTCCATTTGAAATGGGTATGGTTTTTTGCCCGAATATATGCCACGTCATCAGCGCTCACGAGCGTTCACAAGTATATAGATTCAAAATATCTGATGAGTATATAGAGAGATGGAGAGTGCAAAAGAAAGTTAGTGGAAGTGAGTGAATGAGAGAGAAAGAGAGTTATGAAAACAGAGAAATAGAAAAACTGTAAGTAACAGATTTTTTTCTGCTGAATTTCTCCGTGGAACGAGATTGAATTAAATTTTCGTCAAGTTGACGTAACGGCATTTTTTTTATTTCAAATCTGGTTTCATTGTTATTTCTATTAACGACAATATTTCTGTTTCAAGCGTTGCTATTAACATCATTCAAAACAAGCGCCTTTCGAACCGGTATCACGTAATTTTTGTTGTTTTTTTTTTTTTCAAATCTAGATTCTTACAATGTACAAATCTTCATCATTTCCTGACGTTCCATCCGCTGGAAAGTATTATACGAAAAAGCCTTTTAATATTGTGTCTAATACGTATCCACTAATAATAGGGATTTCAAGACTATAACATCAACAAAACAGCGTAAGGTCTGATAGAAAAGGAGACAGATACTCCCCGCAAAATATGCAAACAGAGTAAGCCCAGGCTACAAAGAACGCCCAGTACAACAAACAGGGGGTCACAGTCATAAACACCAAAAAGCATCATCATCCGGGTATAAGAGAAAGATTTATGGCTTAGAGATCAATTTCATACTAAACCTCCGTATCAGGAGAAACAGTTAACTATTTCTATCAACATGTTCGAAAACAACCTACAAGCTTACCACACAAATATAAGAAAAATACTAAAATACTAACACCTTAAATGCCAGCCCCTATTACATCTGTACCAAGTTGATAGTCTTTATGGTTATGATGACTTAATAGTCTCATGGCGCCAGCTCAGTATCGAATTCACTTCAGTAATAATGGTCTGCTATTTAAATTGCTAAGAACTAATCCACAGCGATGAACCAATATAAGTATTTATCAATATTTGCTTTGGACGGTACG
Organism: Thysanoteuthis rhombus; assembly: GCA_963457665.1. Lineage (NCBI taxonomy): Eukaryota > Metazoa > Mollusca > Cephalopoda > Oegopsida > Thysanoteuthidae > Thysanoteuthis > Thysanoteuthis major. The sequence goes on from OY735209.1 coordinate 16,049,685, forward strand.
AAGCCACAAATGTGGGTCGCTCAGTGAGGATTAAACTCGTTAAAGTAAGAATTATCTGTTAGACAAGATTGCTAACTACTGTGCCACAGTAAGGTGCCCAAGATGCTATGCAAATAGATTCCTGCTTTGTCCCAGGCTGGTTGCCCATTAGTTCTCACTAATGGTCTCCTCTGTCATAATGATTTACAGTCGTTTTCTGCCGCAAATGACACGGTCTGCCATTTTCAATTCTTCTCGCATTGGAAATATGACTCTGCCGTGAATATATGTTTCGATTTCGACCCAATTATGCAAATGCCCCTCTCTTTTAGCCGGACCTTAATCGCCTGTTTGTAATCTGATGTATGGGAGGTAGGAACATCGTGTTGATATATATACATATATGTATATGTACATATATATATATATATATATATATATATATATATACATACATATATATGTATATATATATATATATATATATATATATATATATATATATATATATGTATGTGTGTGTGTGTGTATGTGTGTGTGTGTGTGTGTGTGTGTGTCATTGGTCCCTGCTAAGGTTGGTAATGAGTGTAGAAGCTCTTTCCTTCTATCAACTGGGTAAGTAAAGATAGCTATGAGTGAGTGGTTTGCCAGAGAGCATACTCACCTATTTCCTGTCTTTGCTTTTACCCCCTATCTCTCTCTCTCTCTCTACACGCACACACACACACATATATATACACACACATATAAATTTATATGTGTGTGTGTGTGTGTGCATGCATGTGTACGTGTATGTGTGTATGCGTGTGTGCGTGTTTATTGCATGGGTGTAGATTAATCCGATAGAATGGTAGTAGTTAATGACAGTTTATAAAATGGAAGGTTTAGAAAACAAATGTTATGTCAAAAAATTATTGTTAAGAGAGAACTTTATGCATTTCACCCATATAACTTGACTTCATGAGAAGTGCAGAACAGAAAATAGAAGTTGGGGACATTGAAAATCGGTCGTATATATATATATATATATATATATATATATATATATATATATATATATATATATATAAACGAAGGTAGATCAATAAGTCCATACCCTGACACGTAGTCACTAGCTGGATTCTGATTTCAACTTTTCAACAATATAATGTTCTAACTTTGTAATATGCTGTCTTCCTTTCCTTTCATTCGCATATTCCCTCTCTCCTCCCTCGTGTTCTCACCATTCCTAACATAACGATTACTTGCATAATAAACTGTACATCATCATCATCATCATCATCATCATCATCATCATCATCAGTCTTTTAACGTCCTTCGTTGGACATAGACCTTCCCCAGGATTCGCTACACTTCTCTATCATGGGCGTCACAGAGGCAGCACTTTCTGAACTTGTCTAGCTCGTCCCTCCATCTAATATTCTGCCAGCCTCGTTTGCGCATGTGATCTCGGGGGATCCACGTCGTGAGTCATGATGTCAATCAGTTGTCTGCCATTAAGAGTTCTCACATTGGGTTACACGTACCCATAGAATAGATCTCCCTAAACATCGTCACGGAATTGCCCCTTTCTTTTTCACGCTCTCTCTCTCTCTCTCTCTCTCTCTCTCTCTCTCTCTCTCTCTCTCTCTCTCTCTCTCTCTCTCTCTCTCTCTCTCATTCGTGTCTTAAATTCAGACATTTTAAATTCTAGGTCTGACTAACTGCCATGATAAAGTCAACTCACCGAGAGTTTGACAATGATAAACTGTATCGTTTCTAGAACTGTATCACGTTTAATCCTTCATTTCATTTCGATGATTTGTTTAATTTGAGTTTCTGGTTTGGGAATTCATTATATCAATTACAGTTTACGGAGTTTCAGAGTTTGTTGTATAAAATGATTCTATTCTTTTGCTTCCTAAAAACAGGACAAATACATAGAATCCCCCTTAAGCAAATTCCTATTTGTCATGACTTCTGAAGTACTTGTTCAATCAAACTGAAATTTTCAGGTTTGAATTTTCTAGAGAAAAAGGGGTCAACAAATTAAAAAGAAGGTATATATATATATATATATATATATATATATATATATATATATATATATATATATATATATATATATATATATATATATGTTGGTAATTTAACGATTGGAAGGTAAAGAGAAATTCAAGAGAAAAAAAACAGCTTGACACTGATACAAACACCTCCCTCTTCGAGCAAACAACCAAAAACACACAAGTCTCCTCATTTCATTTCACAAATCTCAAACATGTTAGCAGCATACAGATTTTTCTCCCACTGCTGCAAGTCTTTTGAAAAAGATGGTTAACAGCCATCAAAATGCATCAACCATTGTCCTCATGATAATGAATGATTTCCGAGTTGTAACACCAGTTTTTTTTCTCTTGAATTTCTCTTCATCTTCCGAATGTCAATTTACCAACATTCAGTCGGATCAACTAAAATCAACAAGATAAACATCTACGTATATATATATATATATAATGAAAAAGACAAAGAAAAACATAGGAAGAAAAACGATACAGTTTTTCGATATATGTCTAACACATCCATTTGGGGGGATAACGTATTGGGTTTTTTGTCCAAGTTTTCTCGTCTTTCACTGGATCTGCTCTAACAAAATCTATCACAAAACTCTAACTTACAATATAAAGTCATCGAGCAGTCTTACAGATGATTTTAGAAAATATTATCACTACTAAATTGCTACATAACTGTTCACCCATGGTAAGAAACACTTCCCAGGTTTAACGGTTGATTATTCCACTTATATCTATACACATCGAAAAAGTATAAACATTTTGTCTATTCATTATTCTAGGTTTTCCGATGTTTTTTATTGTCAGCTCGAAGGAATGAAAAAATTTTCCGAATTTCACGCAGCATCATCGTTATCATTTCCATCTCATGTCTTCAACATCAGTCCGTCGTTGGACATGGACCTTCCCCAGGATTCGGCATACCTCTCTATCATTGTCCACTTTGTCTCCTCATCTGGTATTCTGCCAGCCTCGGTTGCGAATGTGATCTTGGGGGATCCATGCTGTGAGTCGTAATGTCCAGCAGTTGTCTGCCATTCTTGCAACATGGCCATCCCATTGCCATAGGAATTTTTTTTTATAGATTCTATGATACCCCAGACTCAGGGTTTTTTTTTTCTCTCTAACATACAGCGATCCTTTATCAGGCTACATAAAGACTCATCCCAAGCATATTTCTGGACAAAAAACATCAGAAAACTCGGAAAGCTTACTAGAAGAATGATCAGATAATAAATCTCAACAATTTTCATTAAAAGAAGTGATTTACATAAGATTAGAGAGAGGAATTATCATAATTAGATTAAAGCTGAATATCATTCACCACTATTGAAAAATGGACCAACCATGAAACACAGGTCGGGTGTTTTCTCTTTCTAACCCTCTGTAAAAATTGCTCTTCGTTGTATCAATAATACATTAAGCACTATTAATCGAACAGAAAATATCAAATTTTAAATTTCAGCTACTTTTTTACCTGAACTATTTTTTGACTAATTTAGAATCATTCATACATATATATATATATTTGAGAAATCGATATATGATCTGACAGAATGACTATGAATTGCGTTATGTCAAATTGCCACTCTATTTGATGAATATATCAGCCTGGACGGCGTGAATAGAATTAACAATTTAAGAAAATAGGACTGCTGCAGGAATCAAAAATGCAACCAATAGAGTAACCACCTCAACGCAGCGTTGCTCTTATCATTGAGCTGAATAACCAAAGGTAATTCAAAGGCCAATGAAACTACTTTAGCTTCAAATTCAAATTTTGTTCATTAACAGTCCATATATACTCTATTTGTTTCTTAACGCAGAAAGTTATATGATTAAGAAAAGTATACACAATCTGCATTTATAATTATTTCTGTTTTATACATATATATATTGTGAGTGAAATAATACCCCAGCCTGAGCAATGGGTCTTTAAGGTAAGGGTGATATATATATATATATATATATATATATATATATATATATATATATATATATATATATATATATATAATTTTTCATCAGTTATTGATATTTGATCACAGTCCTCAATAATTGCCAAAATTAAAGAGAGTTATAAATACATTGATCGCATTTATAAGGAGTTTATATATATATATATATATATATATATATATATATATATATATATATATATATATATATATATATATATATAATTAATAATTGTGTGATCCTTAGACAGCTGTTTCTTTGTATTACAACGTTGTATTAAAGGTAGACCTATAGACTATCTAATAACCCCTGGGGAACTGAACTGTCAGCAGGACTTGGTTAAGCGATATGTTTTACACATCATCCCCCATCTACCGGAGTGCTCCATTCCAGAGTTGGAAGAGCATTGCATAGCAGCTTATAGTAGTCGAGTGCTTTACCTAAGAGTACTCAACCATAAAGAAGGGAACGTTAATTATAATAATTATTAATAATTGTGTCACCTACTGACAGTTGTTTCGTTGTATTACAACTCTTCAGTGTGATCATAAACAATCCAACAAATATCCCTTCCAGTACTGCAAAGTACGGTCGAAACCTTCACTATATATATATATTGTGAGTGGAATAATCCCCCATCCAGAGCGATGGGTCTTTCAGGTGGTGTGAATATATGCATGAATATATAGTTCATAGTATTTTTAGTTATTTGCAAAAAAAGAAACGATTTTTTATCCGTTGTTGATTATATTTGATCACAGTCCTTAATATTTACCAAGATTAAAGAGAGTTATTAATACATTAATCGCATTTATAAGGGATATATATATATATATATATATATATATATATATATATATATATATATATATATATATATATATATATATAAACACCAGCATAATGTGACTCAACTTAGTCTAATATGCATTATGTAACTGATGGTCATAAATTCTCTCAGTAAACGACGGCTGGTCGTTTATTGGCAGTATAAAATGAGAAATTGATGCGTCGTTAAGTATGTAATCGAACGTCGACGAAAGTGAGTGGTTATTGTCCGGGTCTCGTTGAAACAAATACTGTTGCCGACACTCGTCTCTCTGGCTGGGATCATTGACCGAGTTAAAGAGTATATAAAAACCATTTAAGTGGCGTCTAGAACCACGGGTATGGCAGCCAATGAGGTCTCTAGCTCTCAGTTGAATGGTTAATGGTTTCATCCTTATGAGTGTAAGTAGGTGTATGTTGGCGGGCTTATTGAACTCTCACAAATATATCTACAATCAGTATTTCTTGTTTTCACAAACTTTTCAAATCCATTTCTGCCAATCAATTTCGGATTTCTTTTTATTTGCTGATGGATGAGCCCACACATAGAAACACACACACCAACACACACACACACACACACACACAGACACACACACACACACACACACACACATATATATACAATATATATATATATATATATATATATATATATATATATATATATATATAAATATGTAAAATGACAAATCATGTGTATTATGACACAGTCTAAAATGATGTATTGTGCTGAATATTGAAATTAAACCTTGAGGAAAGGTGGTGTTTGAACAGTATTGATATATATATATTGAACAATATATATATATATATATATATATATATAAGTAGACTCCTGTTATCACGGCACGGAACGAATTTGCAGTTATAGTGTGTTGGTTTTATTCGAAGTGTATTAATGATTGGAAAAAAAGTCCAAACAAAAATATCTTTTTATTACCTTTCCAAAGTTTGATACCCTATTTACATGTTCTAGGTCTGCAAATAAAATGAGGAAACCCAAAATTAAGCCAAACCAAGATATACATGGCGGTATTCAATTAATTGTCCGTTGAAATTTCAAATGAATTTTAGCTGAGACTTTGAACAGGAAAAAGTTTAGAACAAAATAGAGGGAATTTCTTTCCGGATTTCTGTGTTACTTATAACCGTATAATTCGAAGTTTACTAATTCTAGTAATCAAGATAATACACTGTAATATTCATATGATTCATGTTTTGTTATTCATGTTATTTATGTTATGCGGTGAACTAATCTCCGACGATAGTCTTACGAGAATATGACAAGAAAATGAAAAGACTCTCTTCAAAACCCACAACGTTGCATGTACGAATTTTGACAACATTTGGCAACATAATAAATATTATTGATATCAAAAAACATAATTTATAATTTGAGTTTGGCCTTAAAGCAGGCAGGTATGTCAACTGAACTGTTTATTCTGCTATAAAAGAAAACATCTTGGTTTGGATTCGATGGATTTTTGTTGAATCACTGATCAGACTAGGAATGTTTCATGGGACGAAACAAGTGATGGGCCAAAGGAGACAAGTCTTGGGAATAAATCAAATATCCCAGCTCTATTATTGTTTGCTGGGGACGGATGTTGT
>OY735209.1:16061112-16131112 GCA_963457665.1 Thysanoteuthis rhombus
TAAAGATTATATTCAGCCATTGTCTGATTCAGCTGTTGGTTTGATTCGTGAAGCGGTGCATCCTACCGTACACTACACAAACGTACTGGTCTTCAAGCCATCCTGTTTTTTATATGCTAAAACACTTTTAACACACTTTATATTAACCCATCTGGTATACGATGAAGTTATACCTATCTCATAAATAGTGTCGGTTTTGGTATCGTATCTATTTACAAGTTTTGATACACAGCTCAATTCGAAAAAAAAAAACTTCGGGCCCACCTCGGCATTCAGGACCCGGTGCATCCCCGTCTTAAAAGCCCTAGTGATATCTTTCATTTATTTTTAAATCTAATTCGGGGTATCGTTCTTGTATTTCATCAAGAAAATACCTCACAAGATGTATCAAATTCCACACTGATACGGCTCTTGGAATCGCATTGCAAACCTTCGCTTAGCTGGCAAGACATATCAAGCCATTTTTGAGTTTGTGGCTAGAAAAAATCCCTGTTTTTCTGTCTGTTTTCTTGTCCGTCTTCTGCTGTCAAACAAGGTAAGAAAAGCATTTTGGTATGGGACACGTTCTCAGCCATTGGGGCTTCACGGCTAATTAGATGTGAAAGACCTTAAATGCTCCAAAATACCAGGATATATATATATATATATATATATATATATATATATATATATATATATATATATATATATCGTTACTCTTACCCCAGAGCTAAACAGCTGCCGGCAATGCAAAGACCCAAATATATATATATATATATATATATATATATATATATATATATATATATATATATATATACTAGCGAGAGAGGAGGGAATTAATCAATTCTGACAGGTCATGTAGTGATTCTAACTGATTTACAGGAAGTAGGATCGGAACCCTTCAGGTGGGTCGAAAATGCCAAAATTGAGCTTTTTGGAAAATGCCAAAATAGACCTGAACTTGAATTGACCCTTAGATTTCACCAGAGGTCAGTGTCTCCTATCCTATGTTCATCCTGTGCTCAAGTTACTCATGTATGAAATTTTGCATCTGCCCCCTATCTTTGGTTTGAAAATACCCAAATTAGACTGACCTTGAATTAAACTTAAGAGGTCAAAAGAAGTCAAACCCATCCATCCAATGTTCATACCGTGGGCAAATTAACCTTGTGCACAAATTTTAAGCTAATAGGATGCAACCGTCTCCGTTAAATTTGAAAATGTCAAAATTGAACTTTTTTTAGAGAATGTCAATGCGAGAGGCACGGAATGTTAACATTCATGGGGTATATGTCCTTGTAATTCTTATATATGTATATTTATATATATATATATATATATATATATATATATATATATATATATATATATATATATATATATATATATATATATGGTAGCTGAAGCCCATTATAAGAATAAAATTACAAATGCAAATACTTATGTAACTAAATTACAAGAAATATGAACGCAAAATATATAGTAAACAGACATTAAAAAAACAAATTGCTCAAATCAGATTGCATGTCACTCGGTCATGGATACTTTGACACTATATAAAAGAATTGACTAAAAACCTCTTTTTAAATTTCCGTGACACGCATGGGGAAATAGTAGCGCAAAGACCCACAGTTTGAGAACGACTGGCCCAGATTGTTTGAACAGGGTTTCAATCCAAACGGTGTATCGGAAAACGCTGTTTGATTTCTAAAAATGTCAATTATCTATCCAATGATACCAAAACAAAAACATGTTTGAGGTGATTAGCAATGTCCTGGAGTGATATCAGAAATTCGGTCAAACACGATTAGATGCATTTTTGCTCAATAGTCAGTCAAGAGGGTTTTGCAGCCAATTGGACAGGAAAAAACTGAAAAATCTCATTGGTTAATTAGATACCACACTGAGATATTACCTGATTATTCATGATTTATAAAATTAATTTAACGTATTGTTTTTGTATTTCAACAAGAAAATACCTCCCAAGATGTCCTAAGTTCGATGCTGACACGAATCTTAAAAATTGCGGGCTTTTGTCAAGCTGTCAATAGAAAAAAATCCATGTTCCCCTGTTTACTTCTTTGTCTCTGCTTTCGGCTGTCAAACATGGTTGCAAAAAGTATTTTGGTATGGGGTGTTCTCTCAGTCATGAGATTCCACGGCTAATCAGATTTGAAAACCCCCTAAATGCTTTAAAATACCAGAGTATTCTGTCTTGTGGATCGCTGCCGACAGCTCCAGAGACTATATTCTGAGGGGAAAGTTGTCTTCCAACAGGACAATATTCCTCGTTGTTTAGCTTGCCCCGCCAAAATATGGCTGACAGAAAACGTATTAAAATCATGCACCGGTCAGGCTGATCACCAGATATAAACCAAATTGAAAACATTTACTCTTTTATACGATCAAAAACCAACTTATAGACAGTCCTCTAACGTAGATGATTTGCCAAATATTCATTCAGTGGTTAAGGCTAAGCTGAGTGAGACGAAGTCAGGGATCCCCAATATTAGAGGTTCCCAAAAATAAGTTAACATTAAAAAAAATGCCAGAAGAGTTCGTAAATGTACGATGTGATAATAATAAGCATATGGATGAAATTCAATGTAATTACAGTTCAATCCGAAATAATTTTTTGTTTACTTATACTAATAATCTTTCTGATGAGAGGGCCCCTGTTTTGAATTACAGCCAGGGGCCTCATGCAATCTTAATCCAGCTCTTGGAATGCTATTTAGACAAAATGGGATTTTCTACTTGATGATTTTTGTAAAAGCTGCATGATCCAATGATTTACAAGTGATGAATAATTGGATGTTCTTAAAAGAGGTCATATCGAATATCAATCTTCAGTCTCTTGTATTCATACTTCATGTCCATTCATAACATTACTGGTGCAATAATATCCATGTTATTGACAAACAATTGCTGGAATCTTTATTGCCTATTTTCAGCACGACTGTTTGCATGTATTTACTAAGCTCAGATTATTCTGGTACTAGGCTACACTGTTGGGGCAGACAGTGAGGAACAAAACCCTTGATATAATTTGTCAGCTGTCAGTCTGTCTGCGACAACAAACAGAAAGATTCTGGTTTGCAGATTGCGTACTTCTGTTTGTTAACCGCTAACTGCTTGTAGTATAACTACAACTGCTACTGTTGCTGATGTATCATTTTTTTTTGTTACCCAAAATGAATACATGAATTTTAGTTGCGTTAGCCTTTTAAACTATTGCGTGAACATATTAACTCAGACACAGCTTTAGGCATGTCATTTACCATTTACCAAAACAACGGGCATTTACTAGTCATTGCAATAACCAGCTTATGGATAAATTACGTTGGATACCCTGGTTCTCGAGTAGTCACCAACATTTAAACATCATCAGTTTAGTCTGTACTCAGATGGTTGACCGCTCTGAAATACCAGGTACCGTAAGCGGAATGGCGAAGTGAGTGACGCCACTTCGGATGTTTGTTGCCTCCAAGTCTATTTGAGGTAATACTTTATAATGTCCATGTGTTCGCTAACCATAATGATACAATAGGCACCATTATCTTCTTGAATGATAGATTATAAAAGTTGCAACCTTTTTTCTTCCTTTTCTTCTTCCGTTTTAAAACAAGCAAAAAATTAATGTTGTGTTCTTACGCTGGCTACAGCTTCAGCTTTTCCTGTGTGGACTCCACGTATAACAAGTTTCTCTCTCTCTCTCTCTCTCTCTCTCTCTCTCTCTCTCTCTCTCTCTCTCTCTCTGCTAGACTTCGAAGTTATTCGAGGTTTGTGATACGTAAAATTGATAAAGAGGCGACAATCACCCAAAGTGGTAGCCCTCCTCTATTTTACCCATAGATGGGAGAAGAGACGGATTCAAGCCTTTCCCAAGGGCATCAGAGCGAAGTGAATGCATATCCCAGTCGGTGTTTGAACTCAGCTCGCCGATTCCATTTTCCTGTGCTGCTAACTGCTTCTTCGCTGGTACTTCCTTTTCCGTTTTAGAGTCCTGTAAATGAACCGAAGAAAGACCATGCAAGGTAAAGTATTCAACCTCTTGTATACTTTTCAAAAGGCAAAAAAATAACCCTTAAAAACAAACAAACGAATCGAAGCTTTCGTTTTTAGTGTACACAATGGATTAAAAGCTTATATCTGCTTGGCTGTTCACGGGGCCTAGGGGCTAAGTGCACAGGTGTTTCTCCATCAGTCGTAGTTGCTTTTTTACCACTTTATTTCTAGATGTCTTGTATCAAAGCATTTTCTTATGGAAGCCATTTTATCTTCAACCTCCCGTTTCGTTTTTGTCTTTTGCTTCTTTCAAGTAGGTAAGGGAGATAACTCACGGAAGTGGTCCGAGAAAACATTTTAAGCTCTCATTGTATCGTCGCACAGCGTCTTTATTCTATTCGTTTCATTCTATTTTATTTGATTTGTTAGGGAAATGAAAGAAAAAGAAGCCATTGCTGTCTGACAGTAGAGGAATTTTTTTTTCTAAATCAGATACAACGAGATGCTAAACGACAATTTGTGAAAGAAAAAAAAATGGCTGAATCTCAGGAAATAAGCTAAAGAGTTTTTTATAGGAAGAAGTATAAGTGAAGGGTGAAGGACTGACGTCAAATAATCAGAAGAAGCAATTTAGATTTTTTTTCAGATATTCAAAGAGAAACTGAAAGAGACAGATTTTCTTTTCTTTTCTTTTCTTTTCTTTTCTTTTCTTTTCTTTTCTTTTATTTTCTATTCCGACCTCGAAAAAGAATTTAAGTTCAATTTGAAAAACTTCAATATCTTATTTCTATTCGTTCCTTTCTTTGCTCTTGGCATAATCGCTTCGTATGATGTTTACTTTACCGAATAATTTGGAAAGACTGTTCATATCTATCTATCTATACATATATACCTATCTACCTATCTATGTTCATATCTATCTATCTAGCCTGCTGGCTAGCTGTCTATCATGGTAGTTAATTGCCCAATAATCTCTTTATTTCCAGTTGTTGTAAAGTATCCACTTTTCTTCAATTATCGCTATTTACTTCAGAAGCGGACATTTAAATTCAATATAGTTATTTTTGTTGTTGTTGTTGTTGTTGATGTTGTTTATTTCGCTCAAGTTATGTGGAAGTCACACATCAAAGCAATTAAGATAACCAAATTGGTGCAAATTATTCTCGACACTTGATTTGGGCATTTACGGTTTGTTGGCTCCCGCGTCGAATACGGTTGATTCTTCCCAGCGACTGCGTTCATTCTTTTTGAAGCTCAACTGATCTAGCCGACCGAAGAGGATCATCAGTGTGAGATCTTCAGCGTGAAATATTTGACCCTTTTGACCATTTACAGTAACTCCCTATTTTCTATACATCTTCTTTTTACCTTTGAGTTACATTTTTACCTTTCTTAAAATAAAAAAAACACTTTTGACCATTTACAGTAACTCTCTAATTTCTGTACATCTTTTTACGTTTGAGTTACATTTGCACAATATGCCGAAAATATTGCTTGTTTTCTTCCATTTTAAGTAATTAGAACTATTTGGTTTTTTAATGCAAGTTTATATGACAAGTGTCACAAGATAAAATCAGTCTTTATGAATGAACCCAACCCAACGTTAGTCGAGTATATATATACTTCACGAAAAAACCCTAAAAAATTAACTTTTTTCATATTTTTTAAGTAATGTCATCTATTGACGAAGAAAGAGAGAACTTTCTAGCTGACTCAATATTTATCTTAACGTTAACTTTGTCCCGTTTCTTTCTATCTCTCTTTTTTTCCTTTATAACTGTTCTTCCGTTCTCTCTTTTTTTCCTTGGTTGCTTATCTATCTTTCTCCTTTTTTTTTCATTCGTACTTTTTCTTTCTTTCTCTTTTTCCTTTGTCCCTATCTTTCTTTCTCTCTTTCTTCTTTTGTCCCTTTTCTTCTTTCTTCCTCTCTCTCTCTCTCTCTTTTTCTTTCTTTCTTTATCCTTTTTTTCCTCTCTCTCTTTCTTTTTGTCCCTTTCTTTCTTTCTCCCTTTGTCAATTTTCTTTCTTGCTCTCTTTTTTCCTTTGTATCTTTCCTTTCTTTCTCCTCTTTTCTTTCTCTCGTCAATTAGTTTCATAGTACCTTTTGCATTTTATTCTTTAGCATCCTTCTTTCTGTCTCTTTCCCTCGTTCTATCTGTTCTCTTCTTCTTCTTCTTCTTTTTTCCTCTACCATCTACACTCTTTGATCTTCAAAGATTCTTTCTCTCTTACTTTTTCGTTCCTTTCCTTCTTCCTTTTCTTTTTAAATTATACATTTATCTCTTATTCTTTTACTTATTTATTCCTTTTTTGCATTTTTCTTTCTATCTTTTTTTTACTATTGCATTTTCCACTTTTTAGTCTCGTGTATAAGTATCTCCTCTACCTTTTCTCCTCCCAAGTCTCCAGTCTTGTTTTTTGTAGATTTTTAAAAGCTCTTGACCTATTGACCATCAACGTCTCAGTCAGCCATCATCGATGGTGAACACAAAGCGAGACGTCGTCAGTCATCAACGCCTCAAAGAAAACAATTGTTGTGTCGGGTATTAGCCAAGCTCGGCTTAAAAGGTCTCCTCACTGAGTAGTCATTAAAAATTCAACAACAAAATACTTACAAATGTAAAGACGGAGAAACACACAGAAACCTGTTTAACTGGAGAAAAGACAACCAGGAATTAGGAGATCAGGCAACGAACGCTGTATTAAGCTATTCATCAGTAGTTTCGAAACTGGGGTCTTTGGGCCACAGGGGGTCCGTCAAAAATCTTCGGACTGCAGCAATGCCCTCTCTGAACTTGACATTATGAATTTTTTAACAGAGGAACAATATCATCCATCGCACAGCTATCGAGAAAAATAATTATTGTACCAGACATTAGAATTTAATTGTGAGCCATTTCAAGTAATTATGATTTTTAAAGGTCAATATTTGCTTCTTAATGTAGTTCATTAATTAGTCTAGTGCTAAATATGAGGGATGCTTGCTTTGACAAAATTTCAAAAGCATTTTTGTATGCTATTCTGACTCTATGGCAACAGATGGAGTAAAGGGTTAACCGATTGGTGCCCATGGAACAGTAAACCCAGTTGGAAAATGCCAGACACCAGCGACAGAAAGGTCTGCTGGTAAGACATAAAGGAGGTCAGTGCAGTCGCAGTCGTCGTGGAAGGAGATTGGGAAAGGTCCTTGTCTAGCAGTCAATTTATAATGGCTGCTGCAACTGATTATATATATATATATATATATATATATATATATATATATATATATATATATATATATATGCTAGCCTAGCAGTATAACATAGTATGATAATATATTAATAATATAAAGCCACTTCTGATGTGTAATGGATTTATTTCATAGAGTGCTCGATACATACAACTTTTTTCTATTGAAGTTAAGTTGTTTTAGAGTAGAGCTGGAAATAAATAGTAGAAGCGAATCCACATTCTACTATATATATATATATATATATATATATATATATATATATATATATATATATATATATATATATATAGTATAAATCAGTAATACAATAGCCAGAAAAGATGACAGAATAAGAGGAAGGTCTTCCACAAAAAAATAGACCGTGGTTATGGACACAGGACGAAGAAAATCATATTGTTCGTTACATGAATAAGTAGATAATATTAAATTAGTATGAGTTGGTATCATCTAAACTGGGAAATCCGATGAAGATCGAACCCACAAACAAATGCTAGCAAGAAAAGCTTGCTGATAATTGCTAACCGACGTAATGTCTAATCCATTCATTTTTGATATTATTTTTTAATATATAAGTTTCGTGGGGGATCCAGAGATGATTGAACCCGCAAAAAAACGGCTGACAAGATTAGCTTGCTGATCATTGCTATGCAACATGCATCCTGATCCACATTTTCTTTCTTTTTTGTTTTTTGTTTTCGTTTTTTGTTGTTGTTGTTGTTTTTTTTTTTATATTATCCATTAACCTAGCATCTTTGTATTAGACCGTCAATAGTGGGAAATCCGATGAGGATCGATCCCACTAACAACGGCTAACAAGATTAGCTTGCTGATCATTGCTATACAACTTACGTCCTGAACAGTTCGTTTTTGTTTTGTTTTGTTTTTTCATATGATTTATTAACTTAATACTGTCTGCTATCAGACCATCAACAGTTGGAGATCCAATGAGGATCAGACAATCAACGGCCAGCAAGATTAGTTTGTTGATCATTGCTAGACGACGTGCGTCCTAATCCATTCCATTCATGTATATGGGATGTTTTTAATACAAAATTTGTTTGCCATTAAGTGTCCATTGTTTGAAACGGTAGTAAAAAAAAAAAAAGTATCTCTATCGGCAAAATCTTCACCTTTGAGTGGAAGAGTCCAGTGTTACGGACAGCGAACCCAGAAAACTAAACGGTTCATTATTAGTGTATATATAATGAACAGAAATAGATATACAACAAGTAAGTGTATATCTATTATTGATAGATCTTAAATAGATCTATAATTCAACATACTGCTCAATACCATCGGTGGAGCGGTTATAACATGAGAAAAGATTTACTGATCGGTTCATTGGAGATTATACGTTCTGTTTCATTACAAAAGGGTAAAGGTAAAAGGATATGTTTCAACTGTTCATTTGAAAATCTTTTTCGGGTGAAACAATACACAATCAGTAATGGTCCGATGAAAAAATATTCAATCATGTTATGTACATATATATATATATATATATATATATATATATATATATATATATATATATATATATATATCACTTTACCTCTATTCTTAAAGGGAGTTCCAGCATCTACCTCTTTCTTCCCAAAAAACTCACCAACAACTGGAAGTTTTTTACACTCATGGAATTTTAATCCAAATCATGATTGATGTACAAAAACCTGAATTTAACCCCCTCTACTGGACAGTAGGAAATAATGACCAGAAACAGAATCACATCAGCCTTCTGAAGACATGAACGAAACCTGTTAAGGCTTATTGAGAATTATTCAGCCGCACAACCATAACTGAAAAGGTTGGCTTTCCTTAAATTCATTCAACCCTTATAGAGGAATCTACCAACCTATTCTTATATATATATATATATATATATATATATATATATATATATGGCCAGTTGGTGGGGCTACAGTGAATCGATTGTAAAATATAACAAGCGAAAGAGAAAGAGGAAGAAGAAGAAAAATGGAAAAAGGAAAGATAGAAAAGAAAGCCATGAAGAACCCTGGAAGACGTCATCAAAAAGAAGCACCAAGTAAAGGAGGAAAGAAAGAAAGAAAGAAAGAAAGAAAGAAAGAAAGAAAGAAACAGAATTTCATTGAAAAAGAAGGAAAGGTTGAAAAATACCAAGAACAGTATTGAGAGAAAGCGTCAAACAGACAAAGAAAGACAAATAAATTGGGAAAGGAGGATGAAAGAGAGAACGAAAGTTGGAAAGAAAGGAAGAGAGAAAGAAAGGAAGAAGAAAAAAAGAAACATAATGGGAAGTAAATGATAACCAATAAATAAACGAAAAGAAGAAAAGAAGAAAAAAAAAGTTGACAATGCAAAAGCTTGGGGTATTGGGTCAGTGAGCTCTTTTTCACGATTGAATCAATTAGTTCGGTTGTATAATGAAGGCAAATCAAATGGACTGACATTAAAAATTAGGTTAGTTCCAAATAATGGCAATTAGATCCGAGGGTCAAACGAGGTGACGACGGCCAGGCAGTGGTAATTCTTCTGAAAATGACCTAATGTTATTGGCCTACAACATCAGATCTTTCACGTCGTCATTCACGAACATTTTGATACAGCTTTTGATTTGAGGCTTTTCATTTGGTATTGTAAATTGTAGGATCCTGAAAAGTTCGGTCAAGCGATTATTGAGAGGCTGATATCAAATTTCGAGTTAATTTCATTAAAACAGATGCATGTACCTACACATCCATATTAAGACAGTACACTAGTACTGTACCAGATTATTCATCCCGTGAGCTTAGAACTGGAAGTTGCCCGGATTTCTGGATACTCCGGTTTTCTGGGAAAAAGCTCATCATAATCTTGAAATATAAAAGAAATAGTGAAAAGTACAGAACAAACTTGTATTTAACAGATACAAATAAGTAGACATCTAAAATAGGGTCTGATCTTTATTGATCCACATAGGGTTCTTGAAATATGGAATATATGACGAAAGGTATACGGAGAAAATTAAAGAACCAAAAATGTTTATAATACATAAGATCATTAATCAACCTCTAAAACAGGGTCTATGTGATCAAAAACATTTCTCAAATCTTCATCTGACTGCAATTAAATTGTGATACGAAAATCATAACAACGGCCGACTGAGCAGTAAACTACTACGAATTTCGTCAGTTTCAAAACTGGCCGGTTTTCTGGAAACCGGATAAATGGTCGGTTGCTTTATTTATAATTGCAGCTGCGAGGGAGATACAGAATCACATGGCCTTACACCACTTTTTCGAAAACCTTTTCTCTCCGGTACATACAAAACCTTGATATTTTGTTTGCTCATTGTATTCGTCACATCAAAATCTCACCTAATGTTTTAATAGTAGAGAAAGCCCTACTTTTCACTCTCTCTCTCTCTCTCTCTCTCTCTCTCTCTCTCTCTCCTTCTCTCTCTAAGTATATATTTATATAACACATAATACATATGGTACAGATCAGGTTAGCTATATAGCATAATATAATAATATATTAATGATATAAAGCACCGTCTGATGTGTGATGGATTTATTTCATACAGTGCTCGAAACTAGAATCCAAAAATATAGACAATCATTCGCCTGGAGAGGGCAGAAACATGAACTAGTTTGAGTAGCGAATCCACTGTCTACTATATATATATATATATATATATATATATATATATGTGTGTGTGTGTGTGTGTGTGTGTGTGTGTGTGTGTGTGTGTGTGTGTTATCAAAAGATGGATATATGATCCGACAGAATGTTTATAAATTACATATGATTGAACCTCTTATTGCATTATAATGTACGGAAGCTTATCTGAAATTTTTCCCGTCGTTACACAGTCAACATATCAGTCAATTCAAACAACGTAAATAGAATGAAGTATTTAAGAAAATGGGGCAGCTACAGTAACCAGGCCTGCCACTGATGGGTAACCGCTCCAACGTTGCGATGCACTTACCATTGTGCTAAACAGCCCGCCGCCGATAAGGCCAAAGGCCGAATAACTGCTTTCAACCCAAATTTAGCACCTGACCGATTCCAACTCTACAGCCATTTTTTAAGGGAGAGAATGAATGAATTGGGGTTGATAGTATCAACTCTAATTTGTAGTTTTTCTCTTCCCCTCTGGTTTTCTTTACTTGACCTCTGGCGTTTCATTTGTCCAAGAGGCTATATTCCACTGATATTGGTTGGGTTGGGCCTATCCTCTTTATTACTCTGTTGTCACTGGGGTCAAGAGAGGTTGTTGCGGAGTCGGGGTAATGAGGTGTGGTGTTGGAATCATGATTTTGTGAGGCTTTAGTTGTAGTATTTGCAAAAAGAATTCTGTATAGCGTAAATAGCCTTAACAATTGTGGGTTGTTCAAATTGATTTATTATTGAAATTCGTGCGTGTAGATTTCGCATTAGAATTTTTATATTTAGATTAGTATTACCATTGATTATAATAGTTTATATTTGATATTTCAATGGATAGTTTTAGCTGGAAGAATGTATGTTTAAAGTGTGTATATATGTAGTTGTAGTATGTTAGTTGGTGTATTATGAGTGTGATATGATATCTTTCAATGCAATTTATGCAATCTTCAAAAGTGTTTTTCCTTTGTTTCCCTTATATTTTGATATTTTTTGACAATGTATGAATTGTCTCTTGTTGGGATCATCAGTTGTTTACAAGGATTTTAAGAACAAACCCGTTATATTAACATGGCACCCCAGCAGTGTTGATCAAACACCAACTCCCTTCATTGTATAATTTTTGTCAAACATGTAGTTTGTCATTTTATGTAAAGTTTTATGCGTATTTTATATTGATATTATTTTACACTACAGATTTATTTTTCGGAACAAGGTTTTCTTACGAAGGTAACCCTAAAAACGTTTTTAATGATCAGGGATCAGTAAGTATAACAGCAGACATGGCTCGGTTTTTGTGTCATTTCTATTGACGCTCACCAACGTGAATTATCAAATCTATTGTGTTGATCTTGATTTCAGACTGCATGCCAACCGAAACAACTATACATATATATGTGCAAAGGCCCAAATAACTGTTTCAACTCCTGACTCTTATTTTGTTTATTCACAGTCCATATCTGCTCCGTTTGTTTCTTTCAACGCAACAATCAAGTTATTGAGAAATGGGTACATCATCCAACAGAATAATTATATTACTAATAAATTTGATATTCATAATTTGAAATGATCTCCCGTTAATACACATTCGATGTATCATTTGGCCTTGACAATATTAATAGAATACATATATATGTGTGTGTTTGTAATGTTGTCCAAAATCTATCACTGGTGGAGCTGTTCTCGATTTGCATCTAAATCCTCGTTATCAATAGTTTTTGCATCTTTACCGAGGGGTGATCAACAAGATCGTTACGGTCGACCAAAAATCAAAATCGATTCTCAAAAGGTTGGGTTATTTCACAACTTCACACTCATACGTCGACTTGCGTCCTACCATCTTACGTTTAAATCGCAGAAACGTCCCATTGAGAGCTTTGAACCCATTAATTGTAGACGACAGGAATTTGAGTCATTGCAGTGATATGCCACAACTGCGAATGACGAAAATTCCCGTCGTGTTATTCTTAGCCTAATAATGAGAACAGCAGTGAATACGTCATGTTTATATCAAGTTCTCGAGACTGGGTTGGGCTAATAAAAGAAACGTAATCGATGGCATATGTTCCTTTCCGTTAAGAAAGGCAAGAAAGACGTGTGTACTAAAGGAAGGTTTAGGCATATATGTATGTACCATGTTATCTTATGGTTGTGCAGTGTATGTATTTCAATCCATCTTCTAATGATCTATTTACGCCTAGAACGAGTTGATTCCATACTACCAGGACGTAAATCTGGAGACAAATCATCGTATGTCAGTAATTCCAACTAAGTTCATCTGAGACGTGTAACGTTTTGAACTTTCAAGTCAATTACATTCGGTTGTTCAATTACAAACTAATCGATTTTGTTTTGAATTTGGCGTTTATGTCCTCATTTCGCGAAGATATCTTGGATTATGTCCCTTTCAAACAATCTATGTTTTAGCCCAGTTGTCTCAGCAAAACCTGCCTCAGTTCATGACCATTGATAATCCCTCTCTTCCCGAATTTCTCTGTATTTCTATCGTGAAATCGTTTACAATGCGTTTACAGAGTACGTATAATAATCCTATCCTCTTACATATGCTTATGTCAATGCTACAATACATTGGTGCTATTATATGAATGATAAGAATATACCTGTCAAAAATGATGGAGTTATTTATGTATGGATTGGTACAAAGGAGCCTAAAACTATTTCATAGGGTAATTTTTTTTCTTTTAATGATTCAAGTATCTTAATTCCAAGTTTTTTTTTGTTTTTTTTTTTCAAATCTCAACTCATCTCAAGCCGTTTCAATGTGTGATGATGAAGTCTTGGAGGTTTCTATGACGTAATTCTTGTTGTAAATCAACAGTTGATGTCCCATTTGAGCGTAAACTACCAAAAAAATGAAATTTGATTAAATAAAAAATATTTACAGATGTAAATACATTACTAATGATTCCGCTAAAGGAATACACAGAAAATCAGGAACAAAGGGCTTGTCAATGGTGAAAAACTAAGGTAAACTTTACTTAGAGAATTGGACGATTATGCAATGTCTGTCCGGAGAGTATCCAACCATTTAATATTAACGAAATACTAACCTGCCTATAATAAAGCTGCTTTAGTACCATCGAACAATTCTCTTGGGACCTCATATCCTTTTCTCAGCGTCTTCTCCATTTTCCAAAGTATTCTTTCGGGATCGCTGTCGAGTGTCTTGTTGCGTTCTCCTTAATTTCGTCCACAGCTTGAAATCTCAATGGGATTCGAAAATCGTTAAGACCCAAATCTAGACAGTAAATGGGATGGGGGCGGCTAACTGACTCGGTTGATGCAGTGTTGTGGGAAATTCAGTCATTTCGAAATGAGGTTTGTTGAGTGCATAAACTCATTCAAATCGGATATTGACCCCTTGGAACCTCACCTTGTACCCTGCGTTTAACATTGTATTTAGATTCCTGAAACTAGTCCCTCTAATTGAACCTACGTCAAGGGAATCAAATTTTACAATAGAAACGTTTATATAGATAAACATTATGTTCTTTCAGTACACAAATAAATAGCTGAAAAACGCTAAAGATGACTATAACACACTAAAAGACACTAAAAATGGTCTAAAACACGCTAGAGAATGACCAAGATATCTAATTGCGCTAATTTAGTGGGGGGGTTGGGGGGTTCACACATCCTGAACTAAAAACGGGTTGAATTTCGAGAAAAGTACCAAATCAGCAACATTGTCGGTACATTTCAAGCCAAAATATTCTCACACGATTACTGAATAAAGACCAAAAATAACATTTTCATATTGCAGACAAAAACAGGAGCGTACCAAATCGTTTTTTTTTTATTTAGGTTTGAAGGCCTGAATTCGCCGACAACCAAATTAAAAGTAATGCGAATTTTGCGATGAAAACGAAAAAAAGGGTGAAGAAATTGGACATGGCCGACTATGGCGTTTCTATGGCAACAAGTTCTGAAATTCAATTTCGCTGTTAGGAAATTTTGTAATTACAACCTATAAAGATAAGAAAAACGTCATATCACTTTTAACATCCAAATCCAGCGGGACCCTTTCCCCCCCTACACATACAACTGTAATGCCTATTCAGAAAAATCACTTATTCCACCAACAATATGTTTGTTAGTTTTATCATTCCATCTTTGCCGTCACTTTTTGACGACAGTGGAAAGTAATTCCGCAATTGTAACTTACATAAAAATACGATGTTAGTCAGTATTTTTCAATGTCTAACACTACCTGAATAATAAACTTCACTAAAAGTAAATCAGGTAGTAGTAGTAGTAGTATTAGTATTATTATTATTATTATTATTATTATTATTATTATTATTATTATTATTATTATTATTTGCAATCTCACACCAGTTGCCTGGTGGTAACCGCTGGAGTTTGAGTGACAGCAAGTCTCCTCAAGTCTCCAGCCCTTCTCCCTTAGTTCTCATAGGCCACAGTAATACTGGAGTCTACAGTTTCACACCGGTTGCCCAGTGGTCATTGCTGAAGCCTGAGTGACAATAAGTCTCCATCTGGTCTTCAGCCAACATCTCTTCTTTCTATCACCTATCATGCCAGTGCTGCAGTTTACATGTCTGGTTTCATTTCCCTTCCCCTGTTGGGTCGCTGTTAACATTTAACGTTGCAGTCTTTATTATTATTATTATTATTATCATTATTATTATTATTATTATTATTATTATTATTATCAAAGTACGAATATTGAAAAATATTACTCACTAGCAAGATGATAGAATTTATAAAATATAAAGATATACAGTGACAACTTCAGGTTTGATTTTTTTCCCGTTTCAGTTATTTTTTTTAAATTTTGAATAACCATGATTTAGACGTAAGACTAAAATTTAATAATTCTCAAAAATTAAAGATTTCCCTATAAATGAGGGAAGTAACTCTTGTGAAAATGTGAGAGATTTCTAAAACGACGTTATAACGAAATGACGTTTATCGAAGAGTGCATATATGAAGAAAATTAATTCAATGGAATCGAATCTAATAAACGATATCACTTTAAATTCACTTTAAATTTACTTGTCTCCCTTAGATTTGAAAATGCGCTGAAATAGTAATTTGGACTCTAAATTGACCACTACGGACTTTGAAGGTCAGTATAACTCATTCTATGCTAATCCTGGTGTCAAATGGTGACTTCATTTTTACAAATTTGCAGCCCTTAGAGTGCATTTGTTTCGCTTGCGATAAAAAAAAATGAACAAGCACATAAACATAATATCATGTATTATGTTTCTTCATAATATCATATATATATGCGTGTGTGCAAGAGGAGTATGAATTCGTGTGTGATTGAATGTATATTCTTTACATTATCTAAAACTATATCTGATATGAACTCCCGTTATTACACAGAGATTGAGTCACTCGGTCCAGACTGCGTAAATTGAATAAATAATCAAAGAAAAAAATGGAGCTACGGCAGGAATCGAACCTGCTACTGATACTGTTACTGCTTTAATGCAGTGTCGCAATTAACCATTGAGCTAAACAGCCCGACGGAAAGGCGTATGCCCAAATAACCGGTTTATCCCCGCTCTTCCTGTGTTATTTATTCAATGTCCATGTCTCCACTGTGGATTCTAATGCAGACAGTTATATAATTGAGAAATGGATGTATAATCCAACAGAATATTAAAGAATACGTTATATTATTTGAAACTCTATTTGAAACGACATGCATAAGAAGTATGCAATGGTGTGTATATGCCTTTATACGAAGAAGAAATGTGACATCCGACTAAGATCAGGAGAATACCCAGACCTTAAATACCCAGTAACCATAGCTGATAATACACTGATTGAACTCTATTTTCTGTATTAAATGGGAGTCGTCACAAAACCTACGAACAAACCACTTTGAAGGGAAAGGCGAAAACATTGGGTTTGACGATACATATGCCAGCGATTTTCAAACAATGTACCGCGGTATATAAGTGTGCCACAAAGCATCCGTAGGTGTGCCACGGAAGTTTTGAAAAGGGGTGACCCTCCCTTAAACAAGGGCGGTCACTGTATCATATAGATCATATTGAAACTCTGACTTGAAATGATCTCCCGTTATTACACGATGAATGTATCACTCGGTCCGGACAACGTAAATAGAACAAACAATCACAGAAAATAGGGTTGCTGCAGGAATCGAACCTGAGACCGATAAGGTAGCTGCTTCATCGTTGTGTTTATTATTAAAGTAGATAAGTTCGTTCAGACGAATATTTTGGGGAGAGTTTGACAGAAGAATACCTTCTTCTTCTTCTTCTTCTTCTTCTTCTTCTTCTTCTTCTTCTTCTTCTTCTTCCTCCTTTTAAATTCA
The DNA here is from genome assembly GCA_963457665.1 of Thysanoteuthis rhombus. Taxonomy (NCBI): domain Eukaryota; kingdom Metazoa; phylum Mollusca; class Cephalopoda; order Oegopsida; family Thysanoteuthidae; genus Thysanoteuthis; species Thysanoteuthis major. The sequence goes on from OY735209.1 coordinate 16,078,305, forward strand.
TCGACCACTTGCTCGTGGATATTTTATTTATTTTTTTGGTGATTTTTCGACTTACAAGATTGTGAAAATGTTTTTTTTCAACTTGCAGATTCCCGTATGGATAGCAGCGAGTAGCAGAAAAGGGTGTGTCTGTTATTATTCATTTAAATACTGATGCAATTCCGAAATCAAAGGAATTCTAAATTCCGAAAAAAGTTTGGGATAAGATAATATGTACTATACTGTTCTTTTCTTGAAAAAAAGCTGTGTGCTAAATACGAAAACCTCTGTATCATAGCTTTTATCTGCCATGGGGTAAAATGTAAAGGCAAAGAATCCCCCATGGAGTATTGAGGCTGGTGACAAAACCTGTTCCATTTACATGCATCATTTAATGATTTTTACAAGTCTCAAGACTGTTTGAAACCAGGACTTAATTCATATAATTTTTCATGACCCCGAGGATTCCTCAATCCTAATTACACAGTTTAGAATTCATGAGAACATTGGGGAAATGTGTCCTAATGCAGACTTTTCCACTTTTCTTTTTGTCCTCGTGCAGATTTCTCCAGATTTTCACACTACTGAGAATCGAACCCGGGACCTATTCGTGTGTGAGCCAAACGTGCTATCCATTACACTATTACGTTGCTATTAGGACTAGCTGTAAATTTCAATTATTAAAAGGAAACATGAATTTGTTCCGGAGCAAGTCGCTGCTCTGATTCGATTAAGCACCCATATGTATGTTTCGTTCGAGCATTTGCCGCGTTACTCTCATAAATCTTGTGGTCTCGTACGGTGGTTCTCAATCTTCAGTGAATGACGGCACACTAAAAGATATATATTTCAAAATAGGAATGCGTGTTTTACCGTGTTATCACCACCCCGCTTCTACATTTAAGTAGTAATGAAGGAGTGTACTGTAAGTCGGAGTACAGTAAAAATGAAATGAATTAGATGGAAACATTTTAGAAGTCAATAAACGAAACTTTTACCAGCACACTGATATATGTACTCATTCCCACCTTTCCCTTTCATTTGTCGCTGAAAAGGTTGAGAACTAAAAAAAATAAAGTGATGAACTAGATTGTCAACTGGGGCAGAAGCAGGACTGGCATGAAACCCGTACTGGAAACGTTCAAGGCTCGTTCAATGATGGGTATATGTAAAAAAATGAAAAATAAAAATCATACGTCAAAAGATAATTGCGACACACTAATGTGTCGCGGCACACGGTTTGAGAACCTCTGGTCTCCACCTTCTGAAATTCTTTTCTCTCGTAAATCTCCGAGAGCTGCGCTTCGTTAACGGGTATCACCCTTCTCCTCGCTTCTCCACAATGGTAGTTACGCCCAATACTTTGAAGGGAACGCTTTCTTGTAATAATTCGTTCCTGACGCAAGTAACAGCCGTTCAACTAGTGGCATGTTTTCTCATGTAACAATAGACCAGTTTTTTTTTGTTGGGTGGGGAATATTTAGATGTATTTGTGAGTGTTTTTAAAGATTATTGGATTATTTATATCTGTAACATTTCTGTTTGTTTTACTTCTCCTGCACTAAGGGAACCTTGTATTAAAAAAATAGACGAAATAAAAGAGGAAGAAGAAAAAAAGACGAAACGGAGAGAGGATAGGGGAAAGCGTGGGGGGAATTAGGTCCAAATGGAGATAAAAAAAACGAGGGCCCTTTGGGTCACCAGAGAGATATAAACTGAAAGAAGGGAGGAAGGAAGGAAGGAAGAGAGGAAGGAAGGGAGGGGGTATATAATGGAGGCTGCGATAATAGAACGTTAAAAAAAGAAGAAAATGAGAGGACTTCGCTCACTAGGGATATATGAATGAAACAAATGTAAGGAAGGAAGGGAGAAAGGAGGTGAAGAAGAAGAAAGAGAGGAAGGAAGTGAGAAGATGAAAGGGTGGAATAAGAAGAGGAAGAAGAACCAAGGAATAAGGAAGATAGAAAGAAAGAGAGTGTGAGGAAAGAAGATGACGAAAATGTGGAAAGTTGTAAAATGTGAGACAGAATTGAAGAAAGAAAGAAAGAAGGAAAGAGAGAAAGAAAGAAGGAAAGAAAGAAAGAAAGAAAGAAAGAAAGAAAGAAAGAAAGAAAAAAAGAGAACAAATAGAAAGAAAGGAGAAGGGTTGAAAAAAGAAAAGAGGTTCAAGAAGGAAGAAGGAAGGGAATGAAAAAAAAGAAGAAAGGGAATTTTAAAAAATGAGAGAATGAAACTTGGAAGTTCAAACGTTGTACCAGAAAGAGGAAAATGGAAAAGAACAAGAGGAAAGACAGAACAATAGAAAGAAAGAGGAAATTTTATCAGGGCTTTTGATTGGAAAATAGGAAGTGGTAAAAGTAATATAAAGTTATCTGGTAAAAGAAAGAAAGAAAGGAAGGAAGAGGTGAAGGAAGAAAGAATGAATGAAGGGGAGAAATGAATAAGTAAGAGAGAAAGGACCTTTGAAAATCAATGAATGGAAAAGTGGGGAAAAAAGACGAAGAAGAAAAAATAGAAGGTAGAAAAATACAAAAATGATTGAAGAAAGAAAGAAAGAAAGAGAGTGAAAAAGGAAGAAAGGGGGGAAGGAAAGAAAAAACAGACAATCTATCAAAGAAAATAGACAAAAAAAAAACGTAAAAAGAAACAGAATGAGTGAAAAAAGGTAGGAGGAAGAAAGAAACAGAGAAAAGGAGAGAATTAAATGACTTACAAATAGAGGAATGGCCAACAACAACAACAACAAAAAAAACAAGAGAATAAACCAGAGAAGAAGAAGAACAACAACAGCAGCAACAACAACAACAAAAGAGAAAGGATTGAAATATGCAAAAGGAAATAGAAGAAAGACCTAAGGAAAATAGAAAAGAAAAAGAAAAGGAAAAGAAAGAAGAGGAAAAGTAATAAAAAAGAAGAAGAAAGGAAATAAGAGAAAGAAGTGTAAAGAAAGAAGAAGAAAGAAGAGCAAGGAAAGAAGAAAAAAGGAAAGAAGAAGGAAAGATAGGGAAGAAAAGAGGAAAATAGAAAAAGGGAAATGAGAAAAGAAGTGTGAAAAAGGAGAAAAAGAGAAAGACTGAAGAGGAAGGAAAGAAAAAAGATTGGAAAGATGAAAAATAAAAAGAAAAAAGAAATGTAAAGAAAGAAGAAGAAAGAAAAGTTAAAAAAAAGAAGTGTAAAGAAAGAAGAAGAAAGAAAAGTAAGAAAAAAAGAAGTGTAAAGGAAGAAGAAGAAAGAAAAGAAAGAAAAGAAAAACAACAAATAAGAACAAAGAACAAGCAACAAAAAGGAAGAAAGAAAAATACATACGTATCATTTCAATCGGAAAAAATACAGTGCAACAGACCCGTATTATCTTACTGTAGAAACGTATCAGTGAAAAGTAAACTGGTGCACAATTACCGTGTCATGTGGATCGTTTCGGACCACAGGTGTGCGACTCCATAGTCAAACAGGCTTCGTATGTTGCGTGAGAAGTGCTATTTTTGAGTGTTAGATATCTTCAATTTTATAAGAACCAGAGGTTGGTGCTTGAGCCTAGGAATTCAAATACTGAATTTAAAAGCAAGTAAAGGTAATTGCCAATTTGGAAGCTTGGCGTAACACAATCTTCTTATTCCTATTTTCACTTCCCCAATCAATGTCAACGACTTGCGTTATACGAAGCGACACTTGGTATATATCAAGATAGTTTCTCTTCGGAATGTCCAACAATGCACTAAACCACTGGTACATATTCGCCACACTGTGCTTTGATTTTTTCACGTAAATGAAAATACCACTGGTTTATGATTATTTTTATACAGACACGGTCGTTAACAAGGCGAAATTGTTTACTGCTGTTTGAAATGTTCGGTTTTTATATTCTAACAGGTCATTACCGATCCGCTCTTTGATCGTCTCTAATCTGTTCTTTCGGAGAAAGTGGTCGGTTGGTTAGCCTATGAGGAAGAGAAGCAACATTTCTTATAACTTCACCGGTTTATCGCAAAAATCAAAGAACAATATTTTATTGTTATTGTTAAGCCTGTTAATATTTGGGAGGTTGAAGCTTTTGAAGAAATAAAGATCAGATAACCAAAAATGTTCCTTTGCTTTCAATATTCTCTTCCTTTTATCAGCTTTAAACATAAAACCTTCGTTTGCATTTCCAAAGGTATACCTGAAGCAGTAACGAGTGAAATCAACGTTGCGGCCCAAGAGCTTCTCTCTAGTATGAATTTAAAATTGGAACAGAAGCAGCAGAAGCAATCGTACAATAAATATATTACTCCACAATGAGGCACTCTGGACGTTTACTAAGCTCAGTTTACTCGGGCACAATGTCACAATTGTGGGGTACCCAGTGAGGATAGAACTCATAACAGTAATAACTGTCTGCTAGAGCGGCCTGACGGCGAGGCGTTCCGTAGCTCAATCTTACTCTTGGCTGTAAGTGTGGAAACCCACTGAGGATCGATTTTACTACTCAGTAGTAATGAGCAGCTAGACTAGTACAGAAATCCCTGTCTTGTCTTTATTTACTAAACTTTGCTTAGTGCAACTCCAGTTCACAAGTGTTAGGTCTTCATGAGGATCGAACTCACTACGTGTTAGTAATAATATACTTGGCTAGCTTGCTAAACCCTGTTCAAAGGCTAAGCACCTTCAGTCGTTTGCCGTTGGTTGGTGAGGCACGTCTGGAATACTTAAGAGTATCGAACTCACTACACAGTTGTAATGGTCGAATGAATGGCACGCTAAACCTTGCTCCTCGGCTAAGCATCTATATATACTTAGCTTCGCCAAGTCCAAATCTAGTCTATATGTATTTGGCCTACGAGCGAATCAAACTCACTACAGTAATCATGGTTTGCTAAACTAATTTGTTAATTACTATTCCACATCGGGGCGAAATTTTCCTATTTTGTATTGTTCGAGTCGAAATGATATTTATTCAAATACATCTCTTGGGGGTCTTCGAAAAAAACTTTTCTGAAGATTTCGTTCCTCCCATAGATTTACGCTGGGCTAAGCTTGATATATCTAAAGTCCGAGCAGAAGTGTGGATTAGTTGTTAAAAGATTATATCATGCCAATTCTTCTAACTGAGATGAGCATGCCCGCTTGAAAAATCAGCAATTGAAAATTGGCTTTTTTATGGAGTCAAACAAATCACAGGTGTAGGTGGGGAGTACACAATTACCTCAGCAAGGACCTAGGGCCACCAGGTATTCATTAAACTTACCTTGGACTATCAGAAGTGGTGGGGCAGCCAGCAGGGATCGAACTCCACATAACTACGAAATTGCTAACTTCTGCAACTTGGCAGGTGTTCTATTTCGCTTCTCCTATAATAAGTATAAGGTTATTCACAAGGCTCAGCTTTGCCTCAGGTAAGAGACCCTGGTCATGAGATTCCCAGTAAATTGAACTCACAGCAATATCAAATTGGTCGGCGAGATTATTTTACTAACCATTGCATTGTGCAGGAGCTCATTTTGGTTATATATCAGGCTTAGCTTAGTCTGATACGAGGCCACAAAAACGAATCACCCAGCGAGAATTGAATTGAACACTCGCGAGCCGATCTGCCTTCTCAACCACAGCTCGATGAAAGGCCGCTTTGGCTTATTTACAAAGAATATATTAGTCTGACTCAATGCCATGAAAATAACGCACATGGTCAAGATCAAATTTCCAACTCAAGATCTGTATTGATCTGTGACTTGATCATTCAGCTTAGTCCGGCTCAAAACCACAGAAATGATGCACCCAGTGAGCATTGGACTCAAAATACTTGTGAATGATCTTCAAGACCAGCTTGCTAGCGATCAGTTACATTTCTTTTTTTTTTCTTCTATTTCTCCTATAAAAGATCAAGATAAGTAACTGGAATCTCCTTCAAACCATTCCTCTCTTTGTTTCTTGGCATTGTGCGACTCTGAATCCTAGACAAACTTATCACTGATCCACTCACGTGAAGAAAGAAAAAAAAAAAGAAATTCAGAACGTTTTCACGGGTCAACTCGAATAATTTATGGACTGGCACAATCTGATCGTACGTCTTTGTCTAACGAGTGTGTTTAGACCGGTGCTCTTTCTGATTTATTGATCGTCTTCAAATGGCTCAAATCCTGACGGGATTCACAATGATGTTCACCGGGGTGTATCGAAAATCCCAATTGAGCTGGCATGAATATCATGCCTGTAGTGTACGTGTGTGTGTGTGTGTGTGTGTGTGTGTGTGTCATACGAGATAAAATGTGGTGGTGCCAATAATGGGGTCGCCATCACTTCAAAGACGTAAATGAAAGAAAACATGAATGAATGAATGGCTTGACTTTGAAGATTATTTTGGGGTGATATCCACAGCAGTTGGACTTCAAACGACAGGGCCTGTGAGTAGAATATCCTTCAAGCCTCACCAATGATCTTATATACATAAAGAGCCGGGCTTAGGAGCTGCAAGGCCTAATTGGAGACATTTTTTTTATCGGCAGAACCTCAGGTTCAAAGCCGAGCTCTGTAGAATCTTTAAAATACAGGTCTGGTTAGTCACTCAAAAAGAAACTGTCAAATGAATAACATCCTTTAGCAGCATGCTATGTTTTGAAAAATGGGTGATCAATTAATAAGGTAATTCTCTCGCATTTTGTTGGGCAATGATCACTAAAAAATGTCTGAATTTGAAAAAAAAAACCAACGTGAATGCTGCTGGACACAAAGTAAATAATCAATTTAGCATGAAGTTACACGGCAAATTGAATGCCCCACTGAAAATCTATTTAGTGGATGTGGGATTTTCAAAAACCAAAACTACTTTTTTCGTAGACATAATGAGAAGTAAATGTTCAGATTTTCAGCCCTTTTGCTCCGTTGGTGCAGACTGTACGCGTGATAGATACATAGCCAGCTAGGCAACCTCAAAAACTGGAAAAAAAAACCTATGTCGATGTAAATAAAGTTTATCATAATCTTCATAACTCAATAGTATTATGGAAATGTAAGCTTTAAAATTTCTGAGAAATATAATTTCTCGTTGTTCGATAATTAAGTAACATTATTTTAACAATAGCGAAGTGTGGCAAATCCTGGGTAAGGTCTGTGTCCAGCGACCAATGTTGAAATACTGATGATGATTATGATGATTTTATTGAATTACAATAAAGAAATATTTCAAAATATAAACAGTAAAAGCAAACAATGCCGATTCCAACGGATTTAGAAGAAAATAAAATCTTTGCTGTCGTCTGTACAACCAGCAGTTAGGTGTATATCGTCACTTGCTTTTAGAGTATTTGACGAGAGTAGATCGCCCAAGCACTGGGCCCACTTGGGCACAGGACCCCTATTGGGAGCAATTTGTCCAACTGGCTCAAGACTGGCCCTGCATACATATATATATATATATGTACATGTTGAACCAAATAGAAAGAGAAATACAACTCTGCTTATTGTATCAAAATACGATGGAGACTCAGTCTAAGGCATACATACTCTTGCCAGAGTTTCTCGACCTGTTTTCAATCGAACGCTCACCAATGACAACTAGCAACATGTTGACGCCCACTGCAGTTTAAATATGAGAACAACTCAATACATATTTTTCTCAATAAACATGTGGTAGCTTGAAGAAAAACATCAACGTTCAGTTAAATGGTTTTATTAGAAAAAACGTTACGGTAAGTACAATTTAATCACTGTCCCACCACAGCAATATGTGACACAAGGTCGGGCTTAACGTGGGAAGAAATAGTACCTTACCCCTCAAAAATGGCTCCAAAATGTTACGGTAAGTATATCAATTAATTTCCAATAAACAGTGGCTGCGAGGCTGTACAAAGGTTTGTTAAAATGTCGATTACTTAAAAGAGTATATACAACATAATTTTTACTAGTACTGTGAACCCTGAGCTTGTTGATTTTCAATAAGTGTGGCAACATCTTGCTCAAGCTTTGACAAAAAGAGGCTCATGTCACCACAAAATCCGAGCGGTTTCTTTTCTTCCCAAGTATATGGCTCGTTGAATTGCACTGAATCCCCGTTCTACATGATAAGAAAACGAAGACGCAACGAAAAGCAATTGCATTTTTTCCCCTCCAAATAACAGGAAATTCCCTATGCTGGTGCAGCCACATTTCATGATATCCTATATGATCAAAGACCTGTTTCCGTTCTTCATAATTCTGCAGCTCAATGGTCTCTTCTTACCAGTCGATTTCTTGTTCTTCAACCTTGCAAATGAATAGATTCATGACGCAGCTAGGAATATATATATATATATATATATATATATATATATATATATATATATATATATATCGACCAGATCTTCAAAGCACTTCTCAAAATCGTTTTCAGTGACTGCAGATGCGTACAATATTTTTCCAAATCCTGACTGGAATAACAATCACCTACTGAAACAGTAAAGAAACTCTTTTGTCAATATTCTGTTTGAACAAATCTAGCTTTCTTGTGAAAGCGGATACAGCAGTTTTGGCCTTTGATAAATTGAAATTGTCACCTTGAAGCCGCCAGCTCAACAAATTCATTTTATCATAAATGTCAGCTATGTATACCATATCTCCATGCAGATGAAGAATTTTCTGACATAATTATTCCTAAACAGATTTTTTTCAAAAATTCAATAACCGAATCGAATAAACTAAAAAAAAGTGCTTTAGGCATGAACATTTGGAGAACCAGCACACTTCAGTGTCGTTATCCTGACACAGTCAGCGAAAAAAAATTGCTGTCCTTACTATAAATTGAGAAGTCCCCGTGTGTTTGAGTGGGTAAGTGCCGAGATAATTCGATAACTGGTCATTGTACGGAGATGATATTCGCCGGGTGTGTTAATCCGTGCACTGAACATTGCAGCGTCAAGTTTGAAGTTGTTTGGCTCAGCGGTTCTCAGCGACAAACAGTTGTGTGCTTCTTTGATTTTGTCCATCCACGAGTCGAGTTTCACTTATAAACAGTTATCTCCTTATTTTCTCTCTTTGTTTGTCTTTTGAAGAAGTCCAGAAAATGAACAAAACGTCGAGATTAATGATTTCAATAATTTTAAAACAGAAGTTCCAATATTGTCATTCATTTCTCATGTATGTATGCGTGTATTATGTTCAGCGTTTTCCAAATTTTTAAAATTATAATAACTCCTTGTTAAGGCACACCTTTTCATAACTGGTCCTGTTTTCTCTAAGATTTTATTGATATGTACCTGCAACGTCCTCAATTCGGACTACTATTGTTTAAAAAAAAAAAGTAGTTTCCGGATGGATTCGAACCACTGATATCTAAATTTAAAAAAAAAACACACTTTCCAAATGTGCCACGGAGCCATACGTACTACAGGAAATTTATTAATAATATAAATCGTTTGCGCCTGACTTTCGAGATCTTAGTCTTCTCCAACACTAAAACTCATGATATATGTTAACAAACTGGAAAATCCTTGTTTGTTTTTAGAAAGAAAAAACCCATTCGCATGGTTAAATTAAGAGTATGCAGAAGGTTTAGTGTAATTCTCTTCTACGATTTATACACGCGTTGCATTGTATCAAATTTGATGAAAAATTCCCTGAAAGCCTGTATCTTGCCTTTTCTGTCTTGTCAGTTTTTGTAATTAAAAAGTTACTTGCAGTAAAGGTCTCTACGGGATGACATAAATCTTGTTAGAATTGGCCAAGTTTTACAAAAGTTATTATAAAATTTAAGTCGTCGATTTGTGTGGAAATTCAACTTACTCATACTAAGGAAAGAGCGTTAAACGCTGCAAGCCCGATATGTAAACATAATATGTACATATACCTATATGTATACAGACATTACACAATCACCCTATTACAGTCAAAATGGCCGCCTTGTATCACCTTTGTCATCCATCCGTGTTCAGTGACAATTGAACCAGATAAATACAGGCGTGGGCACATAAATCTTAAAGAAACGAGACAGCCGGTGGCGTTCGGGGCCATATCACCATTTACCATAACATGTCAACGGGTATTCAAATTGAAAGAAGACACAGATCCTCTTAGTAAGAGCCTTCACCGGGAACTTGATCTCTTGACGTTTTTCCTCTTCTTCTTCTTCTTCTTCTTCTTCTTCTTCTTCTTCTTCTTCTTCTTCTTCTTCTTCTTCTTCGTCGTCGTCGTCGTCGTCGTCATCGTCGTCGTCTTCCTTTTTTTCGTCACTATATTTATTTGAAGGTGCGGATGGACGAGTTGTTGGTAGTACAGGAAATGGAATCGGCGATACTAGTTCAAAAATCCGGCTAAGACGATCTGCGATCGGCTATTGTTACCTTCCTCGTTTTTAAAGAGTGATTGGAGCTGATGGCAAATTTAAAGTCAAAGAAGCAAACAACAATAACCCTAACCCTAACTCTAATACTAACCCTAAAATGACCAACTCCAACCCCAAGAATACTAACCCTAACACAAAACTTTAAAAAAAAAACAAACCCTGCTGCAGTGGCAGCCATTTTGAAACGGGAAAGCTTACAATTTTCCGGCGTTCATTTCGTACTTCGGTCTCTGGGAGAGGTGTGGATCCATCCCATCTCCACCCAGAACCAGGAAAGTCCACGGTTGCTCTAGCAACCAAAGTTGCATCGGCTGGAGCTATCTCTGTGGGGTGCTCCATTTTTCCATTTTTCTTTTAGCCTTGTGCCGCATTTCACTCCGGTGGGAGCGCGGATAAATAAATAAAACTAATCTATACCAATCATTTATCTTTTTACCAGCTACCACTGACGCTATAACAAAATGTCCGGAGTCTACATTTTTGTGTTTTAAAAAAGCCCAAAATGGTAAGGAGAAAAATCGCTAAAAATAACCTCTTACCATTTTTTTTTTTTTTTTATTTGGAAAATAATACATGCAGAATATCTCTATATAGCAATACTCCGCAAGTATGGCGATCAATTTGAGTCAATTGAAAGAAAGATTACTCGCCCTTCTTCCTTCTGCTTCCCCGTCCTGCTCATCCTCCTACAACTACAGGCGGTGGACGTATCGCTGAGCTCATGGTTCTTGATTACAATTTTAGTTGGATCTGATTGGTACAAAAGATCGAAGGGCCAAGCGTGCATAAAAGGAAATAGACATTAGTTGACGTTCAATAATAGGCAGCCGTCTACACACACACACATACATACGTACGAACATACGCAAGGCCTTGAATCATAATCTTTTTGTTCTTGTTACTAGGAGCAGCAAGAATAGAGAAAGTGTTTTTGCCAACTTCGAGACTATCCCAGAGAAAAGAAGTGAGACTGCAGCAAATTTGAGCTCTTGATTCAACATGTGGTTTTGGGAAGAGCAACAACAAATCTTTTGCCGAGTAAGGGACAGCTCAAACCGACAAGGGTGAGACTTCCGCAAGATAACCCCGGAGTCAACTCGTGGTTTTGGAATACCATCGGCAAGAGTATTTCGCCAAGTTAGGTACTGTCAAAGCCTTCGATAGGTCAGTTTGCAGCGAGTTAGCTGTTGTTGGTGATCACGTGGTTCTGGAATAGTAGCAGCAATAGTAGTTCTTTGCTAAGTTAGGGATTGCCTTGGCCTCTACAGAAGTCTGTCTCCTGCGAGATAGCTCTTGGGTCGGCACAGGTTATTGGCAGCGGCAGTAAACTCTTGATGTATTCCTCACAGAACAACGCACAAAGTATAAGTAGAAATCGAAGACATAAATCTGCGTACATATTTGCAGACCTACAGGCCAGTTTTACTGAAAAACAGTTTCTCTTTGTAAGTTGCTATTATTGATAATTAAATGAGGGAAGTCCACACAGCTTTTTTTATTAACTATATTTCGGTATTCTGTTATATGTTTACATTGTTTGATATGACCCTCTCCTCACGATATTTACTTAACCTTGTCTCTGACATATCATAAAATAAAGCTACAAGACCGAGCAGCATAACAATCCTTATTAGAATCAGTATATATATATATATATATATATATATATAGTAGAATGTGAATTCGCTACACAAAGTAACTCATGTTTCTGCCCTCTCCAGGCCTATTTATTTCCAGCTCTACTCTAAAACAACTTAACTTCAACAATAAAAAGTTGTATGTATCGAGCACTCTATGAAATAAATCCATTACATATCAGGAGTGGTTTTATATTATTGATATATTATTATATTATGTTATACTGCTAGCCTGATTTGTACCATATATATATATAAATTATGTATAAATGTATCTACATCAATATCTAAATATCGGTTTTTAATGTGAAGTGTTTAAAGCGTAAAGCTTTCCAGACTGTATATATATATATATATATATATATATATATATATATATATATCGATTCTAAGGTGATTATACGTCACATAAGCTCCTGCTGATATATGATTGAACCGTGTCCGGATGTTTCACCGACGAATGTTTCGTCTACACGAACCAGCGTTTCATAAAAAAAAAAAGAAATGTTTCGAATTTTTTTTTTTCCTTTTGCGAGGACATCAATTAAATGCTGACGTTATGTCGAACTGACCTTTAGGTTTTACTTATCAATCCGTCTATCTTCGCAAAATATAAACATTTAAATAAAATTAATCATACGTTGATATGAAGTATATCATATATCATTTTGGGTTGTACTTTTGGATCTGTGTTACTTATCGTCTCGTAATATTTGTATTTCATACATTTTAATTCAATTTAAATCTAACAGGATAATACGTTACTAAAACGGATATTTGGTTAATATGCATGAAGAAAGTTAAAGAAAAAATGCTTTTCAACAAAATCTAGGCAATTACATAGAACCGCCTTCCTTGTAAATTTCTCAGACTATCACCAAAAAAAATATTGTTTCATCGTTCCGTACGAAGAAAATTTAGAAGATTTACGCGGTCTGTCCAGAAAGTATAGGATATCCCGGGTACCGGTGGAGCAGCCTAAATGTAACTTGCCAACCCGTCAGATGTCTTACTATGCATGCATGAACAAACTCTCCCGTGCTATTACTCAATCGGTAGCGAGATGCTATCATGAGGTCTTGTGTACTGTCAAATTTACAATGACTGAACCTGCCTTATCTTCACGTCTTATGCACGGTTATGATTGTGGTAGGGACGAATATTTGCATCATCCAGGTCCATCAGCGCCGCTCCAAATTCTGGATATTCCCCCCAGAGATATTCCAGGCCGTGGTGTATAAATTCTGTGTATTTTTTATACATGTGATAGGAATCGTTTTCCCCAAACACAGACTTACTTCTTGTGTCTGTCCACGGTTCAAACACGAATTTAGTATACGTGTATCAGACAACGAGGACTAATTTCAGATCAAATAGATACATATTCACAATTCACATGTAAATTATTGTTTAAAATTGTTCTATCTTAACTATAATTGTCGAGGACACTGCTAATGAATTTCTCAACTGTACCCCCATTCATCATGGATATCTTCATAAAACTATTTTTCTTCCTTTGCTTTAAACTAGTTATTTGATATTTTTTTCATATGTTTGTTTTCTCATTCAGTTATATTTCATCCAAATGTATCAAGTTTATTATATAAAACGAAAGCCAAGATCAGTTCATTAATTTCTAATATATTTTTTGCAAAATGAAGTCTTTCCAGTGATAACAAACTGGGAAAAAAATAAGCATCTTAGGATGATGTTCACCAAGTTGAACTGATCTGTAAAATACAATCTTGCTGTACGCTAAAGAATACTAATAAATACTTCAATAATTGATATGTATCAATCTATACAACACACTGATATTCACCTGAACACATGGCCAAATTCAACATTGATGGAAACATCTCTTGCGAGATTTTTTTATATTAGCAATTATTTACTTCATCAAAACAAAAATGTAACATTTCAAAATCACGTTTATTTTAACGTAAGTAGTATGGGTCAGTAATATATCTCTCTGTGACATAAATCCTCAAATGAATTGAAGTACATCTTAATCTTTTTTTTTTCAAGACTTTTTTGGGGTCCGTAAAATCTTGGGGCACTATGCAGTTGCGCTGTCTCATGTACGACCGACGCTGTGCCTATATTTTGATGCAGTGGTTCCTTGAGGTATAAAAGTTATTCGATCAAGTAAAAGGGTTGATAAATGCTGCGTCATGCCATCCGCTGAAGTAGGAAAACCAATCAAATCGAGTCTAGCTGGCCTGGCACACCATTAACTAACGAAGTGAGTTCGATCCTTTACATGACCCAGTCCAATTCTGTAAACAAAGCTAAACGCCGATTCCTGTTGCAGATCTTCCAAGTCATACCCCTTCATGTAATTAAGCAACAAATGAATCTAGATAAAAATGGCTTGAGTGAAAAGCTAAGAAGGAGAATGGTACATGTAATTACAGTGCCCCAAACCAGGGATAAACCCTAACCTTCAATTCTTACACAATATTTAAATGAATATACCATTTTCAATTTAGCTGATTAGCGTTTCAATTAAATGTAACTTTTTCCTCAACTAGTCTTTCGTTTGTACTATCCACAAACAGATAAAGAAAAAGAAATCACCAACTTGGAGCCTGTCCACTTTCCTCTGTACATATAAAAAAAAAATAAAAATAAATAAAAAATTTTTTAAAAAAAACGAAGAACAGACTCTTGTAATTTAAACTTTTTTTTATTTATTAGTATTATTATTACAGGTGCAAAATTGTTTTCGTTTTTCAATTTTTTTTTCAAAAAAAAAAAAAAAAAAGTCAGTATTTTATATTTATTCGATAAAACAAAAATTTTCTTAATACAATCAGGGAAAAATACTTTTGAACAATTGGGCAAGAGAGAAAAAAATTAACTTGAAATAAAAAGGGGAAAAAAAAAAAAACAGATTTTGTATTTTTTTTTTCTTTTTACTGAGAAGGGATGTATTTTTGCTGTTATTTTATCTTTTTTTTTTCTTTTTCAATTGGATCTTAATCACAGCCTCGTATTCAAAAAAAAAAACATCTTAGTTGTCTTGTGCATTAAATTTTTTTTTCTTGGGATGAAAAGGAAATTTATTTTCGTTCATATTTTTCCATTCACAAAAAATGTACAATATATCTAAAAAGTAGCACTTTATTCATTTTTTTTTTGTGTAAATCTCTTGCAATTTTTTTAATTTAATTTATATACTCATTTATTTTTTTCTAATTATAAATGAACATATTTGAAAATTTCATCTAAATAAGGAGCTACTTTCCAGAATGCCCACCTTATTCGTGTGTGCGTGTGTGTTACCATTTTTGTAGTGTTATGTAAATAATCATTTTGATGAATGCCAGTTTCATTTAAGTTTTGTTAAATTCAGAGTTTTACATTTAGTGTGAGAGAACTTTTTTACCGACAGACGTTCCAAGCATTTTCCCAACCAAGTTGTGTATTTAAAGTAGAAAAAAAAATTAACAGATTTTATTAGATTAGGAAAAAAACTATACATATCTTCCTAGCGACCATATCATTTTTATTCTTCAATATTTAATCGATATCAATAATTTTTTTACCACTGAAAAATATCTTAATTATATGCTTACAAGACGTCATCTTGTCTCATCTGTGTCCAGGATACAACGGGACTATTAAAAAATGTCCAGATATTTCTATAGTTACAAGCTGTTTTGAATACAGAGAATGATCAGTATTTTTATCTAATTGTCTTGACATTTTTGTCACTTTTCACCACAATACTATAATGGGTCGATCTGCCCCTGAACAACGTGAAATAGAAATAAAGAAGCAGCTAACAAAAAATGAACTAGCATCCTTATACCACCCCCAGAAGTGTCTTTACATATGACGCTTGAACCAAATCGGCTACTCAAGCTATAAGAATAAGCAGAGATCGAATTCATTTCAAACATGCTCTATAAGAGACATTTCGCACAAGGCCACAGAAATGGGGTTCTGGTCTTCATTTTTCTTTCTTTTTTTTTTTTGAGATCCATCAAAGTTTAACTCACATTTCTGAGCAAGAGAGAGATGGGGGGGGGTAGATTTTTGAAAATTGTATTCTGACCGATTGTGAAAATTTACACAGGGCAGATAATCTCTAAACGCTATTTCAACTGGTTCCAGAATACGAAGAGCTCTTTTATAACGAGGATGAAATAAAAAGAACCCTGATATCACTAACGCAACATAACTTTCGTTTCCATTGTAGAAATGTCGATTTTTCTATGATCATTATCAAATGCAGGGTCTCTCAGATATCTATGACAATTCTATAAAATAAACTTGTTTCTAGCACGTCCTTCGAGTAAGATTTCGATGGCCACAGATATGGATCAATCATTAGATTGAGTAGGCTTAATCCTTGGGGCCCGGGGGAGCAGATCCAAAGAGCAAAAAAGAATGGCTTAACTGAGTTTACAGTAGAAAAATTGTTCATGTGTACACGGGAGCATTTGGGATGATATTTCAGTACTATATCTTATAAATTCTGTTTTGTTTTCCAAATTAAAGCTCATTCACAAGTAATGCCTTTTATGATTATGTACTCCTACACATAGTACATCAACTACATTTAAGGTCACTTCGTTCTATCCAACGAAAAGTGAGACAGGGAGGGCCTTACTGAAGCTCGACCTAGGGGCCCGGGCAGTAGATATAAACAGTCACTGGATAGCCATCCCCAGTAACAGCTTTATTACAATTGTATATGCCTAATACGTAGCTATGGACGAGAAAATATGTTTGCACGTGTCAAATGGATACCCGAGAGATTTATATTGATTTTATTAATAAAGTAAAGGAACATGTCAATGCATTTTAATGCGATTCAGTTCTACTTACTACGCAAACGCATTTTAATAGTAGCGGTGCTGACCAGAAAAATTCACCTAGTTATGGTGTTCCGTTCAATTCAAAATCATTAAGAGATTTCAATCTACAAAAAAAATGTGATTGCAGTTCTATGATTAGCGAATTCCAAGGACAACTAAAATTATCCATCTCCTCACGCCACAACTCTTCATTCAACTCGCCTGTATCTTCTCATTCTCACCCTTTCTAATCAATGTTACCCGCCACGTTTTCATCTAGATGTTATACAAATATGGATTAGTTTCATGCGAAAACCTTTCTATCTCAGTAAACAGCCTTTCTTTCACGTGCTCTGCGTTCATACACTCTTATAAAAAAAACTTTACTTTCTCCTCATGTTTTTGCTGAAAGCGTAACATTCGATATAGATAAATCTAATAAGATTGGGGTTCTTAATTCTGTTTCATTTTTTTTTTAAATCTCATTTTGTAAAGTGGGGAGGGGAAAATATATTCTGAATATGTGGGAGACCCGTCCAAGATAAATATGCCACCCAATAGGCACAAAATTTGAATCTTCAAAAACACTGTTAAACTATGTGAATGCATAAATAAGAAACTATTCATCAAACGCTGCAGAGAAAAAAAATACAAAAATATCCGTATCTCACATTGATGAATCACCGTAGACCGCAGGTGTATCAGAACTAATTATTTAAAAATAGATGTAACAAATTATCTAAAATAGCTCGTTTGTCGGAAATTATCTTTTCTAAATGCCACCACAAGATTTGGGCATCGTTAGCCCAAATTGACCATAACCCCACCTCAAGAAAAATTTCCAGGTGGTGCCTTGTGGTACTTGCACAAAATCCCAAGGTTGCATCCCCCAAAATGTGACTGGCTGGACGACCATTCGTGGGGCTACGGTGATTCGATTACCGTATTTTTCAAGCCCACAAGACGCAGTGTTCATCAGGGTATCTAAGTAACTACCCCCGACTAAAACTCATCGAAGATCAATAGCTGTCCATTTCGGTAGAAGACTCCTCTGTCATTGGACACAGTTTTAGTATAATTATTTCATTTTAAATCTTAATACGCATGCTGGCTATTACGCTTGTTCAAGATTGCTGGGTTGTCTGTGGGTATTTCTATCATTCTACTCACACGTTCACACAAAAAAAAATGTTCGGTAGTTGCTTTGTTTTTTGTTCTGTATGTTGATATTTCATGTAAAATATTATCGCTTAGGGACGTTGTCCCCAAACGAGTGCAGTTCAACCCTCTCTCACTAGGACAAAAACCCCTTACGAAAAATGATTATCAGATTTTTCGGATCAATTCTTATTTCTCATTATTTGTAGTTAAGGTACAACTAACAGCGTGACTAAAAAAGTTATACTTCAAAATTGTGTTATTAGTATATGAAGCCATAAACACTATCTTAACAATAAGCAGATAAACAAAAAAAAAAAATAGTCACTAATTACTTAAATGTCTAATGTTTTGATTTAACCAAGGAGTGTTGACCTACTTTGCATTTCAAGAGAGGACGATTGTCCAGTGGGGTTTTGTCCTAGAGGGGTGAGTTCGTTTTTTCATTTTTTATCGATTTGTCAAATTGAGAGGAAAAAAAAAAGGCGAGTTGTGTTGCTATCATTTCTAGGGTGCGTTACCCGCAGGTAGAAAGATAAGATAAGGGTAACCACAAACCATATGTATATACATATATACACAGAAGTTGGAAAGTCGGTGTCTATGTGGATATATACAATATTGTAGACACTTTCTTTATAAGTTTTTTTTTCTCCATTTTTTTTTTTTACCCAGAGATTTGTTTTAATTATTTTCTTTCATTGTTTTTATGAAACAGCAAACAAAATTAAAGACCTATCTGCCCCAGGCAATAGAGAAAGACCAGTTAGGTGTTTGTGTATGTGATTGCGTGTGTGTGTGAGAGAGAGAGGGAGAGTACGAGAGAGGGGGTTGTCAGATGTTTTATGCTGTAGAGGACCCCATTTGTATGGTCTTGGGACCAAATCAAGTAGTTTTAGTACCAAAATCCTCAAATGACTTAGAATCCATCATCAACTTAAGCTTGCATGAAAAAAATGGGTTGAAATACATTTTATTTTACTTACTGTCTTTGTTTATTCATGCTGTATTATATCATGCGTATGTAAAGGATTGTTTGTGATCTTTAGGAAATTTTCCGTCAGTACTAAATACTTTTTTTTCGGGACCAAATAGCTGTGTGTTCAGTATCAAATTTGCTCAATATGGGTTTTGAAATATACTAAATGACAACCCCTAGTGTTTGTGTGTGAGCATTGCATTTCTCTTTGTATATGAATGCATTAGAGAAGAGATAGACAGGAAAGGTCGAGTGAGAGAGGAATTGAACTGAGTAAAAAAAAAGGTTCTGCAACAAAAAACAAAAAAGAGAAAAAAATATTCTTAAAAAAAAAAAATAAAATAAAGACAAACAGAACATAACCTTTAGGGAATTGTATGAGTAACGAACGTTTGCTATAATAGCCTTCATTTTCAGTCACAAGAGAGATAAGTTTTGAATGGTAGCATGTACGTGTGTGTGTGTGTATATATATATATATATATATATAAATAAATATATATATATATATATATATATATATATATATATATATATATATATATAAGAATTGTTCAAACAAGAAAGTGGGGTTTAAAAATAGTCCAGAAGCAAATCGTAGGAGGAATCAAAATAAGATTTGAACTTGTATTTTATTTTGCTTTCTTCAAAAAGCAACTTCATGTATTGTTTATAAGTAGTCTTTTTTCAAAGATAATTTTTTCAACTTCAAATCAAAGTTATGGGCAGGGGTTTGTATTTTTCTCCTGACCACAGATGTAAATAATTGTCTATATACTTTCTGATTTCAGTTTATTCCTCCTTTTTACTCAGGAAAAAAAAAAAAAGAAATCCTCATTGTTTTGTTTAACGGTTAGAATGGTAGGTGTGCCACTTAATAGTATTTTTCTCTATCATAGAGCAAAACAGTTGACCGGGCATGTGACGTCATCGGCATTGGTTGTCTTCATAGACACCGAATATGGATCAACATCGGGGATATTTATTTTCTTGTTTTGTTTTTTTTTTCTGGACTTTCAGATTTTCCTCTCGTGTATTAGATTTCACTTTTCCATTCCTTCCTTTCGTTATTACGAATGTTTTATTTTTCGTTTGTATGTTTGTTTGTTTGTTCGTTTCTTTCTTCCAAATTCTCTTCCCTTCACTATTTTTTTTTATATTTTTGCTGTTAAAAATCTCTCAGTTCAAAAGCATAAGAAGGAACGAGATGTCTTTAATTTTTAGTAGTTTTTTTTTTCACTTTATTTATATATATATATGTATATATATAAAAAATCAACTATTAACTATCCATATACAGTCAGGGGACCGCAGCAGCCCCTAGCCGATGTCCATATAAAGTTGAATATGGGGACAGATACGTACCCCCAATGCTCGTAAGAGGTAAACCTCCTGACACTCCCGTGGGGACGCTAGTGAACGGAGATTTGTAAGGGTGATAACGACCAGCACCGAGTAAGCTACTGACTGGGCTGATACTTGTGGGGTAGGTTCTTCGGAGAGAGTTAGGGCTAAGAGAACCCGTGGTTGTGTATTGTCCGTGACAACTCGGCAAAGAGACCTGTGGGAAAGAGAGGTTGTAACTTGCAGCTAAGGCAGCCGCGTCGTTGGCTGTAGTGTGCGTCCTAAGATGCTGCAAAAGTTCTTCGGACGATGTGAAGCGTTTCCCACAATAGTCGTTCCCGGCCACCCACGAGCAGATGTAGGGGAGCTGGGCGCCGAGCATTGAGTGAGGGTAGAAAGAAGTGCCGAACCCCAGGGACGGACTGGCGCTGATGGCGCCACCCGGGGTGGGTATTGTGGAGACGGATGACAGCATTGGCAGACCAGTGGCCGACGATAGCCCAAGACTGCCGGACTGTAAGAGGGACTTTTCGTGGGCGCACTGGGTACATCCGGGAGACGTGCACGTCGAGGATAGGTGCGAGTTTTGAAGAGTCATCTGGCAGTTACTGCAGTAAGGGTCGCGGCAGACTGGGACCAACGTTGTTGCACCGGTTGGGGTTCGAACTCGAGCGTACGCAAAGTAGGGCGAGACGGCAGCTGATTGAGCACCAAGTTTTAATGGGGAAGAGTTGGCGACGGCGGCGGCGGCTGCCGAGGCAAGACTGAGTCCGGCGTGCGCGGCCAGGGGCGATGGATAGACAGGGCTGTTGCCGGCTGCATCCACAGCGATCCCATGTCCGACCAGAGGTAAGCATCCGTAGCTAGCCAGAGAAGCAGTCGGTAGGCTGGAGAGGAGTGAAGGGTGGCTTGCAGACTTGAGACCACCACCGACCAAAGAGGAATGTGTTAATAACGATGCCGTGTGCTGCGACAGGGTTGTTTTTGTTATTCCTGTGGAGTCGTGGTGACTCAAATCGGACGCACTACCCAGACTCATACGACCGGACGTGGTTTGCTGACCGCTGGGACAGTTAGCCGACATCGGCCGAGAAACCGAGCAGCCGTCGGAAGACGAAGACGAGGAGGATGAAGAGGAGGAGGAAGAAGAGGACTTGTGAGAGGAGCCCGAGTGGTTCTCAGCTGCTGTTGGAGGGGAGCCGTTCGCCCGGTCACTATTCGGTGTGTTTATGGGTACGAGCGGTGGAATCTCCTTGGGAGGAACGGTGCGGAAGCCAGGTTTGTTTGACTCGCGTCCGGATTCCTTCTTATCGTGACTGTCCGTGTTGCGTTTGAGGTCGCTCGAGTGAGACTTGTCCGAGTGATGCATCTCCTTGGAGGACTTGTCCTTGCCCTCAGAAGAGCTGCTGTTGTTGGAGTCCTTTTTTTCAATCGGCGGGATGATCTGTTTGGAGGGCGGGGTAGTGTCTTTGCCTATGCTGCTGCATGTCTGTGCCAACAGCGCCAAGGGGCTCTTCTTGGCATCCAACTGCAAGAGAAAGAGAGAGAAAAATGTCAACGATCAACCAACAAAATATATCTTTAGGAAATGATTACAAAATAAAAAAGTCGCACAACGCTGAAATGTTTTCGGTGGGCAAGAAGGGCGCCAATAGAGCATGCATTAGACAAAAATCTAAACATTTGCTAAAGCACTGTAGACCCAGTCAAACCAGAAAGATTTTTTTATCAATTAGACGTCAAGCCTCGAGGAATATGGAACCTATACACCAGTCATCAACATTCTATCTTCAACTTAGCTAGTCACATTCTTCGACCTAATCGCACTAATTACTTTCACTAAAATATCGTATTTATTCTTAATATCTTTTCATAACATTCCCTCTGCTCTGCAGCAGACTGATCACTGCAACGAATTCCACAGTAAGCAATGAAGGCGTTTACCAAGCTTTGTCTAGGGCAAGCATTGTCTACCATGAATAACCGTTTCACAGAAAATAAGCTCTTGGAGAAACGAACTTCTCTTCGACTTAACGAAGCCTGTCTTTGTACAACGGCTACTCTACCATTTGAGCAACTAAAACCAACA
This sequence comes from Thysanoteuthis rhombus, assembly GCA_963457665.1. Lineage (NCBI taxonomy): Eukaryota > Metazoa > Mollusca > Cephalopoda > Oegopsida > Thysanoteuthidae > Thysanoteuthis > Thysanoteuthis major. The sequence goes on from OY735209.1 coordinate 16,100,587, forward strand.
ATGGAAAAGATCAAATCTAACCAATTTTTATTTTTATTTCACCCCGACCACTCGAATATATTCAGAAGTAACAATAGTTGGAAATGGTTAGTCTAATAAAAATTCATCATGATATTTAAAAATTTACGGATTTGTCAGAATTTGTATACTAATCTCGTTTCAGTGGAAGAGCATTGTTTCAAGTGGGAGCGTAGGAGATATCAGCAAAATTGCTACCATTTTTACGAACGAAAAAAATGAACATAAATCACTGATTATACTCATAGCAGTGAATTAATTCATTAAGCTCGTAGATATTATTTTCCGAAAAATGCAAGGTATTCATAGCATTATTTCGAAAAAGATGGGTATAAGTCAAGGAGGGACCACACTTCTTGACTTTCATCAAGAGATATCTGGTGAACAACTCTCAATTCTTTGCTTCAGATATATAAATTAAAAAAAAAAAAAAAAAAAAATCGTTATAATTTTTTTCATTGGCCTGCAAGGGAATTATAAAACTCAACCATGCAACGCCGGCCCAGTATGTGTCAGATAGGGGGGGGCGTGGATACATGCTTTACCCAAGAACATAAGTGCAAAGTGAACTTCAACTTTCTCGGGTAGGGTTTGAACTCGGCTCGCCGATCCCATTCCCCGCACCGTTAACCTCTCGGCCACTACGTAAATTCTAGCACATCAGCGTCACTAAATAAATGCCTGAGGGCATGTCATTCGAGCAGACCGTTTATCAACAATTTTTCCAGTGTCGCTTGAGTATCAGAGCCTATCAATCTTTCTCTCACCTTGGTTTTCGCTTCACGCCCAATTGCTTACGTAGGAGGAGCATTGAGTCGAGCTAACACGTTCATTGGATTAGCAAGAGAGATTGACAACTTTGTGTTGAGTAGTTACAGGTACGTTTCGGAGTTTTAGCTTTCAAATGCTACCTTTCACAACCTCATATCTCTATGAATCTGGAATCTCGATTATCAACATTACATACTTGAAATAAACAGTACATAGAAATCGCTTTTTGATTACATGTCTCTTCGACCTCTCTTTCATCAGAGCCAAAGATTGACGAGTGAGTTACAATGTCGAATTCACATTGATTTTATCGTTTTTCTACAATATTTTTTTTTTTTTAAAGTTTGCCAGAAACTTTTAAAATTCTCAGTCGCCTCTCCATTGAGAGGTCTTCTCAGATCAAGGGTTCGCAGTCAAACAGGAGCATAACACTGACAGAAACTCACTTTACTTGCCAGTTTTCCAACCATCATTCCTCATGTTATTTTTGTAAATGTTTCGGTCGATCTATTCTAGGGTCTTCCACTGATTATATATTCATACATACGCACACACGTTATATATATATAGAGAGAGTAGAATGTGGATTCGCTATACAATCTAGCTTATGTTTCTGCCCTCTCCAGGCCTCGTCCGGCGAATGATTGTCTATGTTTTTGGATTCTAGTTTCCAGCTCTACCCTAAAACAACTCAATTTCTATAGTATGAAGTTGAATGTATCGAGCACTATGAAATAAATCCATCACATATCTGAAGTTGCTTTATATTATTAATATATTATGCTATACTGCTAGCCTGATCTGTACCATATTTGCATAATATACATATATATATATATAGTTTGTGTATGTGTGTGTATAGAGGGGGATTCTTTTCCGGTACAGGGCTGACAGCTAAGTACTGAAAACACGGACGATCACCTAGGGCACCAAGAGTATGTCAGCAGGGTTTTCTGCATAAAGAGGAAAAAAACCCAACATGAAGAAAAAAGAAAATTACTTCATGTGAATTCGGAGTTTTCAGAAATATCAGACAATTAGATACTTTCCGTTGCGTTGAAATAGAGATAAACAAATGGCATAGAAAACTATCAAAATTTTTATCCTTATATATTTCCCCAACTGTAGAACGTAATACTATACATCGAAAGGCACCGAAGTTCAGCTTGCACGGTGCATCAAGAATCGTAGGGACCGGCAACCCTGCCCTACACGTGTATTATACACATGAGGAAAGTCATAAAGTGGATCAGCCGAAACGTTGTGATCAACCAATATAAGTGTTCGAAAAAAAAACAACAACAAAAAAAAAAAACTTAATAAAAATCTTTTCGAAAGTTAGTGACTCTGCCCAGAATTGTCAATGTCATCTATAATCTCTCCATTCTAGGGCCCCTTCAGATGTGCGTCCCTAACGAAGGGCATCGTGACCCTATAGAGAATGGCTGAGCCAGACTCAAGCAGCCCTTTCCTCGCCCTTTTATTTCATTTTCTGTGGATATCATTGGTTAAATCGCGGCCATTGTTGGAAAATCAGTCAACTGGGTTGATTTAGTCACTTTTGATTCTTTTTGAAGGCTTTTAATTTCAACCTGATCGGTCGTTTTTTTTTTCTCTCTTCTTACCCAACCACCAACCCAAATAAACAAATAAATATAGTCAAAAGATCGTGTTAAGTAATATACTAGATAAAAAAAAAGAAAAAAGACGTAAACCAACAATAGCGACCTGATGTGTCGAGTTCGCTCTGAATGAATGCAGAAAACTAAAGAAAAAAACACCTTTAAAAAAATCGTTATCTAGTTATTTTCTTTATTCTAGAGATGTTGAAGCTATTAATTATATATGCGCATAAGTAATTCTATCTAAAGAATTTGTAGAAACATATATCTATCCTATCCTTCTACTGGTCTCCAATTTCCATCCCTCAGTACAACGAATATTTCTATGTATTCTTTTACAGCGAACAGAAATGTAAAGATATTTCTGCATTTTCAAATGCCACGACGAGGAGTAGTGATGGTGGTGGTGGTGGTTGACAAGCAGGTCTCATGAACCATGAGTACCATAGGGAGCTCGATCAGCACTGGGTGCTTGGTCAAGAATGCTGATCTTGACCCAGACTAAGCTCGTCTGACAGCAACATCTTTCACGTTCATCAGACGCCTCGCTGTTCTCATGGTTAATAAGTTTTTAGATACAGACCATTACTAACGTAATGAATTCGATGTACTTGAATAGTAGTAGATTTTCCCTTTCAAGACGATTTGCATTAGTTCAACTAATATAAAAATATAAATAAACGATGAAATTATTGCTTATCAAGATATTTTGGCACTTGGCCATCCTGGTCATATTTTGCAAGTTTTTGACCAGAAATGTCAAACACTACCGGGGAAAGCCATCCTCAGTCTTTTGCACTACCCACTGCCATAACTACTGACCACTTAGCCAAACATACCATCATTTGGAGGGGAAGGGGATTGGGAATGCTCGAATGTCCCCCACCTCACGTAAATTAATGGTAATCGCTTCTTCGTTTTTCGATATTTCGGTATACAAAAACGTATAAGAAACGCTGTACCTTCGAATAGCACGAAAACTGTTCACTATTTTCACACATTTCTCCAAGCTTAAATACGCATAGATGTATTTTCTAGAGAGTGATATTATCACAATTGATAAATCAAGGTTTTTTCAAGGTTTTGTTTCATGTTTTAAACAAGAAAATATACTTCAAAGTATTTCGTTTCTGGTCCAGGGAGAGCATTACTGTTTGCTTCTTTAAAAGGCGTGCAGAAGATCGTAAGAAGCAATCTTTCATGTCAAGTCAGTAATACAGAGAGTTCGTGGCGAGATAATTATCAGCGCCCAGCTCCTCCCTCGAAGTGCCCGCTAAAAATTGTTACAGAGAAAAATTAGAGGAAAATGCCACATTTGAGTAAAATGCTGATGATAACGAAAAGAAAAAAAATCGAAATTTATTTTTAAAAATTGAATGTGCCAGTTTTCCTATTTTTTTTTTTTTTAGCTTAGATTCCCTCGCTAAGATATCTTTTCCAATACGATGTCTATAATTTCTAAAACATTACCAACGCAACGTGTACTTGAGCCTCAGGGGAAAGCAAGCGGGCGACGGAGCTTAAGCCCTTAAACATTCCGTTGCCAAAATGAAGAGTGCACGAACATCTTCAACTATCAAACCCACGTCCCTACCCCCCGGGCTATGATATTCAACACTTATGCTTAGGGATTTTTTTGTACTGCCAAGACCTGAACTTTTTTTTTTAATGAACGAATTGCTTAGTAAACGATTCTTCAATTAACGAAATAAATAATACAAGCTTGGCCGAGCTAGGGGTCGAACTTCCCAGCTTCTTCAGAATCTAAAAAAGTAAACAGAACGGGAATAATTTCTACGTAGGATTCTATTCCAAAACTACGTGTTCCATTTCAATTTCTTATTCAGTAGTTCCTCTGAATGGGATTTGCGAACTTCAGCAAAAACTGGTTTATCTGAGCTGGGCTTCAGAATCGAGAGTAAATTCGTCATTAATTTCTGAGGACGTCACTGCTTTTTGGTCTGGTCATTATCATCGCAGCTACATACGAAAAATTGTCAGAACTCAATGGTTGGAATTAGACAAAAAAAAAATTGATTCGACTATCTAAAAGAAAAATACTGTTCAATATAACTTTAATATTACAGCACATATATATTTACTTTTTCAATAACACTCTCTAAGATAAAGGACGTAATAACAGTATGCTGATTTACAAGTCAAGTTTATCGACTACTGAAATGTATTTAACTAATTCCATTTTCACAGTTGGTATAGTTAGTAAGGACTTAGAATATTCAACTTCACATATGTCGTCATCTTACCGTGGCACTGGTACATAAATCTATTTATAAACTAGTTTACAATTTGGGGTTATTGAATTGTAGTGACACCTTATTTAGTAGACTAAAACCATACATAAAACTTAATCTTTCCTACTTTTTAGACTTTCGCACTTTAAAACTGCAGAGGTTAACCTGTGGTGAAGACTAATAACAAAAATTACAAGTTTTTCCCTTTGTTTGTGAACAATTCAAAAACATCACACACACACACACATATATATATATATATATATATATATATATATATATATATATATATATCGCATCATTTCCAAGATTTTTGCTCTTGAACACATTTTTTTCTGTGTATTATACAAACAAAGCATTTTATTTCGTAATGACAGCTTGGTGCTTAGTGGTAATTTCACTCGGAGTAATTCATTTTTACTAGCAGGACTTTCTCCACGTCAAAGTGCACTCAACGCCCGATTCACCAATTTTACTAAACTCAAGGAGGAAATTATAACTGAAGTAACCTCGAAATAAAAATACTGGATGTCAATAATGATGAGTGTGAGACACTACAAGCACAAATAATGAACAAAATTTCAAAATAATTTTTATCGTAATCATTGTTTTTTGTAAGCCTTTCGCTTAGGAATAAGCTACCATGTGTGATTGGAATATGAGACTTGAATAAGAATAAGGAGGATAAAAAGTATTACTTTTACCAATCACATTGATTCAACTGTTAAAGATTTGTCCTATTTTGCTCTTAATCGGTGAGGTTATCTCGGACCCTTCAATATTCGATTAGAAAAAAAGTTAGAAAATTTTGTAATTTCGAGGTTTAGTTCCATGGAAATAGAACTCAATTATTAACAAAAATTATAAAAATATTATTAGTCTACTAAATATCGACAATTATGGAGAGTTTATTCAATATCAAAAATCTACTCAATTACCTAATGAATTGGTCTTGACGAAGCTATGATAAATTACTTGTGATACAGCTTTTACCCCGTTACCGACACTAAATTCCCTCAAGAGACATTATCTACGTACTTATTGAATATAGGTACTTTTACTGACTGAGATCAGAACGTCTGTGCCATAGTTCCGAAGCAAAACTAGTAGTGACTATAAATATATATTCCTTTCAGATCAAATTTAATCATTTAATCAACAAGTTCAGTTGCACTGTGTATTACAGTGTTTCTCAAATACAGGTATTTTGAGTACCCCTAAGGGTACTTTGGAATACAGCAGGGGATAAATGAGATTTTTTCTCATTTAAATGGTAATTTGGTAAACAATCTCAAATTAATTATATAATCAAGTTCAATAAAAAAAATGTAAATGTAGGTTCGATAAACCACATTTTACATTCAATACCAGTACTTTTATTTGGAATAAAATATCCCTCCATTACTAAGTTGTTGTTTATTAAATCAAAATCAGACACTCATGGCGCAACTGTGAATTCTAATTCTTCCCGTAGATTCTCTTTCTACTGAAATATTTAGCATACGTTAGGGGGACTCGGAATTTCGAAGAAATAGCACACCACTAACCAAATTGATGCGAGCCGAGTCCAAAATATAAATAGAATACGAATTAAAAGTGGGAAAAATCCCCACGGTTAATTAAAACATGAAAAGAAATATAAGTAATCGATAATCATTAAATATTTTACCTTCCTGATTCTGACTGTTGGAAAGTGTTTACCTGGCGTACATATTTCAATTACATATTTTAAAAGTTCGACATTTTTTTAGGGGGGGGGGTCCAAAAATTGAAGAATAATTCCATCACAAGGAATTTTCGTGTGGTCAGAAACACAAAGGTGTCGATAGATCAGGATTTAGTTATCATTTATCCCCCCCCCCAAAAAAAATGTAGAATTAAATTATTATCCAACTAATGTGTTTATGTATGTATACTACAGTGCGATACTTATGTCTTCTTCATTACAGGCTCACGATATAACAAGTTAACTAGAAATATATGAATATACACACTGCATTTATATACGTGGATACAGCAAGCGTTATAATGATCTTTAACGAATTTCTTTTTCTCTTGTTTTTATTACCTTCTCAAATTTATATTTTCTAAATTCAGCATTTTTTTAACGTCATTAGAACATGAATGAACTTTTATTCCACGTTACTAGTGTCCTTCAGTGTGACAGATGACATCTGCACATAAGTAATTCTAGTGCAACTCAGAGATTTGTTCATAAAATACAAATAAGGAAATCATTTGAAAATTAAGTATATTATTTATCCTGAGAAGAGAGGTTTGTTTACTCTCCCAATGTGGCAAAGTTTTTATGTATATGCATAAGAAATCCGATGTTTTTTGTGTACTATTATAAAATATATTTCAAGTTTCAAAGGTTAGAGTTATTTCTAAAACATGAAATAGATTCAATTCACCAGCGGTTCGATCACGTTTCATGATAAATTCACAAAATCAATCCAATTGAACTGAATTATATCAACATATATTCGAATTTTTCATTGATTTAGACCATTAAAACTAATTTCAGAAATAATTTGGTAGATCCTTAGCTGTTATATTTTACCAGAAAAACGTGACAGGACAGGTTTTACTGCATTCACCCATATATATATATATATATATATATATATATATATATATATATATATATATATATATATATATATATATGGACAGCTCTCTCTCATCTCAGATGTCGACGAATTTTATTTTCTATCATCAGTTGTATAAATTTTTTTTTTATTCCTGAAGTACTCAAAACACACACACACACACACACACACACACACACACAACGGTGCACTAATAAGCCTGTGGCCTGTCACGTAATTAGCTGAATTTTGATCTCTATTAATAATATTCGCCACTGTATCAAGTACCTTCACAGGGAAGGAGATTATGCTGGAAAACAAATTTTCGTTCTGAACATTTAATGTATCTTTATCTAATTATGCTGCAGACCTATTGGAAGTACCCACTCGTATATATTTCCACATTTTGCATCCTCTAGATGGACACTCAGCCCGGAACACTTTCGCAAGGTTGATTTTTTTTAAATTCTTTTATTTAAAAATAAATGGAAGAAATGAAAGAAAATTTTCTTCTCGGATGATGAAGAATTCATCAACATATACACACTTTTTTTATCGATGCATACACGTATGAGTGGGAGCCTAAAAGTACAATTTGTTTTGCTTTTGTTTTTTTCTTAATATCTTTTTTTTTTTTCAAAACATGGTGGGCGTGGCCATGTATGAAACCAAACTGCAGAAGGACAGTAGTCTCGAAAGGAAAATGGAACTGACATTTCTCGTTGGGATTTGATTGGTTAGTACGAAGTACAAACACACTCTTAGAAGACTGTACGTACGTTAACTAATTAGAACAATCAATTTTCTTTAACCTACCACAAGAATACATCATTCAGGATGTACAGCTTTTTTAATTTATAGCAGCAGGACAAATTGTTTTGATACAGTATGAGACAGAAAAGAAAAAAAAACGAAAAATTATGAATTCGACATCTTAGGAAACAAGAAAGAAAAACATCCACCTAAATAATATGCCACGAGTAATTGTAAGCTCATTTTTTGTCTGTAACACCAACTAATTATTCTCAATTAAAATTACCTCAAAAGTATAGAATATGTTTCAATTTAAGGGATAATATCTTCGATTTCCTAAATCACTGTTTCCTCCGATTTATTCTCCTTTGGTATGTATGAAGCCTGCACAACCAAAGTAGCTAGAGTTGGTTAGCGAGCACTGAAAAATTTCCCGTCCTTTCGGGTTGCACCTCGTCTGTTTATAATATACCTTCTGGGTCGGTGTGCTAATAGCAAGCCAAGGGCTACTTCGAAGAGTACGGTGAAAACTAAGAGTTAGGGCAAGTAATTGGTATTTCATAGTCATATTGGACGGGGGAGGTGGGATTTCGTTGTAATAGAACAGTCCATAAACCGATTATAACGACACTTGTGAACTTTAAACTCGGTCGAAATAAACAACACACTCCCAGCCAGTTAAAATTTATAGAAAAATAATACAACAAAAGGATGGCGTGTGAGGTGGCAGAGCAGTTAGCATTCATTTCTCACTAATGCCCCGGGAAAGGCATGTAACCATATATTTACCCCACGAACACCCCATGAGGCTAGCATGCTAGGGTTAAGACCCATCACGACTTGCGTGTCATCAGCCCTTAGCCTCTAAAATAAGTGCCACCCACGCTGCTTGTATCAAGTGTTTTTACACTCGAGACATGACTGGTTGCTGTAGGGTCGAACTTCACAGCAACTTCTGTTCCGACAAAGTGTTTACAACAAATTTTGTGTGTATATATATATATATATATATATATATATATATATATATATATATATATATATATATGAGAGAGAGAAAAATATATTTCTTGAATAAAATGTATTACAACGTAATAAGCTAGTACTGATATGCATGACGAATATTCGTTAACATCTGAAAAAGTGCCTATTTAGCTCAATCAGTAAGACAGTCCCCTCGCAATCAGTTGGCCATGAGTTCAAGCCACAGCAGGCAAATGTTGATTTTACAAATCGGTTCACACCTTATTTTGATAAAGATCGTTCTGGTTATGATAGGCAAACGAAGTCAACTCGAGACTTACTTCAGTTTGACAAATCACACACACCATGAACAGATGTAAGAAGGAGCTTACATATAAAATTGGAAATTGAATTAGGGATCCAACCAGTTAACATATGACGGAACCTATATGTAAATCACGCATACCCCGCCTAAGCCATAGCGGCATGGTGTTGAACGCTATTTTCTGAATTATAGTTCTCAAATTTATTTCATTATTTTCGAGGAGTCCGGAGAGACGGAACATGTTGGATGAATTGTCAAATATCTAACATGTAAGTAAATCAATAAGTTCGCAGCCCAATAATGAAAGAGCTTCAATTTTTGCTAAACAAATATTCTTTTTTCAACATGATCTTCCTCGTCAATGAACAATTCGTAGCTAAATGTTGGTCACATGAATCTAACTCATACAGTGAAATTTTCAGATAAAAATTCAGATAGACAATTCATGTCTGGCTACGAGCTTATTGATCAGACTCACACACACACACAATATATATATATATATATATATATATGTGAGAGGGGGGAAGATTACGTGTTACAAAACGTGCACGAGCACCTTCATACCCTTATGTAAAGGCTTAAGAACACTTTGAAAACAAAGTCTTAAAACCGACATTTGTTGATGTCTGAAGTGGGCGCTGGTCTTGTTGATGTACTTCAGTTAACGTCTAGCGTCGCCACTTCCAGTAACAACAGCACTTCTAAGAACTAGTTGGATACAGTGTTGCCACTTTGGATATTTTACATCCAAATCTGGATATATTTTTTTTCTAATGCTTCCTGATGTTAAAAAAAAAACCTTTCGATAATTCACATCCAGAGATATATTTATTCATCAACGAGACTTGGGTATCATGGACCTTTTTTGATCTCGGATAGAAATTTAGATTTAAGTTAGTTTGCTTTTTTTTCTTTAAATCTAAAGTTTCAAGAGTTCCAGGTCCCAACTTTCACGATTTCAAGTTTCTCGAAATCCTCCATTTTGAATTGTTATCTAGTAACATTTTGCCTATTATACTTCTACCCTGACTGGAATTCCTTACTGTGACCCCCCCAACGGAATTCGGGCCCCCGGAGGCCCCATACCCATCGTCCGAGAATCACTGATCTAAAACTAGCATTGATCCCCACCCTGACTCCCAACATTAGCAACTTTCCGTGCTGGAATATTTTTATTTGTTGTTAAACGTTTTGATCAGAGAATTTGATATGGGAACTTCGGGGAAAAAAATTACCAAGGGCAAAGAAAGGCCTCAAGTTTTCTTTTCCCCTGATATTTTAATAAGAAAAACATGTAGCTTGCCACAAAGCCTGGGAGGATGAAAGGAAAGGAATACGTTAAAATGAGCAATTTATAAGTATAAACGCAGAAGGAACTGCTTATTATAATCACGAATAATGTTATCAACGAGTTGGTTTCGAAATCAGTTGGCCCTAATCTCTCTATTCGAAGTTATCACCGGAAGAGGCTGCCTCCATACATATCCCTTGCTTAATGTTATCGGGGGGACACTGTTACGTTGAAAGTGATCACAATAAGCGGCCCACCCTAGGCATCATTTTTTTCGGGGGAGGGGGTAAAAAGAATACGTCCATTTTTTTTTCATTTATCCATTGTTTTTCCCCCCCCTCCATACAAGGGTTTACTTAGTCAGTCGACACTCAAACATGATTTATGACTATCTCAAGCAGTAAAACGAACCGGCGGGAAGTTCCTGTTGACAAACTATATTGTCCTAAATAACACGTCAGGCTGGGAGGCGACAAAAGGTGGGCCACACGCTTCCACATATATAGGAGTACCGTCCCTAACACTGGAGTCAATGAAAAGGGCATTACGTAAAGAATTTGTCCTCTCTTTTTCCGATTTGGTGTGATACTATAAATCACTTAGTGAAGGAATTCCCAGATTTCTTTTTCTACTACAATGAACGAAGATTTTTCTACCCGCCCCTCGCTCACACCTCCAGCATCAGACGGATGTTGGGGTCCTTCATGGATAAAAAATGCGATACCCTCGGATAGAAATAGAAACTCTCAAACATACATACGCACCAAGTGTATACGTGTATGTGTTCGTATATAGATGTGCCTGTTATTGAGGTGTGTGATAAATGAAAAGCGGCGAAACTTGAGCAGAAGAAAAAATAGTCAAAATTACCAATAATAATTTACTATACTTCATCAAAAATACTAAAATAAAAAAAAAGCCTAAACCTACATTCTTTTTTAGCCAAGTAATCAATCTATGATATCCCATGTGTGTACTTGTCAATATAAGTCTCCGAAGGAAGTGAAATCAAGTAAGCTAAAAGGGATAACATTTTACATAAACTCTCATGGAACACTTCACGTCCTACAAAACTAACATAGAAACATTAAGCACCCAAGGTGTGTTTACTTTATTTTCTCTCATTCTGAAAGCCATCGCGTTTAGTTTTTCGAAATTCCATGCTTCAATTCAAATATTTGTACAAGTAATCCATGATAGAACATACAGTACACTTATGATACATACTTATTGAAGACGCTACAGGCTAATCGGTTAGCAGCATGGAAAAAAATAGTAGGCAAGTAGAGTTCAAGCTTATCCACTCCACACTAGTATTTTTGGGAAAAGCATGAATCCAACTTCCTGAGCTATGGACAAATAGTGGGATATACTGGGTTCTTCAGGAGATTGACAAGTCTGAATTCATACCGGGTAAATCCAAACTCTCGTCCAGAGTTAGAGGAAAACGTGTTGAAGAAAGATACGGTAAACAGGGATCCGGTGAAGCTTAGAGGGACCTAGCAAACCGGAAGTGGATTATAATGAAATGCACAAACAAAACCAAGTGGCAACATTTGAGCCTACTTCTCCTATTTTGCATCAAACGGCGATTTCCAACGGAGCTTCAACTGGAGGAGAAAAAAAGTTAACAAGGGCGTTGGCTGACCTCCGTTTTTTTTTTTGGCCAGGGGCTATATTTCAAACTGGCAACTCCACATAAACATAGTTTTGATTGATTGCTCAAGAGCAGCGACAGCGCCAAGCCCGACTGTGAGTGCCCCACCCCTGCATTTTTTTCTTTTCTCTAAATAGTTTGAGATTTTCAGAATATTTGGGATTTTACAAGATTCCTCAACTTAGAATGCGCCCCAGGGCACCAATGCCCCCATAGCAGTTGCAGGTCCCGCAAACTGCCTCGATCATAGTATTCATACTCTATCAAATCGATAAAAACTTGATTTGCATTGACAAATACCAATGAACTTATGCAATGAAAAATATTAAATTTAGTAGTTGGGACTAAAGAAAGCTTTAAAATTCATTAGCACGCGCACACACACACACGTGAATAAGAAAATCATCCATTCAATAACTCTTATGTAATCAAACATAATACATAAAACAATATACAAGTTTGATAACACTCGTATATATTATATTTACGCACAACACTCCCACTGAAATACGCCACGTGTACCTGTATATTTATTTCAGTGTATAATATCTCTTAGGGAATTGTGATGAGTACATAGATTAGTATGGTAATATAAAAGTATCACCTCTGTTTATTTAATTTGATTTTTAGTACAGTAAGAACGGAACAAAATATCAACTTCATATAGGCCGTCTTTTTCGATTATACAGAGGCACTAGTAATATATATATATATATATATATATATATATATATATATATCGGATTTGATTTTTAGAATTATTCACCTAATGTTTTCCGTCTAATAAGAAATCGGCTCTCCGCTACGATTAACGGTTCGTCAGTTATTCAATAAATTTTTGCTGATTCTGCTCATGACCTTTAGCGGGTCTAGGGTCACATATCCCTAATAGGGGACCAGGTGTTTGCATGCAGTTGATTTTCATAGCTTTCAAAATGGAAATGTTTGGATTACGAAAAAAAAAAAAAAAAAAAAAAAAGTAGAAAAAAAAAGACGAATTTGGAGTCTGATTGAAAGGGCTGGATAGACTCAAGAATCTGGGGTACAAATCTCAATTTACTCCTTGCTGGATATATCGGCTATTGTTGAGTTAAGTATCTTAAAAATCAAAGTGTTTGGTGGTACGTGATTATTTAAAGGAACAGTTGATGTGTCTTAAAAGTATTAAAAGGCTTCTTGCTTGAGAAAGCAAATCTTCCAAGTTCACAGAGACAGATTTTCATACGAGAAAACACTGAATAATTTCTGGGTCCTATATACTGAATTTGCACAAATATCATCTGCGAATTCCACTTTTCAAACTAAATAAATTCGAGGAAAAAAAATAAATAAAAATAAGTGCGTGTATCGATAATATATATATAACACTTGTGTTCCACATATCAGTGACCCCATACATTTTTCAGCCCCCCCACTCCGTTATCAACTTCTTCAAGGAGTATAAATACTCGAAAAAAAAAAAAAAAAAAAAAAAAAAAAAAAAGTCAATACGAATTACGTCCACTCAAAGTAAATATCCTGCATGTGTTCCAATAACAAAAAATGGACAACATTTGGGGTATCGTTGTGTTCACTATACTGAACTCAATGATAGCCGGAATGACCCCCATCTACTTAAAAATGATCCGTGTTCCCCCCCCCCCCCGCCCCACTTATCAGTCTGTAACAGTGGATTCTTCAACGTAGAGGAAAAACTTTGGCAAATAAAATTATCTTCCACTCACTATTTGAATCAAACGACTTATCTACTGAAAAGAGTTCAGTAGATTCTTTTTAAAAAAAAGTAATTAAAAAATAATTTTTTTCAAATCAAACCCATAAATAAAAATCAAAATACATCCAAGCTTTTTTTTGCACGTGGATAGACTAGTTGAGAAAAAAACCTAAATTTTGATTAGAGATAACCCTCTAGTTTTCTAAGACCCTTTTTATACATTTGGTGCATAATATAATTTCCTACCAGCCAATATATCAATGTCCTCTTAGAAATATGCTTGTTCAAGGGATTTTCAGTAAACAGCCCACACTATTATGTTATTTTCCTTATTCATTAGAGTGTCAATACACGCAGGGTTAGAATTGTCTGGGTCACTATCTTTATATTCGTCAGATTTTTATAATAATATTGTATCTCAAGCCAGTTGCATAAAAAGTCTGTTTGATATATCAAGTGGAATTCAAAATTGCTCATTTGAATAGATAATATGGTTTGATTATTCATGACCAGCGGGAAAAAGTAGGATTTTTTCACTGTATCATCTTGAATGAGCGGAAATGAAAGATTTTGTTTAATATTATATATAAAAGAATTCCTAAAATCTCGTTTTTTTAAATTCAAGTAATGAGGTTTTAGCAAATAATGCTGCCTTCTCATGTGTATCAACAACAATCCAATTTGTTTTTTCTTTTTCTTCTTTTCATTGAACCGACATCAGAAAATGATAAAATCAATGACGAATGAAAGAACGAAATTAAAGTTTTCAAAAAAAAAAATTCAAGCGACTTTGATAGGTTGTGGCGAAAGCGGGAGGGTGGACTGTACGAGCTGAATCATTAAATTTCAGGGATAATTTACAAAGAAAACTGGGGAAAAAAATTCAGTAATCAACACAATTCAAACAGTCACCGTTCTACTCAAATATTTTCACAATTGTTAAATTGTACAAAATCAGTGTTTTCATTGAAGGACTCCAATGTGCGATCCGTGTTGATAGATCAGTGGACTTAATTCATCTAGTCGGTGAGGTTTCATACCGGTAGTAACAGGTGGATCTCTGGGAAAATGGCACATTTAAACAGTAGTAATCCTAATATATTTAAACGAAATAAATCAATAAAATATACATCTAACGAGTAATATTTATCCATAATTTGATTGAATGATTACTTGTAAGGCCACTTAAAATGAATAAACTTTACCAAAATGCTGTTTTGATTAAATGAGACATTTTACCGGGCACCGTAACTGGTGTCTCTCGCCGGGGATCCCACTACCTTTCTGGTTCTTCAGCGAGGTCTGGGTATTTTTCAGCTATATAATTCTTCTATTTTTACTCTTACTATTTTACCCTTTGGTTTTGCACTAGTAAGGCTCACCCTCATCTTAAACCTTGCCGCCACTCCGTGTCGAATAACGCATATAGTTGTACTTTATATGTGTTCTACAAGTGTAATATAAACGCCCGTGTACTGTAGTATCATCCTAGACACTCTCAAACTATTTTTTTAGGCCTCGAGACCCCTTCCCTCGAAACCCCTAGGCTCAAGTCAACACAGTATAACAGTTGATTCATCACAGTCTGGTGTGTCGAAGCTGTGACATTCATTATCCGACAGAGCTTCTTTTCTTAATTCACTATTTTGAGGTCTGGTTGAGTTTTCCCAAGGAGTTATCAACGCCTCTTTCATGAGAAAATTTTAGTATTTGAAATATTCTGCCAAAACTGAATCTTCAAGTTAGCAAAATCGAACACGGACTACATGTTTACGGTCGGGGCTAGGTTTTTCTATCACCTTCGGTACCCTTCGCCAGAATATTTTATTTATCAAAACAAGCATTCAACAGTGAGATATTTCTGAAGATACTGATTCTACATCAGGGATTTCTCATTGTTTGTTTTTTTTTCCAGTTCTATAATTCTATTATTTGGATGCTACCCGAAGTTCAGTGAACTCTGGGCATGAAATTGTTCTCTTATTGAATCAGTAAAATTATTCTTCATTTCCCGGTGGAGTGATTTTGAGGAATGCTTGAAATGCCCGGTGAGACCCTGGAAACGCTCGGTAATTTGACAAAGAAGCACATCTCTCAATCTGCCCCGATTCCTCTAAATTTAGGCCAGCGAATTATAATATCTATGAAGGAACGCTACACGTCTGAAATAAAAGTTGATAAATCAATTGAAAAAAAACAAAAAAACAAAAAAAAAACACCGTCAACTGCAGCAGTTCAATTGGCACTAGTAATCTTTCCCGTTTCGAAACGCCCAACTTCCCCCAGCTGCAGAGTACCAGACACTGATGAACTAGCCCTACAAAAAAACCCAAAAAAACAAACAACTCTAACCCTCTAGAATGGCAGCCATTCTAAAACGGGAAAATTAACTGTCCAATTAATTAACTTCAAACAAATACCATTTCAACGAAAAATAAACATTCACTTTGCTTTAAATTCCATAATTTCAATTTTCATTGTGTGATCTCTCTATCGTCTGTTTTCTTCATTTTTGACACCTCTTTTCGAGATGAATAAGAATATTTCGTGAAACATTACGTCACGAAAATAGTTGGCTGCTGTTTTGACGTCAAACAGGGGCGGAATGGGAAAAAAGAGACAAAAACCATAACAAAACAATTCCTAATTGTCGACATAGAAATATCAACATACGAATTAACATTTCATATTTGAACAATTCCTCATTGTTTCGTATCACTATTAACTTTTTTTCGTATTGTCTGTTCTTGAACAATCCGAATAAAATGGTATTTGTCCCTTCTCAGATTAATTACTTCTGTTCCATCCCATGTATATTAATTACCAATAAAAACTTTAATTACTATAAAAACGGCCAGTCTCGTTTTTGTGGAAAAATTTAGATATTTCCCGCCATTGCCGGGAATCGGAGTCGGTGCCTGAATGATAATGTCGATTAAATTCCAAGGCAAACAGTCCCAAAATCTGTTTTGAGTCTATCTTTCTGTTCTCTCTCTACCACTTTCTAGCCTTCTGGCAGACTAAGATAAGCCTAGTAAATAAATAGTCAAGTCAAAAAAAAAAAAATTAAATTAAAAAAAACACTTCGGCAAATATGGAGATTCTGGCCTTTATTGGATCATTTGAATGGAAGTGATTTCGAAACTTCACAATTTTTTCAAATCCTGAAAAAATCTGTTTTGCTTCTGTGAATTTTCAGGTGTGTGAAAATTTCACACCCGCATACACCTGGAGTTCAAGGGGCGCATAAATAGAGAAAGATGAAGGGAATCAATGAAAAACGTGAAAAAGATGAAGAGTCAAAATCAGTTCCATCAAAGTGATCCAATGATGACTGTCAAGAACTCCTGTTAGCCAACTGACTTTTCCTCGATCAACTATTGTCATTGTTTATAAATAAATATTCCCTTTTCATACATTGAACTTGAGTCACTAGAAGTTTTCAGTTTTCAGCAAAAAGGGAAAATACTGCTTCAGGGAAGAAGGTTACTTGCTTCCTGAACAAATCCGATATTTTCTTCTATTAACGCCTACAAAAATGTATTATCAACGAGCCAGGCCCTTAGGTTGAACTTCTTGAGACAGACTGTTGATGCTTCTTCAAACTTGGTTGTTCGACAAAACGTTCCGGTTATTGTACCAGAACTGTGCTTAAAAACATTAAAGATGAAGATGATAGTCTGGGATTACTATTAACTGTAACGATCAGTATTTCATATAACAAGGATTTATTCTGATTGCTGCTCGAAAAAACTGAATGATTTTTAAAATTATAGTCACTTCAAGCTCGATTTTCCAAGTCATTTCAATATTACATTTGTTACGCCCAAAGATTATTCCTTTCATTACTTTCATCATCTAGCGTATTCGTACAATTAGGAAGGTTTTCTCATATATGGGGATAATTCAGGTTCTTCTTTGAACTTCAAAGAATCCAAATAACCCTCCATTTTTCTCGGATTTGAAAATTCTAAAGAGAGTTTTTTTTTTTTTTAATCAAAAATCAACAGTACATATTTTGGCTTTGGCCGAGGTATGCGCTCTCCAAGTGCTTCGTAGTTTTTTCTTTATTCATCTGAGAATTTAATTGACGAAAGAAGCAGAAAGGAATGTTCGCATTTTATTATTTACGAACTTCAAAATGTCAAAAGCGTTATTGCATTGAGTGAAATTGATGAACGGAACAATCGTCTGCAATTAGCAATTCTTTTCTGGCTGGCGTCAATTAATAACGAAGCAAAGGCTGGTGATGGCGGTGACACTTCAGATAGCTGTAATGGCGACCAGTATTAAGCGGACAGTGACTTGCACGGCTGGAGGGCGGGGTCGAGATTATGAGACCACGTGATTTCATTTCTTTAGTCGATGTGAATTTGAAAGGTTGTTTAAGAAAACAAAAATAATTAATCACAAACTAAAAACCCATCCTTCGGGTGGAGTTTCTGGCTAGTTCCCGTGGAAGGCCTAACACCAAGTACTAAAACGGTTTGTTTATTTAGGAATAACATAATTCTGACCATCAGTTATAATGGTCAAATTCAGATAAAGGAGTTAAACCTTCACACTGAATGATAGACATATCGAAATCAGACTATTATTACTGAGGTGAGCACAAATGCACTTCATGATTTTATCCAAAAATAAAAAAAATTTACATTATATATATATATATATATATATATATATATATATATATATATAATCATTAAATGAGATCCAACAAGTAACCGGAGAAAACTAGAGAACCATCATCCATTTTCGAGTTCTTCCATGATTGAGACATCTGGGTTATCATGATATATATGAAACATGTGTCAGGCACTTTATTCTCATTATATATATATATATATATATATATATATATATATATATATATATATATACACACAAGCCAGAAACAGTATGATTCAATGCAATGGGTTTATTTCATTAAATGCTCAATACATTCAACATCAGGTTGAGTTAGAGTAAAGCTTTAAAACATGATTTTGGACTTCTTAAGGCGAATCCTGAAGAAGCATAAACAGGACAGAAAAATAAACGTGTTTGTATAGAAAATCACTTCACACACACACACATATATATATATATATATATATATATATATATATATATATATATATATATGTGTGTGTGTGTGTGTGTTATATAGAGAATGAATGACAATGCACATCAATAAGTGTGTAGCCTAAGGGTGAAAAAATATTGAACATAACAGAAATCCATCAACACATTCCAGATCGAGCACCCAGTGGGGAATATTCATAGATTAAACAATATATTGCGGAAATATCAGATCAAAAATTCAACTTTTAATCCACGTTCATGTGCGTGTAATAAAAGGCATTCATTTGAATCGAACTTTCGTTTAAAATGTTTCAAGCATTTAGCAGACTCCATCACTGAAGTCAACTCCAGTTTAATCAAAGAAAACTTCACTTACAAAACTAATTCTTTCAGTCCTGCAATAAATCTGGAATAATATTCAGTAAATAGCTATAAAATTCTAGGAAAGTGTTTTGGTTTGTACATTGAGTACCAAGAAGTGGATGATAAAAGAATAAATCAGATACCACATCTGAAAAAGGCTGAAGAATGGAACTGCCTTGACCATGTGTGTGTGAGTGAGTGTGTTAAAAATAATAGAGATGAAAGGAATAGTCTAAACAAAATATGAATTCGCGTTTTTGTATCCTGGACTTGATTGTTTTGTAGGGTTTTTTTTTCTGTTACCAATAAAAATTCATGTTCAGCTTATTGTATACAACTTTGATGAATAAGAGAGATGGCTTTTCAAAAATGGCTTTGAACATCCTCAATATCTCGAGAGACGGGTTGCAATTTGGAAAAGGATTAATTCAAATACAGTTAATTATTAACTTTCCAATTTATAAGAGCAGTAAATGAAATAAATCAAATTAAAATTAGATAAGAGTCCTCATGATATTAAAACAGGATCCTTCTTTTAGACCAAGCATAAAATAACAGTCCTGAAAAGAAATGCAGTAATATCTTTTATTTACCCTACCTAGACAATCCAAGTTCACATACGTACACGCATGTAAGGTTCAAATTCTTTTTTTTGGTGGGGGGATGAACAATGATTCAGGCTTGTAGAATTTTTTAATACCATGTTTCTTCACAAAAAAAATAACTGGAAGCTCGATTTGAAAATAAATAGTCTGAAAGTAATATACCATTCTATCCTAGTGTAAATGCACCAAACGTGTGTCTGTTTGTACGTACGTAACACAGGAACCACACCACATCCCCAATAAATTTCGTGTGTACTAATAGAACAACGCTTAGACATGTTTCAGCCAGTTTATGAAAATTCGAAAAATAAACAATATTATGGGGTCAGCATTCGCACACGCACCGATGATAATCCTCAGATATCGTCTATATATTTCTTTCTATCTTTAGTGAAATCCCTGCAAATATTTGTGTTTAATGCAATCCTATGGTTCAAAATAGATGAATTTCAAAGAACTCATTTGTTAGATCATACTACATTTGAAAAAGGGTATAACTCGATAAGTACACAGTTCAAATACATGATTTCTTATTGGAGCTCGAAGGGCACTATATTCAAGCCTTCAGAAAAATTTATTCAAGCAGATCCTATTAGCAACACACGATCATAAATGCATCCCCTTATTTTTACAAATAGTAATTTATCCCTCAAACAAGAACAACTCATCTAAGTTACCCTTTAATTTTTCCAAGTTATGATGTGCCTTCTCTAACATTTTCACAGGACATTTCTTAGGGTTTACGACCGGGAGTAAAATTTCTGACAATCCTCAGTCAAATATCTAAACATGGTGATAAAAATATAAACACACACGAAGTGCTAAAATGCTACCTAAAAAATCAGGGGTAAACCAACTTGGAGACAGCAGAAAAAACCCCGATGAAATCGGGCCAGCTTTCCCACGATTATTTATTTTAGCACTACCCTAGAGACCATCATGAATTTTCTTTTTAACAGGAAATCACAAGACCAACAAAAATTAAAAAGGCCACAAAGTAAAAAAGGAGTGAACAGAATTATCATTCATTATCATCATCTTCCAAGTTGATCTGTTTCAACTATTATTTAATACTTGGACGTGTGTTCAGTTTTCCTCCAAAATGTTTCAATGATAAAACGTCCATAGATACAAAAATGAAGACAATAGTTTGATATGCGATGAGAAAACTTGATTTTTTTACCAAGTACGTTGCCTCTGCTTCACGAATCAATGAATGAGGGTATCAAACCTAATATCTTTTATCTTGACAGCATATATTTGGGATTTAGAGAATAAAATAAAACATTATATTTTAGAGAAACCTGTGGGAATCCCAAATATTTCTTAAATTCAAGACAAAAAAGGCAGATACAAAGAATTATTCTTTAGGAGTACGAAGTTCAATACCTCCCTTAAGACGAGCATTTCAGTTTTTATAATTTAAAAAGAGAGAAAATCTTCTTCATACATCTGAACAATTTCATATAACTTATTTCGCATCTCTTTATCTGTAATAATATATTGCAGAAGTTAAGGACAAAGGAACGAGTAGAAAAAGTCCCTCACTATTGTATTGATGGATCTAATACATACGTTTCGTCAATGAAAATACTTCTGGAAAAAAAAAAAACAAGTCTAAAATTTTAAAAGAAAAAAGTGACTATTCATAAAAAAAATTACAGGACCAGACAAAAAAAAACCCTAAAGAAATCTATAAAAATCAACAGAGGCTCTCTCATATACATATTATCAATGTGCGTAATTCCTTGTGATATTTTTTTTTTCAAACTCATTTCACTTGATCCTAAACCGGAATAATATTCAAGTTGAATTTTGAGAGAAAAAAAGAGATCGCCATTCATGTTTATATTTTCATTATAATCACCAAAAAGTTTCTCGGCACAAGTTTCAAAACCATGAATGCATTTACTCCAACACGTTCAATCCAAGTTTACAGAAATTACAATGGATCTCTTAGTTTACTCTGGAAATCATCACGGTTTGTGTTTTGAAGGCACTCAATCAAAATAGAATACTATCAAAGCTGATCGAATTTTTTATTGATGTATTTTTTCTTTTCAGATTACCTCGTTTTTTTATCCACACGATTGATGTATCTTGGAGACGCTGAACTACAAAATTCACAAATAATTATACACAGCAATTGATCGAATATATTTAGCCCCAGGTCGCAACTGAATCCATAACTTATCAAACAAATTAAGAAAATACATTTGTGGATATTATCAAATATTATTAGGAGCATAAAAAAAACTAGTTGATGTCGGTGGAAAAAAATCGAATTTATAGATTTTTTTTCCGAACTACTGAGTTCATTTCAGAAAAATGAAAAACAAACACTTAACAAGTATGTGATTTATTTTTTATAGAAAGGTCATCTTCCAAATGGAATAGTCCATTGTTACAAACAAAAATATGTGTGTTTATTATTCGAGTAGAAGACATTTTGAAATCGTTTGATCCTTTTTTTCTGGGTGGGGTATTGGGTCTTGTTGAAGGAGTTGGAAGAAATCGGTAAGTGGGCGTGAATGATAGAATATCAACTTGTTCGGAAAGAAATGTCGTGTTTTTGGTGATTACAAGAATACCGTTCCGAAGTGGCAGAAGTCAATTTGTTCATTTCATTCTTTGTTGAAAAGGGTTCCGAGATACCTTCCACATTCTGATCAAAAGCTCCTTCATCCAAGGAAGAAAAGTTTCAGAATGGCCCCTAATTCAAGAACATACACGAAAAATTTTGAATAATTCAGCAGCTACCATTGTGAATTTTCTACTGTTTTTATCATTTGATAGAGGGCCAACCCATGGAACACGACATTTCAGTGAATAATAGTATCACTTTCGAGCAGCGGCTATGACTCCAGTTTCAAATACATCAGACACATGGATACAAAAGCATCCCAGATACCTCACTACCATTATTAACTGTGTTGAAATTGACAAAAGTGCCTGAAATCAAGGTGAATATTGGCTATCCTTCAAACACAGCATTTCAATAAATTTTCAGTCAGTATGGTACTTATTGATAGAGCAGTTGAAAAATTGATAGTTTGCTAGCATTTTGCGTGGGGCCCTTGAAAATACGGGGCACGTAACATATGCTCTTTTGGCTACTTAGTAAATATAGCTTTGCTTGCAGATCTTGGCGAGAAATCAGTAGTATATGGTTGTTTTTGTTCTTTTTCAATATTCATTTGATCTTAAAATTACAGTAGATTCAAAATAATCACAATAGATTTCTAGGGTCAATTTACACAAGTTTTGACTCAACAGGAAAGAAGCCATTTACAGAAGGAGTCAAAAAGAAAGGTTTCTTTTAAGTTCGGTTCAACAAAATGGGATAGTACGGAGCGATATGTTCAAAATAATGTATGGTTTTGAATCAGTTGACCCTTATGGGTTCACGTAGAGGAAAAACCTACCATGACTCAAGAGGCCCTGATTATACAGTTGAAGAGAACAGATCTTGATTCAATAACCGGATTTTCTTTGGCAGGTATGTAGTTATAGGTATGCGAGGTTCGCATTAAATTAAGTGACTTCAATGGAGAATTACGAGGTATTACTTATTGAAGTGGCGTAAATTGCCATTAGTGTATCAACTTCCAGTGGTGAAACTACCATTGCAATTGTGATACCTTTGCGGCTTGAATTCGTTCCGTTATCGACATATATAACCTCATCTCAGACCTTAAAATCAAAACCTGACCTCAAATTTCATCCTTTGTAATTAATATTATCAAAATGTGCGCGTTTCTATGTTCAAAAATAGTTTAGAATGGTCAATTGAGTTTACGTCGTTTCAATATATTAGGTATACATGGTGACCTAGTTTACGCCACTCCAATAATATAATTACCGAATTATGATAGTCACTAAAACGACACAAATGCCCCAAGTGTTAATATTGTGTTAACTGGATTCGTACGTGATGTGAGGCTGTATACACACCGAATATCTTTTCCACGCTATCAAATGTTTTTCAATTCTCCAATGGAATATAAGCCCAGTCCACATTCAGTAAAATTAACACGAAATATTTTACCGTACAGGCTTAACTCAATCGGTTTAGCACACTGGGATTATTTAATCAGATCATCGGAACTCATAAGCGGCAACCCCTTTTAAAAGTACAGAAGAGTAGAATATTATGAGAATTATTTTTGTCCTGAATCTCAAATTCCCCCAGAAAGGAATAATAGGATATTTAATGGTAGTTATTTTTTTGTCTTCGCTAATAATGATAATTATATTTATGACAATATAATATAGGCTTCTGTTATATTTATCAGGGTCTAGCTTCTTCTCCGAAAATACAACTAAGGTTTCCGAATGAAAATAAATTCCCATCTTCTCACTCAGTCCGGTTTACGAAGCGCACACATGCGTACGAACACCAACAGCACACCCGCATACGAGCCGTTTACTGTTCAGTCGATGGTAAGTCGTGAGCGAGCGAGACTTAGTGAGTATTACTGATGCTAGCCCATATAGGGTGACCAGGGTGCAGCCAGCGAACATGGCAAACACACACACACACGAACAAGAATGAGGGGCAGGCGAGTGAGATGGCGCACCTCTCCACTATTTATCTCAATAACTGCCGCTTGTGTCAGAGGAGCTCTCGTTAACCCGGGCAAGTGGGCAGCGGGAGAGAGAGAGAGGCACACACGCAATTCGAGAAAGCAGTCGAAGTTTCCCTCGGTTACTGTGTGTGTGCGCGCGTGTATATACATATAATCATGAACATATATATACACGCGTGCATCAAAGTTTTTTTTTTTCATCTCTCATATTCGAACATATGACTACTACAATGAGTTCCGATCCTCACTGGGCGCCTCACATCACACATGTGGCCTTTCATTAGACCAAGTTAAGCTCAGTGAATAAATAGAATGTTTACAATAGCGCCTGAGGCGGGTGTTCAAGCCCTGGTAATAATAGTCAGGATTTCGAACGCTGATTTTCAAGGTATGGAGATCTCGAATTCGAAGATAGATAGGAATCTTCTCTCAAGCCAAAAAAAAAAAAAAACTCATTCGTAGAGCTTTACCTGCGCTCGAACACAGACTTTTATCACTGAAAACGTCATCACCTTTTTTTTCAAGCTGAATGTACTCAACATTTTCTGAAGATCACAATAAATAATTTTTTAAATTCAAGCTTCAACTGCAAAATATGCTATTCATTTCTGAAGAGAAACAAAACTTTAACGCCTATCAGTATAGCTTATTCAAATTCAGAACCTCAGTTTTACGAAGCTAGCTACCCCCTCAAATTGCCTCTGCGTGTGTGTGTGTGTGGATAGATAGTTGGGTCTATGACAGATAACTCAAAGATGTTTCAAGCGGATTTTCCTTCAATAGACAATTCGTAACCCTTTCGCGATACCACACGCTCACACACTGACATGTCGACTGGGGGGGGGGCAGGTAGGGCTCCCCTGCCCGGCATCTCTGGATCGGGCCTTTTCACTTGGGGCGAAGGAGTACGAAAGTTGGTTAAAATCTAGCCAATGAAAAGGTTAATAGTGCAGCACTGCTGTTTCAGGCACCCATATGAAATGGAGTTACTTATTCACTAGTGAAAGGTGACTGCTAAGGTATAACTAGAATGTACCCTTCTGCCCCCCCCCTCCTTCGGAGATATATCCTTTCGCCACCCCGCGGCACGGACACCTCTGCACACACACACACACAGTTATTTGATAAAAGGACTTCATAAGGGGATTGTTTTCAATGAACCCTCTCTAATCAGTTCATACAAAATATTAAAAAAAACATGCTATTTACATCCTCAAAAATTAGAATAACTGTTCAGTTAATAACAAACACAGCATTTCCGACTGAAAATTTTTTCCAGTAAAAAAAAAAAAAATGAAAAACGTAAGGACCCGTTTTCGTCGCTACAAAAGTCCCCTAGTTTCTCTCTCACTATATCTATACACACACACACACATATATATATATATATATATATATATATATATATATATATTGTAAGAGTGCTTTCAAAAAACGACAGTACTGATATGTTGTCAAGTTCTCACTAGCAACTGTAAAGATGAAGTCAGACGAAAACATTTCAATAGTCAATAGAAGAAACTTGACGTTCTCATCACTTCTTATTCTTTCCCTTTGGAGTGTTACAGACAAAAATAAATATACAAATACACGTGGCGTGTTGTATCTATTTTATTTTAAAATCCAATTCTATGTGGAAAAGGAAGTCGACACAAGACTAGACGTCGTGACGATGACAAAGAACAGTCGCTCTTACAACAGTAAGTAAGTATTCTCTTCTCTCAACAACACACCCACATTTGCGCAGAGACCAATAGTCGCATTAGCACCCTGATAGATAACAAACGAACACCAATCGTATTTTTGAAGACCGTGTATTTAACGATTGTTTGTACGGAAAAGATACACAAATCTTACATCACGCACAAAACTAGTGAAGATCATATAAATTCTCCGAAGTATACACATCTAGTGAGAGAACGGATCCAGACCACGAAGTCGAAAGAAAGTGGCACGCTGAGCTTTAGCCACCTACGAAACGCAACCGGACATTAAGTCAGAGGACTTCAAGTCCCAGACCGAAAAAGTCGGGTTTTTTTTCTTTCAATAGAGAGATATTTCCATTTAAAAATTGTATTAATGAAACAATGTTAGATTTTTCTTTGTAAATTTGAATGAATAAAATACCGTAGAAAAGAAATTTAAAAAATCAAGGAAATAGATTAAAAGATAGTCTTGTCTACTTGGTCCGGTGACTTTATGGCCGGTCACCTAGAGAACCACATATTCCACTGCGCTAATCCACTGACCTAAAACTCTACACTGAAAAGAATTTCCTGTATCGACAACTGTTTACTCAACGTACGTTCCATGGCTTCATGGGCCTACTGTACAATAAAGAACACATTAGGGTTGATCGATTGAAAACAGAACTGTGTATATTATCCAGATTTGATAAATGGTTCATTTTTCGTGTGTGAACTGGGTGAGTAAATTCAAGATGAAAGCATTAGTTAAGAATTAGTTCAGATGTGTTAATGCGTTCCTTCATTGACAAAAAAAAAAGAAAAGGTCGGAAGACAAAAATTTCACTGCACCGTTTCTGTGTGCGTGTGTCAAATGAACGAACGCATTGGGAATAATAACCCACAAAATACTCAATGACTTACGTCACACGATAGGGGTGTGTGGAGACCCCATTTCTGAAGCAATTCTTTACGATGCAAGTGGTAAATAAACTCTAGGTTTGACAGCTGGTCAAGGTAACAGAGGGCTTGTCTGATAGTATGTATAGTAATAATGTCTTATAGGAAGAAGCATCCAGTGAACACAATATTCATTTTTCTACATGATCGCCTGCCTTGTCAATTTACTGAAGTCATTGGTGGATAAATAGTAATTTCATACAGGAATTCTGCTAGTAACTAAGCGTAGGCTACAGACATTGATCTACCCTCGTGTGTGTATATACAGGTTGATCGATACCTCCAAGCCTAATGATTAAGAATAAATAAAAATAAATTCACAATAAACAAATCATTTTTCAACTTTTTCTTTTGCAAATGTACCTGCCTAAAACGCCTCTCTAATATTCAACATTTTACAGCGAAACTTACAGATCGAAATTCCGCAAATGACTGAGTCAGGCTACGGACCTATTGATCCACTTTTCTCACGGTTATCAACAAAACCAATATCTTTTTCTTTTATAAACGAAGTTTGAACGGCGTAGAACTTTCTTTTTTTCATACTCAGAAATTTCAATAAATAAAAACAGAGCTTAGAATTAAAGAATCAAATTTTTCTGGAAGTAGGTATTTCTTCCGTTTTAAATAAAAACAACTTAGATTTAGCCTTACAGAGGTTGAGATCGGTTCACCTACCCCTCGACAGCGCCACTGTAAATGCTAGGATATCGAAAACCGAATTTCCTCGACTCACTGGCGCTACACTATCTTGTTTCCGAATAATAATCTCTGTAAGTCTTTGTACAAAAATGTTCAAAGAAAATAACTACTGAGAATCGCTGTTTAGTCATAATAGAAAACACTGATACATAATACGTTGGGACAAACCTCTTCCACAGGGTATTTATGTGTGAAGAGTAACGTGCACACACGCAACGTTACAAAATATTCAGAATATAGATATTATCTTCCATCAAAATATACGGGTGTGTATTTTTCTGATTCGTCAAATGAACCTGGGGGGGGGGTAATTTCACCCGTTACAGCGACGATGACGCACATCAAAAATTTATGACTCAAAGTACAACACAAAATTATTTTTTCAAAATTGCCTGAAGAAATTCAAGCACCCCAACCCCCGTCGACCCAACTCCTCAAAATAAATAAACCACACCAAATTGACCCCTGTACTCAAAAACTGACCTGAAAATAGAAACATGAAAAAAAAAAAAAAAAATTGGTACTGTAATTCGTACTTGTCAACAACGGAAAACGTAGCTTATATCAGCGAGTGCCGATATGTCCGGGGAAAAAAAAGGTAGCGAGCCTGCGTGTGTGCAAGCGTATTTCTGGATTCTTTGTTGTTGTATCAAAAAGAGGAAAATAAATAAATGAAAAAAGTGGATTTCGCGGAAGGGGTATATTTTTCTCCTCTAAAAGAAAAACAGAAAGAAAAAAGTGTTGTTTTTTTTTCTAAATGTAGAAAAAAAAGTATACTTTAAGATAATCCAGTGAGAGAGACGCAAAACGACATATTTTGAAAAGCTTTAAACTAACTGTTCAAATCGTACATTGGCGACGTTGAAAAAGGAGAGCAACGAATAAGATCAGATGAGACATGGTATTGCATGATCTCAGAAAAAAAAAATACCCACCGAACAGTGCCTTTAGGCGTTTTATATAATATTTGCTCGAGAGGCAAAACTTACCGTTGTAGGTAGAGGTTGCAGGTACTCCGGGTAATGATACTGAGTCGACGTTGGGGTTAACATGGTAACAGCAATGCTCCCTCCCTGCGCCGAATAATTTTGACGGATTTTTTCAAGCATACAAGTTGTACAATCCTATTTGACGTCAGAAAAAGTACGTAGACGCCAAGCGAGAAGCCATAATAACAGAATAATCAGAAGCGGATTAAAAATTCGAATCAGAAGAATGTAAATATACTTTTTTTCTCGAGTATATTTCGATGCATGTGCACAATAATTGTGTGGTATATGTATATAAGATAACCTCTTTTTTTTTCCTCGATTTCTTTATTCAAACAAATAGGCCCCCTTTTTTCAGGGTAGGGTCATAAAATGACCTCTGGTTTCTTTTGTTTTTATATTATTAAGGTCATTCAAACGGTTGTCCTGTTATGTTTTTTGTTGTTTTTATTTTCGATGGAGTATATTCTGGTAGTGGTAATAATTTTCACATAGCCAGGTTTAGCTAAAAGAGCAAAATCCGAATGGTAAAAGCATTAAACACCCGGTCGCCGTGTACGACTGGAGTGTCGATAATAATACTGAAAAAAGCTTCAAGTAGATGTAAGCGGAAAATCCATTATCGCCTTGACAAATCTGCACTGAAACGAAATTCCAGTTTACAGTGTGTCGTTTAAAACAGATCAACAAAAAAATATTCCAATTTTCTACTTTTTTTTTTCTCCCGATCAAACAAGCGACATTACTTCCTTGTGTTCGTGTAGTTATTTCAACAACTCCCACACTTGTGTATTGAAAACACAGAGAAGCAACATTTATATATCAATCACATTAGCAATATATATTCAGTAAGGTTGTCTACACGCACTCTCCTCGATTAGTGTAGGTTCTCCTTCAAAAATAAATTCGGATAATTTTTCTCTGTGTGAGTATGTATGTAAGTGTATGTGTGTGTGTGTGTGTGTGCATGTGTGAACGTCTATTGAAGTATGGTCAGTAGTCCAAAGGTTCGTAAGTCCAATGACAGCAGGAGTTTGGTAATGGTAGCAGAAAAGAGTGAAAGGTCTGTGACGACAGGCCAGTCTAGAGTTGAACGTTGTTTCCTGCGACACGGCCCGACTGGTACTGAGAGACGAAGCTAGTATGAACGTTGGCAAATACAGAACGCACGAGTTGAAACAGCAGCAGGAGCAGCGGACGCCACTAAGCAGCAAAAAAGGAAAAAAAGCATAAGCAGCAGCAGCTCGAGTGCTTCACGATTTGCTTGTGTTCTCCTTTGGTTCTTTTCCCATTTAGTACTGAACTTGGTCTACCATATTTCTTCCTTGAATTCCACACTCCCTCTCTTTCTCTCTCTTCCTCTTTCTCTCTCACTATTCTATGCACAGTTTTCGTTATTTCTTTTCGTTCTTTCTTTTCGCATCTTTTTTCTCTCTCTCTCTCCTTCGTTCTTTCTTTACCTCTTTGTTTTCTTTCTTCGAGCTTTTTATTTGTTAGTATCGTGACATTTCTTCTTTCTTTCTCTCTTTCTTTCTCTTCTCTTTCGAACACACAAACGCATAGGCGTTCAAAAGAAAATCCAATCAATCAATCCATCTATCTATTT
>OY735209.1:16141112-16186112 GCA_963457665.1 Thysanoteuthis rhombus
ATATATATATATATATATATATATATATATATATTAGTGTGAGTGTGCATGTGTATGTATATGAATATATATGTATATATATGTTTGGAAAATGTACATTAAAACTTGTTTGAGTGAAACAGAATGTATAATCTGTAATGTATCATTGAAAAAACTTCACTGATTTTAAAACCGCTCTGCCAATGGTATCGAACACTTTCTTGAACAAATATCCACTTAATACATATACACGAGCTTATTGTATGGTTATCATATTGTAGAAAGATTCGCTACACAACCGCGTCTATGTTTCTGCCACCTTTGGGCCTCACCAGAAACTTAAACGTGTTTGTGTCGCAAACTTTCTACTATATTTCCAGCTCTACTCTAAACCAACTAAACTCTTGGAGTTTAGAGTTGAATGTATCGAACACTCTACAAGATAGATCCATCACATGTCAGACATTGCTTTATATTATATTATAGTATTTCATACTATATTACAAACCTGATTTGTACTACATGTAATATATATATATATATATATATATATATAGATAGATAGATAGATAGATAGATAGATACACATGTATGTATATATATATATATATATATATATATATATAGATACACATGTATATATATGTATGTATATACATAGATGTATATGAGAGAGAAAGAGAGGTGGATATAAATATAGACGAGAAAAAAAGAAAGATCGAGAGTCATGATTATGAATGGGAATGTGTCTTCCAATATTCAGAAGTATGTATCCTGATATATGCACACACATACACATATATACATACACACACACACACACACACACACACACATATATATATATATATATATATATATATATATATATATATATATATATCAAAATACATAAAAGAAATACACGATTCTACAAAAATAGATTATTTCATTATACTAAGTCTTTACAAACTGAAACTTATGTTAACACAATGATAAGTTTCCCTTTAGTATAATATACGTTAAAACAGGTTGATATATGAATTGACTCTGTATGTGAGAGAAAAAATTAAATTTTGAAATTTAAACTTTCATATCCAACAGTTTGAACAACTTTTAATAATTAATTGCGGAAACTGCAAGAAACATGTAGTGCCACTTTTCCATACCCTAAGCAAGTGCTTATTTTGCTTAAGGGTTAATCCAAAACTGACCTCCCTCTCTCTCTCTCTCTCTCTCTCTCTCTCTCTCTCTCTCTCTCTCCATATATATAGATATATATGTGTGTGTATATGTGTTTATATATATATGTGTGTGTATATACATGAATATATACGTATTTATAATTGAATATATATATATGTGTGCTTGTATGTATGTATATATACATGTCATGTATGCATAAACATATATATACATATACAATTTATTAATAATTAATCTAACCTTGATGTACATATATATATATTCATGCATATTTATATATATATATTTGTGTATGTGTATGCATATATATATATATATATATGTATGTATATATATATATATATGTATGTATATATATATATATATATATATATATATGTGTGTGTGTGTGTGTGTGTGTGTGTGTGTGTGTGTGTGTGTGTGTGTGTGTAAATATATATATGTTACAATATATATAAATGTACAATGAATTGATGTTGAAGTTCGTTTGGTAATACATTGAATCATAACACTGAGAACACAAACAATAAAAATATTTATCTCGAAGGGAAATACGTTACCATACGTGCATATTTATAAAATATATGATTTTATCATATATATATATATATATATATATATATATATATATATATATATATATATATATATATATATATATATACGAAGGGTGTCAATAAGCTCGTAGTCTGACAGGGTTGTTAGCTGAATTCTGATTTTGAGGCCGTATACATTGGTAAGGAATAAGAATGTTTTGAAAAAGAAATATTTGTTGTGTAAAATAATGCCTTTTTTTTCATCTTAAAGCTGTGGACTTATTTCTCGAAATACATGTAAACACACATACTCACACATATATTATACATATATATGAATCGAATGTGTGCGTATAGATTTTTACATGCATATAAATGTTTCCTGTGAATACAATCGTATGTGCAGAAGTGGGCTTTTATGAATTCCCGATTATATATACATATACATAGACATAAACACGTATTTACATTATTGATGTATATACATGCATGTATTATTATCGATATATATACATACGTATGTATTCATATATTTATACATACATACATACATGCATACATGCATGTGTTTGTGCGTGTTAGATAGATACATTGATATATTGTTCTGCTTGTTTCTACCTGTATTCGAATATTACATTTTTGTTAATGATATGAGAAAGAAGTAAGATAGTTTGATCAGAGAGTATGTAACGAGGGGACGGAAAAGAAAGGTGGCTATTTCAATGAAAGGACAAGAATAGAGAGTGTGGAAATTGAAGCTGCAGGAATCAATAGGGTGTTAAGAGGGTTGGTGTAGAGAAAAAGTTAGGGGTAGAAAGATTTTCACATAAGAAACTATCATATAAAGATAAAAGCATGGTTAGTCATGAAAATTGGAAGGGATAAGGGAGGAACTGAGAAGATTCAGCTTAAGGCCAAAAGAGGAAGAAAAGCGAGAGTTGGTGGAAAATCATAGTTGTCAACACTTGTGGAATTTCCGTCGGTCTAGCTTGTAAGATATTACTTAATGTCGCTAAACACGTACACACGCAGTACTGCTTATATTGAATGAGGTGATATATATATATATATATTGATCAATGAATTTGAATATATATTTTTTCATATATATATATATATATATATATATATATATATATATATATACATATATAAATATATATACATACATGAATATATAGATAAAAACAGATCTATACATACATATATTTATATATATTTATATGAATTATTCATCTTTTTTATTTTTTCATTCTTTTTATCTATTTATCTGTCTATATATTCATATCCATGTCTATATCTATCTATCTCTATCTCAACCTCTCTCTCTCTATATATATATATATATATGTGTGTGTGTGTGTGTGTGTGTGTGTGTTTGTGTGTGTGTGTGTGTAAAGTACCCGGTCTTCCCTGTTTTTACATACCTAAAATAGAGTCACATGAGTTCATTATACATTGTATCAATTGCTTTTAAAAGGTGCTGACTATCTTTCCGTGGTCCGAGAATTTTCATTATATCAGACTTGTTGCTTTCAAACAATGAAGAAAATATCATTATTTCACAAACTTTTTCCGCATAAAAGGTCCTTTTCTCTTCTTTTTTTTTTCTTAGTTTATATACCCTACTAGTTTCCAGAATTACTGCCCGAGAATCCTTTGCAACCAAGGATATTTTTTCAACGTCAAATGTTTCACTCTTCCCTGTTATCGAAACGAAAGAAATTTTTATCATCTAATTTGCCATCGTCATATGACTCGAAGATACTTCTCATACTGGGACTCTCTTTCTAGATAGAACAGCAAACTCTATCGCTATCAACGTGTTCCAAAATAACTTAACAAAGGAAACCATCTTACCACACAAGTTTAAAAATTTCTAAAATATTCACACCCTCAACGCCAACCCATATTATATCTCTAGGTTCAGTGGTCTCGAAACTGGGGTCTGCGAACCACTGGGGGTCCGTCAAATAGTAGTTGAGGGTCTGCAGCTGGATCCCCTCTGAACCCGACTTCGTCAATCTTGTGGCAGAGAAAAAAAATATTTATTGTACAGCAATCAAAAAACATAATTATCATACACCATGTATTAAATACGAAAAAATGAATTCCATTTTAAATCAATACGATTTTTAAACGTCAAAAAAAATTGTCCTTTTTTTATTGTAGTTCATTGATTAGTCTAAAAACTAAATGTTTAAAATAAGGGGTCTGCTGGAATAATCCTCTCATAGAAAGTGTCCTCTAGTTTTCAAATTTTCGAAACCTCTGTGTTTGATGTATCTTCTGTTGGTACTCTTTATGATATAATCTTCATAGTATAAAGTTTATTACGGAGTAGTTTTTCTTGGTAAAATAGTTAAAATTTTCCTCCTTGAGAAGATATGGATTAAAAATTGGCAAGTAATACAAATATAAACAAGGAATATTTTCAAAAAGTAAGAACACATCTTGAAATATTTTTAAATACTATATACGTCACCACAGTCAATAACTGAACAACCTTAGTGTCAAAATTTGAAGTCATGTAAAAAAAATTCCATCGAAGAATAAATATGGTCAGAATAAATTCTATTTATGACATCATGGGTGCTTACCACTTAAAAACATCCAAAGTGGTGTAAACTATCTAGATTCTAGAGGATTAAAAAAAAAACCGTCAAAATAAGGTTCCCCAAAACGCCAGGAAAGTTTTTTTCTCCCGAAACCAAAAATATGTTTTTTAGAAGGTATCTAGCAGAGTTCTGGTGCCAAAATTTCGAGTCTGTAGACAAAACGGTATGGCGAGGAGCGCAGAAAAACCCCCAAACACAAAAACACACGCAAATCTAAAGAAAGGATAGAACCCTTCGCCATCTTTAATGGTTAAAATCGTTCAATTCTTACGAAAAAGTACTTGAAAATATTAAAAGTTCGTTTTAAAGTAACAATATTAAAATTAGATAAAAAAAAGTATATGATAAAAATGGACTTACATACCTGCAACGTAAATACATATAAACATACATAAAGATTCTACATTATTATTATCATTTTTAATATTATATACAGATTTTATTATTCTCTCTTTCACCCATTTTAATTCTGTTCCTCTCTCTCTCTCTTTCTTACCTCCTACCTTTCCCCCTTCTCAGTGTATTGGTTTCTGTCTATTTTGATATTTCATAAACATCAATTCAGGCCCGACAGTTGTTTTAATTAAGGTCCATTCCCTCCTTACAACCAAAAAACAAATGATAACAAAGGCCATGGGCTGCCACATTTCAAGGGAGGGGGGTATATTTCCGGGGCGGGTACAAAAAGAAATATTTGGCATTTATGTATATTGGCGGCAACCCTGTTACCAGCGAAGAATAATACCATCTTTTTATATGGGTACGTCAAGTTGGGCTTCGGCACCATTTTTCTTTATTGACTATAATATTCATACTTCCAAACCCCTTCTTCTTAGGTAAGAGGTCCTAATCCAAGGGAAGGGGTCCCGTTTTCTCCCTCTACCCGCCTGCGGATGTCCGTGTCAAAGATTTCTAAGATTCTATCATTTTTTTTATGTAAGAAAAAAGCATAACCCAGAGACTTCGGCCATTGTCTCTGTTGTTTTTTTTTACAAACGTAAGGTTAGCCTCCACCAGGAGTTAGATCATTATTTCTTGACTTATTGTTTACTCTGTGCCCCACTTCGACAACTGAAAGATTTTGATTTACCCTTACTATAAAAATAATTTTATTATACATTTATGCTACTAATACTTATACGCAAACTTTTGGCAATGGTTTTTTAAGATTTTATCATTTTTCTAATCATTGTGAAAGTTTCTTAAAGCACGTTTTCCTTGTTTGGATCTTATAATGCCTATTGTGCTTCTGTTATTTCGCTTATTAAATTGCTTGCCTCTGCAAACTGCCATACATTGCCTAAAAACTGAATGAAAATCAAGTTGTATATAGCAGCGATGCAGAAGGGGTCACTGTGTAAGTTTTGATCTGTCTCTTTTTGAAGTACTGTCGTGATGTATGGAAAATAATATATCTCAACCGAAAATAATTCCTTTAAAAATTTAATCAATTCCTCCTCACTCCATTCCACAAAAGTTCACAGAAATGTATGCAGCACTTTCGGAGATATTGTGCGGAGTAACACGAATGAACATATATATATATATATATATATATATATATATATATATATATATATATATGTATATATATATATATATATATATATATATGTATATATATATATATATATATATATATATATGTATATATATATATATATATATATATATATATATGTATATGTATATATATATATATATATATGTATATATATATATATATATATATATATATATATATATATATGTATATGTATATATATATATATATATATGTATATATATATATATATATATATATATATATATATATATGTGTGTGTGTGTGTGTGTATATGTATGCATAAATATATATATATATATATATATATATACATAAATATATATACATAAATATATGTGTATATATTCATTAATATATGTATATATATAAATACACACACACACACACATATATATATATGATAAATAAATGAAAAAATATATTTGCAAAAAAAGAGCGCATACTTCTGTTAACTCCATTGTCACTAAAAAGTGAATGAAAATCTGGGGACGTAACTGTAAAAAAAAAATACTGGATCCACCCCATAATTAGAATAATTCTCCTTTGGTCCATGAATTGCTTTTGCACATGATTCCGTTCAAGGCATATTTTTCAGACAAATACGAGTGAGTAAGTAAAAATAGATATATGAAAAATATCTCTCGATAGAAAAAAAAAGCAATCCAGGATCCGCCTCTGAATTTAACCTGTTTTCCTAGTTGTTCCCCAGCCTAACTTAGCAAAAAATTAATCGAGGAATTTTTTGGAGATATTTGGACACATAGATACTAACAATCAAATTTTGTAAATAAAAATACTTGTATTTGAACTTTAGAACAATTACTAATTATTTTGTGATTTCTTTATTCTGCAAAATTTGGTAACAACACTATTGCTCAATCATTTTTATACCACACGAGATTAATGAGTCAAGAATTAGTTACTGTACATTTCATAGCAAAAAAAAATCGTAATTGACCGTACTGTATAATTAAGAATTAATGATATTGTATTATTGGGAATTTATAGAATTGTATTATTTGAAACTAATAGATTACGAGTCAGCACAGCTTAGTTTCGAGCCAGGGAGAGCTTTTTGCTCTTCACTCCCAAATTCCAAAAAGCCCCCCCACCCCACCCCCCAGTACATTAAAATTACCCGCTAGTGGGGCGTGCGCTCCACATCCAGAATCAGTAAGTTAGATCGGTTGACAAGGCGATGAAGAAGTAGCCCACAGAAAAATTTTGCACCCAGGTGCTAAATAACATTCCGGGCAATAAAATGCGGGGGCGGGAGGAAGTGAATTCCTGAACGCTAAAAGGGCGGGAATTTGAAGACTGGGCATAAATTACGTCGAGTACAAACGAATTAGTTAGCGGAGCTGTTCGAAGGAGATGTGAGAAGTTTGAAGATCTGGAAGATAAGGGGGGTTGGTCACGTTTTGGCGGTTTACGATTTGTGGTGTGGGTATGTATGAGCTGGTGTGCTGGTGGGATGGGTTCTTTGTTTTGTTTTGTTTTGGGGGGCTGGGTGGGAGTGGAAGATGATTGACAGGCTTCAGTTCTCGGTTTGAGTAGTGACTGTACTAAAAAGGCTTGACAGATCGTGTGACGTGAGCAGAGATAACCCATTCATTCATTTATCTACCTGTCAGTCTATCTATCTATAGATATACAGATATCTAGATAGATGTCGATATGATGTGTATACGTAAACTGCAATACACAAGTATTTCGCAATACAAATGTGTTTGTATATCTATCTCTCTACCTATCTATCTATCCCGGCTTTTTTATCAACCTATATATATATTCATAACGAATAAAACGTCTTTCTAACGGTCGCAGGTTCGATTCCACCAGCAGCCCCATTC
Source organism: Thysanoteuthis rhombus (assembly GCA_963457665.1). NCBI lineage: Eukaryota > Metazoa > Mollusca > Cephalopoda > Oegopsida > Thysanoteuthidae > Thysanoteuthis > Thysanoteuthis major. The sequence continues at coordinate 16,148,851 of OY735209.1, forward strand.
ATTTAATTGTTTTTTTTAAATTATGATGTCTAAGCCAAATGATACATTCGCCGTTTCAAAGTAATATTATGCATTTACATATATATAGATATGCATGGACAGAGAGAGACAGAGCGAGAGATTTCTTCGTTTGTTTTTGCCAAATTTTCAGGAATACTTAGCGCTCCATATTTTAGCAAAGGATCATTAATTTGGTTAAGAGTACAGCTGGAAATATAGTACAGTTTACAAAACTCTCCCTTAATTCCCCAAACCGAAATCCTAAACACACTTTCGCCTGATGAGGCCCTAAGAGGGCAGAAACATTAACGTGTTCGTGTAGCGATTCTACTTCCTACTATATATATATATATATATATATATATATATATATATATATATATATATATATATATATATATATATATATTCGGGTGAAAATAAGAAAGACGCGTAAACTGGACTGAACGTAAAAAAATGAATTTATTTCATTATTCAAATCATTTTTTTTTAATAATTATTCCCTGAACGATTTCGACTCTATAGACATTGGGGTTGATAGTATTAACCCTAATATGTACTTTTTCTTGTTTCAACTTTTATTATGTATGATGAGTTCATAGTTTTTATATGATGGATATAAAAATAACGCACACATTCTCGTTCGAATAACAGATGAAGAGAAACGTTACCATTTCTCTCTTAGATTTTCAATAAATTATCTTCATAACTTTATTCGTTAACATATACACACATACATACACATACATACACTCATACATACATACACATACAAAAGTTGATCACTGAGTCCACTGCCCGACACATAGTTATCAGTAGAATTTCGATCTGAAATTGTATGTATCAATGTGATGGATATTCAACACTGAATTAAGTACAAGGAAAGGGGTTATGTTGAAAACTAAATATTCCTTGCGTAAAAAAGAGCTTTTCTATTATCAAGCTATGTTTTTTTCTATCTATCTATCTATCTATCTATCTTGATTGATAAATTGATAGATAGATAGATAGATAGGTCAGAGCAGATTTTGCAAGAGAAACAAGATATATAAATCCGAGGATTGATAGATAGATATATAAATTTTTAGGTGGTTGTCAAGCTATAACAAATCTTCAAACATCTTCAAAACAAGACAACCGATAGAGTAAAATAATAATAATATCAATTTTGTCAAATTTCTGTTCAAGTCGGACGCTGGGGTTGAATTTTCCCCGTGACAAGAACAGCAACGACAACAACAAATATCTAACCTAATTTGCATGAGTAAACCGTTTGTTTATCATGTCACGTTAAACCAAACATATATAAAATTATCATTTACCGACCAAGTGATCGGCAGGAGATTCTCTTACCAACCGAGCCAAACTGACATGTCTCACATATCTACACCTAAAAGTTGATTTTTTTTACAAACCCACTATTCTAATAAATGAATTTAACATTTCCCGACCGTAATTTGAAATCGCGACCAAGTGATCGATAGGCAGCTCTCTTCCCGTCTAAGCCACACTGACAAGTATTACATATCTACGAAAATCTATTTTGCAAATACGATAGGTCTTATCTTATCTCTCTTACCGACTGAACCAAATGCAAGGACTCATTTCTTTCACATAAATACATTTTATACAATATATATATATATATATATATATATATATATATATATATATATATATATATATATATATATATATATATATATATATATATATATATATATATAATCTTTTGTTTATTAAATATAGAATACAAAAGTTGCAGTAGTTATCACCAGTCGGAATAGAAGTGGAAATCGAGTTAGTTCCTGCAGCAGACAGGCTTGTCATATTTTCCGTCATCTCTGACGGCACTGATATTATTATTATAATAATAATGATAATAATAATAATAATAATAATAATAATAATAATAATAATAGAGGCTGATGGATAAAATTCTATCACTAGCAAGAGAATAATACTCAGAGTACATTACAACGATGACCGTCGAAGAGAGAACTCAATGAGAGTCGTGATTCAAGGAGAGGAAGGTTCTGAAATGTGCCGCGAACAAGACTGTCTGTTCCTTCTCGTTTAGAGAGCGAAGGCTGTGATCGCAGCGGCAGTGGCGCTCTAGCCACCATTACGACTGGCGAAAGAACAAACCGATTTACAACTCGCAATAAAGCAGAAGAAAGGAAGAGGAGGAGGAGGAGGTTAGAAAAACAAGCGGGGTAGGAGTGATAATGGTACCTTCGTAAATTGCTCCGGAGATGAGAGGACATGAATTAAGAGAGATTTCACGCAGTGATTGGCGGATTTGTTCGACATGACGTCACTTTGCGTTGTTGAGAGAGAAGGAGGGAAGGAAAGAACTGGAGGACAGGGGTAAGGGTGGTAGGGGTAGGAGGAGGAGACAAAAGATTCTCGTCTGATAATTTCCAGTAGAAAGAAACGATTTTTTTTCTCGTAAGGAAATAATTTGGAAAGAGAAGGAAGAGAATGCGAAGAAAGAAGAGTGGAAGAGAGAGGAAAGATATGGAATAAACGAGATTATTGAACAAGAGAAGGGAGGCAGCGAAGAAGAGGAGGAGAGAAGAGATCAGACCTGGGGCTCCCAAACTGTGTGCCGTGATGCAATAATATGCCGCAACTATCTCCCAAGTGTGCAGCGTGATTTTTTTCTTCCTATATAGACAAACATTTATTCCGAGCCCCGAACGTGTCCAGTATGGGTATTATGTCTTCCCGCTTCCACCACAGAGTTGTCAATTTAGTGTCTTTAACACAAGACTCTTAGTGACTCGTCTAAGAAAAGAAAGATGATGAGTACGTACACAAATACGGTTGTTGTATTGATGTGAGAAAATTTGACAATACTGTGATAATTATAACAGTGTAAGAAATAACGATTGAGAAAAATGTCGGTTATATCTCAAATCATTTTTTATGAAAGCGAAATGCGTAAAGATTTAGGCATTTCGCCCTCAACAAGGCGAAATGCATAAACCTTTATGCATTTCGCCTAGTTGAGGGCTTCATCAGAAGAATGCAGTCGTGGAATGTGCAAGGTGCAGGTGGTATGTATTTAAAATGAATATAAGTTTGTGATATAAGAATTTTGTTTATTGACTACTGAAATGTTTTTGTCTGAATCATTTCATTTTTCCCGTTGATGTGCTGCGTATGTCGATTATATTCCTTAGTGTGAAATCATACAATAAAGTTTGAGAATCACTGATATAAAATGAACTTAGGAAAGAGTGTCTTAGACAAGCAAACTGGAAAAATTAAGGGAAAGAGGAGAGGAGAGAAGAGGTTAGACAACAATAAAGGGAAAGAGAAAGCAAAGGAAATGAAGAAAAAGGTTAGAGAAGAAAGAGGCAATGGCAGTATTAAAGAGAGGGTTAGAATAGGAGAAAGAGAAAGAGAAGTGAGAAGAATAGGGAAATAAGATGATGGTGGAAAGAAAAAAAAGGAAGATGATGAGAATGAGAAAATAAAAGAGGAAGGGAAAAAAGAAAAGAGGCAATTAAATAAGGGAAAAAGAAAGAAGGAAAGGCAGAGAAAAGGAGATAAGACAATAAGAGAAAAGAAGAGTAAAAGAGAGAAGCTAACAAGAAAAGGAGTGAAGAAAAAAGAATGAAGACCGAAACAACAAAAAAGAGAGAAGCAAATAAGAAAAAAAAATTTTGAAAGAAAAGGAAAGAGATGAGAACTGAGGAAAGATGAATGATAAAAAACGAAGAAAAACTCTGACAGAAGAAAAAAGACCACAAAAACATTTTTTAAAAGAAAAAAAAGAATTGAACTTCCTCCCCGCTGAAGCTTTCAGATTTCAAAGGCTTTGGACAAATCTTTATTTTTTTCTTTTATTTTTTTTTCGATTTAAAAAAAAGGAATAACGCACTCAAGACTAAGGAGAGAAAAGAAAACGAAACATTCTTTTTGGCATCTAACAAAGGCCATAAAAAGACGATCTTCGCAGCCAACTCAGAGGAAGAGAAACACGAAAAATGCCATAACAAAGTTTTAAAATGGAGAAACAAGGGTTAAATACAACCAGCTACAAAAATAAAGATATTATCGGGTTTTGTAAAGAGCACGCAAACACGCTCGCGCGCGCACACACACATGTAACTTGAAGTTAAATAAGTAAACGGTAAAAGAAAAAAGTGAGATTTTGTAACTGTTTAAACGAGTGAGTGAAACAGAGGTGTAGCAAGAACCGAGGGTGAGAGAAGCAGTCACCCTCGGGCGCAGGTATAATCGGGGGCAAAATAACCTCTGGTAGTGGTCTAAAATGCCTGTTAATTGATGATATGCCCTCTCCACCGAGCGCTGTCTCTGCCCCTGTGTGCTATCTTTGCTCCCGGGTATTAAGAACCCTGGCTACGCCATTGAAGAGAAATTATGTAATTTACAAAGGTTTACTGAGTTTTTGGCACTGTGCATGAAGCATCCGGTAAGGATCGAACTCGCTTCTAATAATCTACGAGACTTGCCTGCAAGTGCTAACCGTTACGCCACGACCAGAAGTCCAAGTGAGTTTTTTCGTGACTTTTTTAACGAATGAGTAAATTATGTATAGCGTATTTAGCAAATAGAATGATTTCGTTTTGAGGGGGAAAGAAAAGAGAATAATAAGTAAACCAGTGAGAGTGGTGACGCTCAGATATATATACAGAGAGAGAGATAGAGAGAGAGAGAGAGAGAGAGAAAACAATAGAGAAGCAGTTACTAGGCAAAGATTGAAAACAACTGCGTAAGTCGGGAGATGTAAAAGTAGGAATCTTTAAGGTTAGACCTAATGCCATTGCTCTCCTAACGAAACGGAACAGGAATACCAAAACGGACACACGAACACAGATAACACACGCTTCTTTCTGCGTTAAAGTTAGCTATTCATTCTAAGCCTCAGTATTCGTCGGTACTCCAACACAGCCGCTCTCTTCTCCTTAATGTGTATATTCATACATATATACATCGCCTCGTTCACTTCATTCCTAGAGCTGGCCTACATGACTTACCGGTACTTTTGGGAGTTATTCATGGTTCTCCTCTTTTTCGACACTTCCAGTTTCCTATTCTCTCTCTTTCTTTTTCTCTCTCTTTCTGTCTCTTACTCTATCTATCTATCTATTTTCTTTTTCAATTCGATTATTTTTGACTCAGTACGATTCTTTCGTTTTCTTCATCTTCTTTCTCACTCTTTCCCCTTCTTCTTTTCCATTTCTTATTCTTTTTTCCTTAGTTTCATCCTCTATTTCTTCCCTTTTTATATCTTTCGTCCTTTCTTTTTTCCTTCTAATCTTCTTTCTTTCTCTCTCTTTCAGTTATTACTCACGTTATGTTTCTTTCCCCCTCTCCATTTTTGCTTTTTCTCTCTCTCTCTGTCCCCCCTGTCTCTCTCTTTAATCCTTTCTTTATCTGTCAGTACATTCTCCCCCCGCTCTCTTTTTTTATTCTTTCATTCTCTCTCATACACTCTCAGTCTCTCTCTTTTTCACATACACTCTCACCTCAATTAGTATCCCCCCTCTCTCTTTCTCTCTCTCTCTCTCCCTCTCTACTCTTCCTTCCTCTCTCGTAAGTCCCCACTTTTTTTCTACACACGCAACTGTCTACTCCTTTTTTCAAAAAATGCCTCTTACATAAATATCCTCTATTTACATATTAATCGCTCATTACTTTTCTGCCTCTCTTTATCTCTTCCATCTCCTTCTTTCTTTCAACCCTCTCTATTTTTCCCCCTCTCTATTTCCTCCCCCTCTCTATCTTCTCTCCTCTTCCTAATACAAAGCTCGCTCTCAAACACGCAACACCGACCAATAACAATGCACAATAGTTCGTCCCTTCGGTAAGTGCTCGGCCCCGCCCACTTTACTTTCCTCCCTCCCTTCCTCATTGACCTGTCCATCAATCAGTGCGGGCTTCGGCACGTCAATCATTTTTGATTGATGGTCGACCAGCATGTGTTTAATGTATTACATTGGCAGCGATGGCGAATAAAAGATGAGACGCACTCAACTGGGAATGCTAATAGCCCAAAATAAACTCTATTTACTGTGAGCTCGTTCGTTTGCACAGTGCCGGCGGCAACACCGAAAGTAGTCAGCGGCTTTTACAGTACGACCAAGCAGTGAGAGAAGTAGACGTTAAGTTAGTCAGCACACTAGTTGGAAAAGTGAGAGAGAGTAAGGGAGAAAACACTGGTCGTGGCTCAATCCTTAAGAACGTGGATCTATATAACGAAATCCAACTAAATAACTCATCAAATGTCCGTCTGTATGTGACTGCGTAGTTAAGGAACCACAGCACATATTTCCATGAAATTTTTTGTCTGTACTAATGGGGACCCAGGGCGTGTTTTTAGCAATTTAGTTTTTCTTCAGTACGACCAAGCAGTAAGATTAGTAGACTTTGAGTTAGTCGGTTCACTAGATGGGAGAGTGAGAACAAGGGTAAAACACTGGTCGTGGCTCAATCCTTAAGAACGTGGACCTATATCATGAAATCCAACTAAATAACTCACCAAATGTCCGTCTGTATGTGACAGCGTAGTTAAGGTACCACTCAACATATTCCTATGAAATTTTTTGTGTGTACTAGTGGGGACTCAAGGCATGTTTTTATCAAGTTTTTTTTTTCAGTACGACCAAGCAGTGACAGTAATATACTTTGATTTAGTCAGCACACTAGTTGGAAGAGTGAGAGAGAGAGTAAGGGTAAAACACTGGTCGTGGCTCAATCCTTAAGGACGTGGATCTATTTCACAAAATCCAAAAAAGAACTCATCAAATGTCCATCTGCATGTGACAGCGTAGTTAAAGAAGCACGCCACATATTAGTATGACATTTTTTGTCTGTACTAATAGGGACCCAGGGCATGTTTTTAGCAAGTTTGTTTGTTTGTTTTTTAGTACGACCAAGTAGTGAGAGAAGTAGACAATGAGTTAGTCAGCAAACAAGTTGGGAGAGTGTGTAAGAGTGAAACACTGGTCGTGGCTCAATCCTTAAAAACGTGGATCTATATCGTGAAGCCTGACTATAACTCATCAAATATCCATCTGAATGTGACAGTGTAGTTCAGGAAACAAACCACATATTCCAGTGATTCCTTTGTGTTTTAATGGGGACCAAGGCAGGTTTTTAGCAAGTTAGCTTTGGGAGATTCCTAACGATATGTCAACACAGATTTCTTCAGTTTTAAAGCTGATCCGGCTGGCTAGCTATGTAACAAGCGTACAGGCTGTGCCAATGGAGCTGGAGGGCTCAAAATATACTCTATATTCTTCATTTTTTTTTAAATTTCCTTCTCTAAAAATGTTTCCAGTGGGTGTTCAATTTGCAAAGTAAGTTTATGATAAAATGGTCTCTTAGTTTGTATCATGTAATTTTTTTTTAATATTCAGAACTTTTTATTGATCACCGGCCAACACAATGTGAGTATAGTAACTCGTTCATTGATCGCCCCTTCTAATTGTTTTCAATTCTTTTAACCCCAAACACGGCATGCTATCAAAATAGATCGTTCACGTGTCAGTTTCTGTTGATCTATCAATCTACCCATCGATCTGTTTATGTCAGTGATTCTCAAGCAGTGGGCTCTTGGCTCCCAGGGGAGGAATATCATACGGAGAGGGTATTTTTAGCATTAAAATAAAAAGCCAAGGGATAACATAAAATGAAAAAAATATGAAGTGAAACAAGCGTTTCTTTTGCTGTATGAATCAGTCAATATGTGTGGATAGATCCAATCTCTTTATCAATCTGTACAAGTACACTTGAACACACACATGCACACACACACACACACATATATATATATATATATATATATATATATATATATATATATATATATATATACTCTAGTAAGTAAAACTATGCACAGGGTGTACCCTAAAAATGTATACAGTTTTTATAAATCGCAATGATAATTATCTATATTGAACAACTGTTGATATTAAAAATGGCAGAGATTTTTTTATATTTTTCATATTTGCGTGTTTTTGTATGTTGATTATGTGTTTGTGTGTTCTGGCCGTCCTGTTTTGTCTACAGACTTGAAACTTGGCATCAACACTCCATTTGGACTCCTTCTAAAAAATATGTTGTTTTTTTCTTCGGTCTTTTTTAAGCATATACAGGTTCTTATTCTGGCGGATTCATAAATGACATCTAGATCCTCCAGAATCTACATATTTATAGTTGTTTTTACTCTATTCTGGATGTTTCCCCGTGAAATACGCCAGTGACGTCATAGATAGAATTTATTCCGACCAAATTGATTCTTTGGTGGTATTTTGTTGATTGTGATGACGTATATAGTATTCTGAAATATTCAAAAATATGTTTTCAGTTTTTGAAAATATTCCTTGTTTATAAATTGTGTTATATGCCAATTTTCAATCAATGGCTTCTCGAAAAGGAAACTCTTTTACTATTTCATGCTGCAGTTGTTCAATAATTAACTGTGATGACGATTTTCCTTTATTTATTACATATACAATGAATAGTTACTATAATCATCTCCACTCGGGATAGAAGCAAGAATGGAGTTTGACCTTGCGGTAGCCTGGCTTGTTCCAGAACATGTTTAACCATTAAAATAAAGCTTTTCTTTATAAACTTTAATAGTTCAGTAATTGATCCCAGTGAAAAAGATTCGTGGGTATATTTGAATTGCTATGAAACGGTTTTCTGGGGGGGAAATAATGGCAAACTTGCTCCAGTGGAAGAGTCCATAGTATCAAAAGCACGATATTTACCTTTAAGTGAGAGAATCAAGTGTTATGGAGAGCAAAATAAGAAAACTACACTTTCATTATATAAGTATTGTAACTTAGCATGAGTTGACATCAGACCATCTGTATTGAGAAGGATCGAACCGACTAAAAACAGCCAGTAAGATTAACTTGCTGATCATTGCTACACGACGTACGTCCTGATCTGGATTTTTTTCTTTTTTGCTTTCCGTATGATCTGCTCGTTGATTCCAGTGGGAAAAAATCATGGATATATTTGGAGTCAATTGTATTATTGCTTTTATGGGGAAAGGTTTTTTTTGTTTTGTTTTGTTTTTTTGGGGGGGGGGTAAACTTACTGAATTCGTTTACGGGGAATGGTGCATGGTCTGGAACGGCGAGCAGGTAGTATTTTCCAGCCCCCCCCCCAACACACACACACACACCACCACCACCACCTCTGTGGAAGAGTCCAGTGTTACGACCAGCGATCCAAGAATATCATCATTAGACTAGATCCATTCACTTTCACGTCTCAATTAAGTAACTGCTACCGCATATTCCTCGGCGTGTCGATTCCCGATAGGTCCATCTCTTGGTGGTACCCCACATTTGTACCCATTCACACATTCCGAGGCCCTTAACGGTCTACCTCTGTCAACGCCTCGAACTCCTTAGGATGAGCGGTGGACTCAAAACAGCCTCAATAATCGGGTTACCTCATTGTGGATTGTCATAACTAGCCGGTATCTCGTGCCAAACTAGCACACTAACTCCTGTGCTATAGAATCACGATTGTATAGACATTGACGCTATTAGATTCCGATTATAGCCATCGCAACGATTTGGAACAACAAGAATCACTAACGAGTCATAATAATACATAATGCATAATAGCAACAAGTTACTAAACGATAAATGATTGGTAGTGCACTGATGTGGAAACGCGTGGGAGCGGCATTGCCCTGTTCTGTTTAGGGGGGGTGACGTCGTTCCATTACCATCCACACAATACTAAAGTAGTGATTATCTGTACGTACCTCCAAGTCAGCCGAGGCTGTGCATTATACTTCATATATATATATATATATATATATATATATATATATATATATATATATATATATATATATATATATATTCGTTCAAAATCCCCCTAAAGTGTTCAAAATTGAAGAATACAGAAAAAAATATCGTTTTCAAAATTAATACTAATCTGATAACATTGATTACGCGACAGTTCCTGTTTAGTGACTAACCAGATTTATCCATCCATCTAACTATATATATATATATATATATATATATATATATATATATATATATATATATATATATGTATATATATATATATATATATATGATTCTCAGGCGAGATCCTCTTGGCCCCCGAAAGAAGGAATATCACATGGAGTGGAATTTTAGCAAAAAAAAATAAATAAATAACACTGGTTAAATTTCAAAATTCTTTTGGCACTACCACCCAGCTCTAGACGGCCACGCTCGCTAGAGCACGCATCCTTCTCTTTTTTTTCTCAGGACTACACCACTGCCCATTTCCCAAGACACAAAAAATAATGATTATGATTTTATGCTTTGATTGTCATCTTAGGAACTTGCTAAATTCCATTTCCCCAGACCATGAGTCAGAGATCTCACACCATCCCGAAAGCGGAAGTTTTGTCTGCACGTGTTTGCACAAATTACTATTTACTCCCAGGATTTTCATTATTAGATTAACTACTATTGTAGGTGGATAATTTCATTGGAACAATATAAATTACATCAAAACTTTTCTCGGGTGAGAAAATATATAGTGATTGTTGCAATTTGTATTTTATTGTATAACAATGCATGACATTATTAAAGTTTCCGCTTGCATTATTGTTGTCATTACTAAGCTTTCATCAGTCTGGTAAAAGGCCAAATACAATAAATCGTTCGGAGGATTATATTGCACCCAAACGGGGATGGCCTGCCTCCCTTGAAAATCAGCATGGAAGATCCAGCCTTCACTTTGGCTCGAACATCCATCACATGGCGATCCGACATCTTTTTTGTGTCAGCCACCTCTACTCTTGGTTTCAGAACTCTCTGGATTACGCAAAAAAATCACAACTGCCTGACTTCGATAATGTAGGCCCCGATTCTGAAGTTCAACAATCCTACGACGTTCAAAATCGGTAGACTTCTCATTCCTACACTGTGTAAAATCTAAATTTGAACTCTCATATCTATCTATCTATCTATCTATCTATCTATATATATATATATATATATATATATATATATATATATATGACTCAATTATTCAATTATTATCATAATTAAGGCTCCCTCATTCAGGGCTGAGCACTATCTAAGTTAGGTAACTCGTTTATTATAAGCTATAAGCAATGCTCTTCCAACTCTGGGATAGAACACTCTGGTGGATTGGGATTAGGGCGTGAAGTAAATATATGGCTTAAGTTCAGCTTTACTGACCGCCCAATTCTGCGTAGGGCAGAGGTAAAATGCCGGCCCTTAGGTCTGAAGCGAAGGTTTTGATTTTATCCCGTGGCACCGGATGGTCTATAACTACACTGAAGAGTTATAATACAACGGAACAGCTGCCTCTGGATGATTTGATTATCATCATAGTCAATGCGTTCAAAATTTAGTTGCAACGTAAATTTTCGCTAAATTCCGTTAAAACAATACAACCTTTGATCACTGCTCAACTTTTAACTGTTGGGCAGTGATCATAAGATTACCAACCTCATAATGACAGACGTTAATGTATTTATTCCATATGATAAGGAGATTATACAAATTTTTTCTCTTGAGTTTGAAGTTAACTGTTTCATTATGTATATATACGTATAAAATGAGTAAAGATAAATTTCAATGGCTCATTAGAGAATCTCTTTGGAAAAATGATTTTCAAATGGAGTGAAACAGAATGTAACGAGCCATTGAAAAAATCTTCAATCTTTTTATAAACGCTCTACCTATGGTATTGAGCACTTTTCGAACTTAGGGAAAGATAAACTTGATACATTATTACATATACATATGTTTGCTGTATATTTTATTAATGTTCTCATATATATATATATATATATATATATATATATATATATATATAGATATATATATATATATATATATATATATATATATATATATATATATATATATATATATATATATATATATATATATACCGGTCAAAATAAGAGAACGATTTATTCAAAAGTAGTTTTTATCAATAGTAATTGTCACAGGATCTTAAAATTTATAGAAATCGTAGATCTTGTAACAAACTTCATGTGTGAAAAGGCTTTTGTTGAAAGCGGTCATGGGAAAAAATATATTCAGGGAAAATCTTCCTTTCTAAGAAAATACAGTATACAAAATAAGAGAACGGTTTTGCATATGGCAATATTCACTTTCAATAGCAATGTTCTCAGTATTGCACCGGCTGCCAGAAATGCCAGATCACGTCAAGGTGACAGCAGTCCTTCGACAACAAATTGTCAAGATGAAAATAAAAGACTGATAGCATGTCTGTCTGTCTGTCTGTGTGTGTGTGTGTCTCTCTCTCTCTCTCTCTCTCTCTCCCTCTCTCTCTCTCTCTCTCTCTCTCTCTCTCTGCAGTTTCAAGAGAATTGGATCGGCCCAAGAGTGTAATTTCCAGAAGTCTCAAATTGTAAGATGAAACAAATTCTCTCACCAATAAATTCTGTGGACCACATAAGACAAGCTTTCTGGAGGTCAGAGTAATTAATAGATATGCTGTGAATGATCCCTTCAACGTTGCAGCGGGAATTTCAAGGTGATTAAAAGCTGATCTCGATAAGGAAGTTACCCGCCCTAAGTGTACCGACGTTTGAATGAATTTGGATTGGCAGTTCCCCAGCTACTGAAGTTATCATGAATTAAAAAGAATGAGAAGGCTCCATTTGAATATACAGAAGAATACATTGCCTGAAAGGTTGAGAATCGATCCAAAGTTCATTTCAGCAATAAAAGTAAATTCAGTTTAGTTAGATCTGATGGTAGACAGTTTGTTTGACGTTGCACAAGTGACTACCTGATCCAAGAAGTGAACTCACGACATTCAGGGAGCGAATTTAGTTTTTTCTAGAAGTTTTGTATCTCCCACTATTTAACCCCATTCCTCATTTTCTCTCAATCTTAAGTAAAGGAGATGTAATTTTTTTAAAAACTTTTATGCAGAGGTTTGTTGTAATCAATTAAAGAATGTTGGATTATGGTTTACAGTTATTCGTTAATAACAACAATTGTTAATGCTAATACACGATTCATTTGCTTAGCTTCTAGTTGCTCCTTGTTACTTCTTACTGCTGTTTCTCTTTACTTTGTGTTACGTTTAATGTTATATAAAAGGCTCTTGTACAGAGGTTTGTGGTTATTGAGTTATTTTGGGTAAGGGTTATTTATTTATCAGACCTGGGAGATGATGGTGGTACACTATTGTGTTACGGCACACAGTTTGAGAATCACTGTTCTCAACACAAAACTCAATCAGATACACAGACCTCTTTCTTCTTAATAAAGATTTTCAAATCTATTATCACATAAGCACACACGCATATTTGTTTTTTAAAGGCGAGGCAAAATGTGTATGTTTTGCATAATGAATTGAAAAGCCTTTCCAAATCGGCCATTTTCCCTCCGTCAGTTTACCAAGCGATTTCTTTTTTTTAACTTCAAACAATATTTAAAGTACTTTACTTTTTGGCCATTAATTCAGTACATTTGAAATGGTTATTAATAACCTCTTTCTTCCGACCCCAAGCACGTTTCCATCACCGTGGGTTCGGGCTGGAAGGGTAAAAAGAAAGAAAAAAAGAAAGTGGGAGAGCAAGTGGGGGGGAGGGACTATTCTGTGGATCTGAGAGTGTCTGATAAAGTCATGTTGTTAGAGTGCGAGAAGTGTTACAGAATAAAGGACTTCTCGAAATAGTGGAGCCGCGCTATTTTGAACCGGTAATGTTCGGCTGGTTCCGGGTTGCTGCTTTTTAAAGTGCATATTGGTTGGAATAACGAGGGCGGTAGGGAGAGAGAAGAGGGGGAAAAGAGAAAGGAAGATGGAATGCCGATAAGGGAAAAAAATCGGGTCTGGGGAGAGAAAAGGTTGTAAAGAAAAGAGAGGGAGATGGAGTAGGGAAGGAAAAGAAAGAAGCAAGGGAGATGAATGAAGGAGAGGAAGTGTGAACGAACGGAGAGGTTGAGGGAGAGAGAGAATTGATCGGAATGAGAAGTTTTTAAAAAAACGGTGGACGGAAAGAAATAAAGGAAAAGATACAGAAGGAATGAGTGGATAGAAAAATGAAGTTTGTTTGGACCGTAATTTACAACTACCAAAGGAACTTGCAGACTAATCTTGATGGATGGAGGCTAACGCTATTGACAATCGTGCACTTGATGTTCACAGATTTTCTTGACGTCTTCAACGCGGGTTGCGCACACTAAGCTAACTGTACACTAACATGAATATTTTTCTCCTTTTATAGAGTTTAATGGCTGACTCATTGGTGAAAACAGATGGCATAAGTCGGAAAAGCATGTTTTCCCTGAAAAGATGAATTTGCCAGTTAGACCTTTCTGATTTTATGCAATGGCTGTGAACAAATATATTTAAAGGGTTTAGCTGATTCTATCACAAAGCCACTAGAGTCTGAAGATCAAACTCATTGCAGTATGATTAGCTTGCAACATAAGCTTAACCATTAACAATTACTCTACGCTGGGCGCTCAAAATGGAAAATTTAGTTTGGTTTAGCATAGAGGTTCCCAACCTTCTTAAGTCATTCTACACATTCGCCAACAAGACAACGAGTTTTTACCCCTTCCACTTAAGAAAGCAGCAACAAATAATGAAAATTAGTTTAATTTTATGTTCAATCTTACATCGCAATTCCTGCTATCCTTAAACTTAATATATTCACCATTACTTTTATTTTTACTGAATAGTCTCACTCCCCCTCCCCTTAGACAACCTAAATTCTCTCCTCGGGGAAGGAAAATTCCCCCGGTTGGGGACCATATTTTCATACTGCGCAGTCTTGATGTTCACGGATTTCCTTGACGTTTTCTGCCCAAGTTTTGGCACATCAAGCGAGCTATGCACAATCAGAGATGATCTTACTACGTATTTTCTCCTGGGAAAGACCTACACACTTTGCCTCGCCTTTAGAAAAAATATACACGTGTGTTGATATGATAATAGGTTTGGAAATGTTTATTAAGAAGAAAGAGGTCAGTGTATCTGATTGAATTTTGTATTAAAAACAGTGGTTCTCAAACTGTGTGCCGTGACACATTCGTTGCGCATTCACAACGACCAAGCGAGTAGATCAACATGCCCGTTCTTCACGTCTCGTGAAGGTTTCTTTTGGCCAAATATCACATGGTCCATGCCCACCGACCCGTCAAAAGAATAGATTTTGCTCCTTACGACTTCTACCTTTTCCAAATGCAAAATTTGAAAGGGAGATGATTCCAGACCGTGGAAGAGATTAAGATGAAAATTACGAGGCAGTTGATGATAATTCTGAAAGCAGTCTTTGCAAATTGTTTCGAAAAGTGAAGAGGATACTAGGATAAGTACGTGGGGTTCCAAGGGGAGTACTTCGTGCAAGGCTAAGATGGCATTGCCCTAAATGGGCGTTTTTTCTTTTCTTTCTTTTTCTTTTTTTTGTTTTTGTTGTTAATAAATAGCTGAATATTTTACGGGCAGTGTTGCCAATTTATTTCTCGCTGTATTTCTTGTTTTGGCAGTGCGAAAATGAGCTGTGCATTTCGGTCGTTTGAGACGTATTTTTAACCATTTCAAGCAACTTTTTAGTGTGTTTTTTTGGCCATTTGTTTGTGTTTTAGGGGAATACTATTTTCAACTAGGCGCTTTTTAGCGCTTTTTTTGCTATCCAACAAGCGCTAGAATACTTGTTGAGTTGGCAACATTGTTCATTGGCAGACCTCGTTCACATCAATTGATTTGTGTTAATATTAAAGCGAGCAAAAATCTATCCAATGTTTATTTAGTTGTTTAAAGACTTTCATTGCTGCATGGCAACACTGTTATGTAACCAATGGGTTAAAAGGCTCGGACTTCATTGTTTGACCACCTGTTTTATTTTATGTACGATAGCTTCACGGGCAAAACAGGAAACATATATATATATATATATATATATATATATATATAGAGAGAGAGAGAGAGAGAGAGAGAGAGAGAGAGAAAGAAAGAAAGCCTCCAGAGAGTGAATTACCTCTGCTAGCGCTGTTGTTACTTACAGTGAGACGGGGAAATAGCTATGATGTAGGAGAGGTAGCTGTGCATGGATCTGCACCCCCCCCAATCTAATCACTTCTTCCATTACTCATTGCCCATCTTTCCACGGAATTTCATTGAGATTTCCAGTGGGAGATATTGCCAGGATAGACAGAGAACGTTTGGAGATATTGTGTAGGCTACGACATAGGCAGAGTAATTGTGAATAGACCTGAGGTTATTGTGCATGGATTTAATCGCTGCTTTCAGTGTCAGTTTCCCCCCTACTCTTCCTCAAAATTTCAATGATTTTCATTGATAAGTTTTAGAGGTATCGGGTGGTCCATAGAATCTCAACAGATGTTGTGTGGTGTGGACTTGAAACTATGACCTAAACGAGGTAACTGATGATGAGCCTACCATAATATTTGACCTCTCATTCCATAGCCTGTTGCTCACCCTTCCAGAACCTTTGGCGATATCATGTGTACCGGCAGAAGACTTTTGGAGACATTGTACGGCGAGGACAGGTAACTCTGATGTACGAGAGGTAACTGAGCATGGATCTGTTCGAAAATTTATGCAACTCTCCTGTAGCCGATCACCCCCTCCCTTCTACAAAATATCATTGAGACATTTTGGAGATTTCGTGTGGACAGACAGTGATACAGACGGGGAAAGACGTCGTGTAATACACATACCTCTCTAACTTCGTCGGCAGAGGTGATAAAAATTGCATAATCATACGTATTTATACTACTGCGATTTTGAATATATATATATATATATATATATATATATATATATATATATATATATATATATATATATATATATATATATATATATATATATAATGATACTTTTGTATATAGAGTGTGCTACTTATATACAAAGATTAGCTTAATCTGACACAAGGTCAAAGTGGAGAGCCACTCGTTATACTTGCAAATAGGTCTTCAAGACTCGCTTGCTGACCATTGCACCACGGCAGGTATAAACACCTATATACAAATGGTCTGGTTAATTATTCAATAGAAACCGTCACTTTAACAGTGTCATTTGGTAGCCGTGTAGGGGGTGATCTATTAAAACATTGGATCAATGTATGATCAATGAAGTTGCTTTACTCGCATTTTGATGCGCAGCATTTACAACAATGTCTGAATTGAAAAAAAAAACAAGCGGACAAGAAACAAGAAACCTATTCTGCATTAATTTACATGGTAAAATTACTTGCTATGTTCCCATGATCTTGTCGTCATCTATGGTGGATTTTAGGGTGCCACTCCTACAGCCATCCTTTTGATGTCGAGGTATGGTCCTCTTGCCTTTACTCAACGAAAGGTCATCTACAAGACAGCTTACGCAACTTCTACTCTAATCACATAGCTTACGGTGTACTCAATTAGCTACAATGTGTATAGGGAAATTAGTCCCCTGAAGAGTTTTTCCACACTCATCACTCGTACAGGGATTGAACCCGTAGCCTTATTCGTGTGAGATAGGCGCGCTCACTATTACAACATCCGAGCAGAATAAACCTCCCAAATGGATCCCACTTAAGGAAAGGGGGTATTTTTTTTAGAAGTTTTTTATTGACATCCTTAGGAGTAAATGTTGAAATCTCTGACTCTCTAGCTCAGTTGATGCGGTTTGTATGCGTGATACATACATACATACATACATACATACATACATACATACAACCAGCAAATCAACCAACCGAACCAACTTAGAAACTGAGCGAAACTTGTGTTGCCAGTTTTGGTTAACGGTTTCTATGGCAGTTCCAAGACCAACTCAACCAAATATCCGTCAACTGGACATACTGAAAAACGGAGAGAAACCTATGTTGACAAGTTTCTAATTAAGAGAGAACAGATAAATTACCTATATACAAAGAGTTTGACATAAGGCTGTAGAAGTTCGGCAACTGTGAGGATCAACCTACTCACACTCGGTCTGTGAGACTTGATTGTTAACCATTGCACCATGGTAGTCTTCCAATACATGCTTTTAATTACATGAGAGCAGACAATCTATCAAGTTTACTAATAGAAAAGTAGTCCGCCACAAGGTTGCAGAAGTTGGGCAACTGTGAGAATCGAACCCCTTGCACTAGATCTGTGAAACATGATTGTTAACCAGTGCACAATGGTAAGCCTCCAACGCATGCATATAATCCTGTGAGAGCAGGCAACCAATTAAATTTACCAAGATCAGCTTAGTCTGAAACAAGGTCGCAGTAGTTGTGCCATCGTGAGGATCGAACGCTTCATTCTAGGTCCGTGAGGTACACTTGCTGACTTCCACTACCGAACTAGTTTGTGAGACTAACTTGCTAACCATTGTGCAATCCCGAATCTCTTCGTCTCTGTGAGCATCTTTCTCTCGTTCTCTTTCTTTTCACCCTTTGTATCCTGCCCTCGTTCTGGCTTCTTTTATCAGCCTCTCCTCTTCTCTCTTTTGTCACCCCTGCCCCTCTTGTTGTTTCACTTCTATCTCTATCTTACTGTTCTTCTCTAACCTTCACTCTCTCTCTCTCTCTCTCTCTCTCACTGATTCTCTGTCACTTTTTGATGTTCCTTTCTCTCTTTTCTAGCTGTTCTCTCTCTCTCTCTCTTTTTTTCTTTTGCTGTTCTCCCATTTCTCTGTTCTTCTCTTACCTTCGCTCTTTTCCCCTTTCTCACTCTTTCTCTCTGTTGCTTTTCTTTCTATTGATGATCATTTCTCTTTCTCTCTCTCTCTTTCACTGTTCTTCTCTTTTTTGCTTTTACTATTCTGCTCTTTCTCTATTTTGCTGTTCTTCTTACTCCTTGGCTTCTCTCTCTCTCTCTCTCTCTCTCTCTCTCTTTCTCTCTCTTTCTCTCTCTCTCTCGTCATGTGTTCACTGATTCCCGTGGCCTGCTTCCGGCGTCATGACGTTTTCGTTTTTCAATTGAAAAGTGTTCCACCTGTAAACAGGAAAAACTCAGACGGAAACGGCACTCGGCGTTTATCTGTCAGCAGTTGTCGCTAACACGCGGAGAGCAAGGCGGAGAGCAAGGCGAAGAGCAGACGAGAAGCCATTGGCGTGCGAAAGCCTAAGCAAAGCAGAAGCCCCCAAAACAAAGCAACACAAACAAGAAAAACCAAAAATCAAGGGCGCCAAATAAATAGAACGAAATAAGTAGCGTCCATTAAGAGGTTCATAAAGCAAATTCCGATTTTATTACACCAGTTAAATTTAGAAGAAAAAAATAGAGGCGGGGAGGAGGAGAAACATCAAAGAGCAAGATAGAGGGAAATGAAGTTGGCGAAGAGTGAAAATAAAGACCAGAGAGGGGGGAGGGAGGGACCATCCATAAAAGAAAAGCGACATAGAGAGAAAGAGTGAGAGGGGGAGAAAAAGAGCGAAAGAGAGAGTAGGATAGCAAAAGTAAAATTGAGAACATAGAGAGAGAGATAGAGTAGGGAAGAGAGAGAGGTAGAGAGATATAGTCTGAGGAATGGGTGAAAAGATGAAACGGGGCATGAATAGAAGAGAGGCAGAAAACACAAGGGAGCAGTTTGAATGGAGCAAGAGAATCAGTAGTTTCATATTAACCCATTAACTGTGGAAGGCGGTGAAAAGTAATTGTTATCCATTGCAGGATCATCCCTTGCAAGTTGTCCATCGCTAGAAATCCGTAGCAAGATAAAAGCTCCGGCCCACAAATATAACTGAGTTGCCATCCATCACAATAAAACGGTATTTCTATTGAGTTAGGCTCAGAAATGCCATCATTCGCAGACAAGGCGTTAATTTCAAGTTGCAAAATATTTGAATCTCGGTCTGACTATTAAAAGAAACTGTCAGCCAAAACCTGTCACTAAAACTATCAACACAGGTTCCTCTCAGTTTTCAAGTTAGTCTGGCGGGCCGATTGGCAAGCTGGCTATGTATGCACCAAGCTTAAAGCACCGAAGCAGCTAGAGGACTGAAAGTTTCAACATCTATTCATTACATCTAGTAAAACGATTCTCTTTGTTTTTCCTTTCATAATCTCTCCCTAAATACTTTTTAGGTGGGGTTCAGTTTGCAATGCAAGTTTATGCTGAATTGATCCCTCAGCTTATGTCTGCTAGGTTTTCGAAAATTCAGACCTTTTTTCCAGTGATCACTGTCCAAACAAAAGGCGCAAAAAGTAACTTATTCATTGATCATCCCCTTCAATCTTTTCTCATTGATTACCCCTAATAAGGCATGCTGCAAAAAGATGCTGGGTTCTATTGAGTGACTAACCAGACCTGTTATTTATAATAATTCGTTGATTTTTCTTTCAATTTTCGCCCTTCCCCAACTCTATTCTTTTTCTCATCGCTTCCAATTCAAAACTTCATCGATAATTACAAAATCAATCCATTCAAGCCTACAACGATCACTGAGTCAGTCAATGAACTTCCCCGTCATTAATTGCAACTAAAATTCATAGAGACGAGATTGGGGAGTCGCACGATCACAAGTCGGGAACCTATTATTAGTTCCGCCTGTCAGCTTTTATTTTTAGCTATTATTTTGATCATCCACTTATATGTTAGGTTAGTCAGTGTGATTTTTCTTCTGTTTCTCTATCCTCTACAATGGACTCTTCTACTTAAGGGTAACAATTTTCTGAAAAGAAAATGTTTCCTTCCTATCATTTAAATCAATGGGCTCTTCCACTGAAACAGGATCCGTTAGTAATTCAATAGATTTGTGATTTTTTCATTGTTTGTTCTTAATCTCCTGAGTTTAATTAGAAAAAACGTCAGCCAAAAATGTCAACGTCAACATAGGTTTATTTAGTTTACAAGGGGGTCTGGTTGGTTCGCTATTTATATATGTAAGTATGTATCATGCGTACAGGTCGCACCAATGGGGCTAGAGGGCTGAAATTTCAAACATTTACTCAGTATTATGTCTTGAAAAGAGGATTTTTTTTCTCCTCTTCCCAATCGTTTTTTTTTTTTTTTTTGTTTTTGTTTTTGGTGGGGGTTCGAATTACAATGTAAGTATATGTCAAATTGGCCGCTTAGTTTGTATCTGACAGTGTCATCACTGAAATAACATATTCATTGATAACCTGTTTTTCCAATTTCTTTAATTGATTATCCCCATTTCGGCATGGTGCTAAAGGACGTTGGTCACAAGACAGCTTATATCGAATGACAAACCAGACTCATTGTCTTATATTTATCGAGGTAAAATATGACAAGTAATACCTTACATTTTAAATGTCTAGGACACTACAACGTTGTAGTTAAAGTAATAAAGCTGAGTTGAAAAGAATGGAAAGACAAAAGAGAGAGAGAGAGAGAGATTTTAAGAAGGAACATTGTGCTTCGTCGTGTAATCTGAAATTGGCGATTCTTTCTCCAGAATGCGTTTGCACGGTCTGTCCCGAAAGTATCCGGCCATTTTGGAAATGTCCTAGAACCCAACGCGTGGCAACCAATCGGGGGACCTCGCTGTGCATGCAGGGACAAACACACTTCCCCAGAGTTACTCAATCGATAGTGGGACGTGATTGAGCGGGCTTGTGTACTGTGTGACAGTCGCATTTACAGTAGCAAAACAAATCATTCACCATGTCTCGTGCAGTCTATTTTGGCTTTGTTTTTTGGGGTTTTTTTTCTGCAAAGCATTGCATCTTCCAGGTCTCTCACCATCCCCTATGGTCCACATTTGGCTTCGTATGTGTTCTGACTGTTCTCAAAGAGATTTCAGACCATGGACGAAATTAAAGAGAATGTGACGAGGCAGCTGATAGCGATTCCGAAAGAGAATTTTTGACACTATTTCGAAAAGGGGAAAAGAGTGCTCGGATTAACGTGTGATGTCACAAGGGGGAGTACTTTAAAGGGAACTAAGGCCTAGGTAGGCTATTGTTTTTTGTTACTTCTTATTCTGTTGCTAAATTGCTGTATCGAAATACATTCTTTATCTAGTGTTCCATTAAATCAATCATCGATTTGTCACCCCCTCAAATGTGAGTCGGCGAAAAACATTCTAAATATGACACTCAAACATATTCTACAAAGCAGATTTCTCGAAGCACAGTTCTGATTTTCAGAAGATTAAAATTTTCGGGCTCCTTCGCTTCTTGAAATTTTTACCTGAGTTGTTGTATGCTTCCATTACTTACATTGTTTTGTATATGTATATCGTTTGTCTTACATATGCATCTATTCATTTTGCCTTGTCTAAATATTTTACGCATATATTTATTATAGTGCCTCTTGTAGATATGTTATAGATTGTACATGCAGCCATTGTCTCGTGTATATACCTGCTACATTGACATGTGTACACATTTATTATATAGTCTCGTGTAGACACTTATGATATTCAATTTTGCATCGATTTATTATATCATTTTTTTTTTCTCACTTTTTTTACTGTTAATAATTTTGTGAAGTATATGTCGGTCTCCAGTGTGGTTATTGGAATGAAAGCTTTCATCTGACTGTCAAGTTTTTATAGCTAAACAAACAGTTTGGTTGAAAGATAAGAACAAATCTATATGCCTAATTGTATTCGTTTGTTATTTCTTTTTTGTGATCGAAACTGCGGAAACTCTCCGTTTAATATTAGGTGTGTTCGGTCTGATGTAAGAGACCCGATGACCATTAGAATCGGTAGTTGTCCCACCCCTCTCTTCCTATTATTTGGCTCAAGTACGAGTGGCCACTCCTGACAAAGTATGTTTTGTGAGAATGTCGGGACGATCCTATCCCGTTTCTTCCCACAAAGGTAAATTAGTACCGGAAGAAATTGTACAGTTGCTCGGCATTGGATTTTGGTTGACAGCCATTCTCAATATTGTGAGTCACTAAACGAGATGTTTAGTTTTAGGATGTTAGCGATCTCAAAAAACAAAAACCACAAGTTTCTACCTTGTAATAGCCTCATGTCAAATTGTCGCCATAGATATTTGAGTATGCGCATTGCTGATAAGTTCGAGCCCAATGAACGGCTCAGTTTTCAAGAAGTGTGTCCGAAGAAACTACAAAACAATGCACGTTCTTCCAGGCGACAACACATTGCGCAATCTTTTTTACTATTTTGGACGATATGGACTCTGTTCATTGGAGATTCGTTTTTGTTTCTATAAGCTTTACGGGTTGTTTTTTTTTCCCACAACTGGGCCTTTAGCCTGTTAAGGCAACTGCAAAGCTGTGGGGTTTTGTTGCTTTTTTTCCCATTACTGTAATCTCCTCTCAGGTGGACTGCTTTACAGAAGTAAAACGCTTCAACTGCCGTTACTTAGCTACCTAGCTGTGGCGAGAAATTAGATAATTCCTTTCCTAAGGGCATTAGCGTAGAGTGAGCATAAGCAGCTTTCGTCGAAACTCGAACTTGGTTCGCCGAATCCGACTTCCTTGTCAGTAACCGCCATGTCACTCCGACCCACCATTTCCGAAAAGGCTAAAATTACTAAGTATCGATACGTTGGATGCTTTACGGAACCCGATAGTCAGCAAGTGGGTCATACAGGTCACTTCTCGAATGGTAGGTTCAAACAAAACTTGGCTCCCTTTTGTGATTGTATGCCAGAGCAAAGCCAAGCATATACTTATAAGTGGTATACCTTTTGTAAAACTGTTGCTATGAAGCTGGCGTAGCGAGTTCGATCCTCTCTATCAAAATACCACAATTGTACGAGAATGATTAGAATGACAGTAAAATTTTTTCGAGATGTCTCTAACGATGTGAGGGCAGTAATAAAAATAATAATAATAATAATAATAATAATAATAATGATGATAATAATAATGATGATTATTATTATTATTATTATTATTATTATTATTATTATTATTATTATTATTATTTATTTTGATATTTACTTTCTTTCAGCCTCTTTGCCGAGAATCTTTACGAACTGCAATTCTTGGGCGAACTAGATGAGGAGAAGCCTGTCAGCTGCACGGTCAAATTCTACTACATCTATTCCAACTTTAGATGGTTACTGCAACTTTTGTATTGGATGTATAATAGATAAAAACATTGCTATTATATATATATATATATATATATATATATATATATATATATATATATATATATATATAT
The DNA here is from genome assembly GCA_963457665.1 of Thysanoteuthis rhombus. Taxonomy (NCBI): domain Eukaryota; kingdom Metazoa; phylum Mollusca; class Cephalopoda; order Oegopsida; family Thysanoteuthidae; genus Thysanoteuthis; species Thysanoteuthis major. The sequence goes on from OY735209.1 coordinate 16,172,945, forward strand.
ATAATGTGTACTTTAGAGAGTGAGACAGACTCGGGAGTGAAGTTTTTGGTGGTAAGGTTTATTAATCCTTATATATCTATAGTCCATACATGTTTCGGGATTTCTCCCATCATCAGTGGTGAATGTTGTGTGAGTGTGGATTAAAATGTACCATGTGGAACCAGAGTCCACTGCCAGGGACTATGCATTGTGGGTAAGTTTTGTTGTCAGGGCTACTAGATGCCTCCTGCTGAATGTAAGAATGACCAGCAGGTATTGGGATTTTGGTAAAGCAGCAGCAGTTTGCCTTGGGGAGGGCAGAGTGTGTCAAGGTAGGGGGTAGTGTTGTAGAGGTGGATTTTCTGGTATGTTTGGGGTAGTGTAGGAGGGGTGGTGGGGTTATGGAGCTACATAGGTATCAACCTTAAAAGTTACTGAAAATGTTTCGGCTATGAGTTGAACAAGGGTTATAACAGGCTAAGGTGAAGTTTTTCCTATGGGTCTAGGTGACTTTGAAGCTTCCATTATTGAATGTTGCTAAGATGTGGGTGTGAGGATATTAATGGTAGGAGTTGTGTGTATTAGTGTTCTGTGTGGTGATATATATATAAGTGAGAGTGAAAAGAGTTTAGTCAGAGAAACAGGGACAGGAAGCCAATTTATAGAAAGATATCTGACTCAATTTGAATTGTTCTTTATTGATCCTATTCTTCTTTCTGACAGCGAATAAATCAGTGATATTTCCTTTGTGGCCAGATGTCTCCAATTCCTACGTCTTTTATTATATTATAAGTGTATACAATAAGCAAACATCCTCAATACAACAAGGAGTTTTCAATAAGCGGTCAAATCATCCAGCCATTCTCACCACAACAAACCGTAACCAACAAATGATTCCATCGCCCGGCCATCCTAACCACAACCAATGAATCTTTACGTTGTACAGCTTCGATTATCACAAGAAATGGACAGCGAACCGTGGTCAGATTTCCCGAACTTAACTAGTTGTCGCCAATAGGTCTCTACGTTGCCCCAAATTGGCGAAAGCTGTCAACCAAAACAGTCAACAAATGTTTCTTCAGTTTTTTTTTTAAATTTCCATCATGCGTACAGGCCGCACCAAAGGATCTAGAGGGCTGAAAATTCAAACATTTACTCCTTATTACGTCTAGGAAAAATACCGTTTACGTTCTTTCTTTTGTAAGATACTCTTCTTAAATAAGTCTCTGAGTGTTGGGTTCAATTTGCAATGTAAGTTTACGCCAAATTGATTCCTCATTTTGTATCATGTAGCATGTAAATTCAGACTTTTTTTAGCGATCACCGCCCAACAAAAGTTAAGAGAAGTAACTTTTCACTGGTTACCCCATTTTCCAATGATTTAATAGCCCCCTTTCGGAGCAAGGCACGCTGCCAGAAGACGTTTATCACGTGACAGTTTTTTTGAGCAACAAACCTGATCTGTTCGCCGCTGAATCTGGTAAAACAGAGGAAACGAGATGTCCACGGAAACCAGAAACTGATTCTTTCACGCGAACAGAATATAAAGGTCGTTATTCGCATCGTTTTGTCTACAACAAGAAACCCTATTGAAGTTTGAGAATCAATCGTAAGGACTTATTTGATGATTTGATTTTTGCTGGTTCAAGGGACAATGACCAAATTCCAATAAACTGTATCGAAGTCTACTTAGAGCAGGAAAATGTCATATATATATGTTTGTATTGTGTACGTGAAGTGATCCGACAGAATTTTGATGAAAACAATTGTCATAATTGGAAGAAAAAACCAGATAGGTGGTACATCTCCGCCCACAGGATGATAAAAAAATCGAGATGTAACACCTATCTCTTGAGTTTTTCTTCTCACCTTCCAATTTTCATTTTCATCTATCCATCTATCCATCTATCTATCAATATATCTATCTATCTATCTCTCTCTCTCTATATATATATATATGTATATATGTGTGTGTGTGTGTGTTATCGACACAGCTAGGGGATGCCATGGTAAAATACCTGTACTATTTTAAATCCCCAAAACAGTTCCATGGCAAAACAGCTGGTCAATCCCCGTAATGATACTTGTCGTGTAACATCAGAATCCAAAAGTGAACAACGAAAATAAAATGTAATATTCTGTGTGTAACCAGAAATATTTGAACGTGGTGCATTGATAAGGATCGGAAAGTAATTGATTTGGACGACATGACATCGTAAAATGATTTGAAGAACTGTTTGGATTTAAAAAATTACGAAATCTCTAAACCAAAATTCTTTTTCAGCTAGAGTGCAAAGTTTATGACTATATATATATATATATATATATATATATATATATATATATATGTACGATACATCACTTCCGTCTATCTCACTTTTAATCAATGATTAATTAACCTTCTTCTTGAACCACGCATAAGACAAAAATCCCATTTTGTGAATAAAGAAAAAAACCTTGGTAAATGCGTAAACTCACTTGTTCGAATAGTCATTTCTATTTTTTTATTTCTTTATCCACTTGTCAAAAAACAATAAATTACGCCAAATAGTAGTTGACAGGCAAGCTTCGTCAGTGACAACAAATCCTAAAGTAACAAATGCACGCATTACCAATGAGTTTGTCCTTAATGACAGAATAGCATTCATTTCATGCAACACAACAAATATTCATCTTTTTTCCACCGTTGTAGATGTACTTTATCCAACGATTCTTTATTAATCACATAGACTACTCAATAAAAGCTTCAGATCAAAATCAAGCTTATAACTTTGTAAGAATACGACCAAGTGATTGGTTGGCAGGTGGCTCTTTTACCTACTGAGCCAAACTGACATATATATATATATATATATATATATATATATATATATATATACGATTGTGACCTGATTTCTCAACGCAACTCTACTTAGCACTGACATCTGAACACCGACTTCTCCGCGCATGACCATCAGACGCAAGGATAACTGAGTGCACGATAACTGGGAGCTCGATAACTGGGAACACGATAACTGGGAGCTCGATAACTGGGAACAAGATAACTGGGAGCATGTCAGCGCCAGGTGGACCAACAAAAACTATTAAAGAATTTGAAACAATTTATCGAGATACAAAATGTTTTAATCATTTTTGGAGTTCAATTAGTTTAATGAATTAATCTAATGTAATTCAATTCAAAAGGTTATAATTCGCAGGAACAAACTATATCGAGTTAAAAACGTTTTATAAAAAAATTGAAATTATTTTAAGTTCTTGTATGGTTGGCTGAGTTTGTTTATAAACTATAAAAGTATTTGTTGAAATATTAAAATCATCTTTTACCTTGCAGTATGCGTGAATGAGTTTGTAAGGAAATTATGAAACATTTTCAATACAGACTATTAAAATTAGTTTTACTTCTTAGTAGTAGTACTACTATTACATTTTACCACGGAATTAGTTTGTAAACAAACAATTGAGTTTAAAGTAAAAAATTTATTTGAAAATTTTTTTGTTTTCAAAGGTGCTCTCTCTCTCTCTCTCTCTCTCTCTCTCTCTCTCTCTCTCTCTCTCTCTTTATATATATATATATATATATATATATATATATATATATATGTTCATGGCGAAATATAGAGACTGTACCTTCGAACACAAAAAAACGCTTTTGATTTAAGTGATGAATTGTTTCGATCCTAGACTATGTTTTCTAACTCATTCCACAATAAAAGTTAGTACTGGTACGGAGAAGTAAAAATGATTTTAGTCTTTCGTTATAAACTCAGACGATTCTGAATTTTTATCCAAACTTTATTTGGCCACTCTCCCTCAAATTCTCTTTTGCCAGCTTGAACTTCTTCTGCTATAAAAATGCTAAAATGGTTTATAAAACCAATTAGTTTATTATCGTTCATTTTATTAGATAAAGTTTTGTGATCATAATTCATTTTTTCAAATCTTATGTTACTACTAACAGAACTTACTTGATTTTCTAGTTGCTTTTTTATTGCAACTTTACGATAACAAATGGCCTGATTGAAGTTGCAATTTAAAGCAACTGAAAATAAAATTATGATGGAGGTGAATAGCAGTTTGAAAATAATCTATGCACTTAATTAATAATTATGATGGTTTTATAAAACATAGCAATTCTATAGAATTTATTGAAAATACTTCTACCAGTCAAAATGATAGAATTTTGAATATCATCAAACTCAAAATTTAATGGCCAAATGTTTTTCAAAGAGTCCAGATTTGTCGAATTTAGCCATAGAATGGCCAACATGGCATCACTGATACTCACCCTACCATAAAATATTGTACTACGCAAAGTGAAGTAAAAGATAATGTTTTGATAAATAGTTTTATATTTTATTGACTAACTCATTAAACAATTAAAAAAAACATATTACTGCGAAGTAAAAATTAATCGTTTCAATAAATCGTTTTATAGTTTTGTTTACAAACTCATTAACATAATTTTAATTCCTGTAATAAATCGTATTAACTCCTCGTAGTTTGTTCCTGCAGACTAAAAATTATCAAATTGAATTCCAGTAGATTAATTAACTGAAACGATTCAACTCAAAAATTATTTTAAATTTTTATATCACAATAAATTGTTTTAATTCCAATGTTTGTTTCTGTTGGTCCTGTTTTATGGTGAAATATGCTCAGCAATCCTTGTGCCAGATGGTCCTTCACGGAATAGTCGGCGTTCAGATGTCGGCGTTAAGTGGGCTTGCGTGGAGAAGTCGGGGAACCATCTACGATGTAATGATTCATTGTGTGTATGGTACAAAAAATAGCAGTAATCATCTTCAGTTAGGGGAGAAGTAGGAGTGGCGTTTGACCCTGCAGCAGATTTGTTTATATTAATATCGAGCATGCCTATCCCCACTCTCTCTCTCTCTCTCTCTCACCGAAGAGGAATGTCTGCCTTTTGTATTTATTACCTTATTTTCTGTATTCATTGCCGAAGAAGAGATGCAAAGCTCCTTATATGAACATTCATGCACAAGTTTGTGCTGAAGCTGTTAGTCGTGGTGTATTGGTCAGCAGACCGACGCATTCTTACGAGAAGAGAGTGATTGAAGAAAAAAAAAACGAAGATAAAATGAAAGAGAGAGAGGAAGGAAGAGAGGGAAAAAATGAAGTTGATGATTATCTCAGGGCCTGGCGATTTTTGACTTCGTTTATCTACTTGTTCAACTTTTTGATATTTTCCCCTATTTTTTTTTTCTGTTTTTTTTTTCAACATTTACCAAATTGACTGACCAAGTGACGTTGCATTTGAAAAAAAGTTCAATCGCTTGCTACAAAAAGAAATACAAGGAGTAGGCTAGAAGGGGGAAAGGGCGAAATAGACTTCAAACATACCGATGGTGGGAGGAAGTCTGGGTTTATACAAAATTAAAATCTGATGAATAGTCAGAATTGTTCAATTATTTTCCTTTCAGGGGCGTGACTCAGACCTGGACTCCAATCTGTACTGCAACAGATGCTGGGAAATAACTGACCAGAGCTACACAAACAAATTTTTGAAAAAAGTTTTTCAGTATCTTTAGTGCTTAAAGCTATAAAGCTGTCTTGACAATATTTACATATACTTGCACCGTAACCATGAAAATAAAGGAATTGTTCACATATGTATTGATACTTCTGGTTAGGATCTGATTATTCATGTGCTTTGCCTAGGATCAAGTCAATTTTGTTATTTTCAAATCTAACGGAGAGGCTGAAAATTTGTATGCGAGGGTAACTTCACCCCAGGCTGAACATAAGATAAGTGCTAACCTCTGGTGACCTCAAAAGTCAATTTCAGGTCACGTCAATTTTGACAAGTATTTTCAAATCTAACAGAGACAATTGCATTCTACAGCGTTCAGATTTGTTTAACTCTACTTACGGGTGTATATAGGATAGTTTCTTGTGTCCTATGGTGGCCCATAAAGGACAATTTTGGTATTTTTAAATCTGAAATGGCTGCAACCTCTGGGCTGCAAATTTGCGCACTTGGGTAACCTGACCCAATGATGAATACAGGATAGATATCAATGACCACTAGCGACTTGAAAATATAACAAATGATAAATTTTGATGGATCTGTATCGATCCATTGAAATGATTTGCTATATATTCAGTGAATTGCATTTTGATATTGTATTAAAACATTTTGCCATGGAAACATTCTAAATGTATTATTGTTGTGTTCATGCGTTTTAAGTAATCAATACCCAGCATTGAAACTATTATTAATGGGCTTAATTTTGCATCATTATCAGTCTTTTAACGTCCATCGTTGGACATAGACCTTCCCCAGGATTCGCCACATTTCTCAATCATGGCGTCGCGGAGCCAGTATCTCCTGAATTTGTCCGGCTCATCTCTCCATCTTGTGTTCTCTCGGCCTCAGTTTCTTATGTGATCTCGGGGGATCCATGTTGTGAGTCGTAATGTCCATCGGTTATCTTTCATTGTAGCAACATGACCTGCCCACTGCCATTTGAGTTTTTTAATAGTTTCTATGATGTCACGGACACCCGTTTTCTTCCTTATATACTGTGCTGTCTTGTGATCTCTCCATGTAAGGTTGAGCATGATTCTCTCATGAGTATGTTGCATACTTCTCAGTTTGTAGGCCCGTCTCTTGGTTAGGTTCCATGTTTCGGCTCCATAAGTGACTATCGGGAGAATGCATTGGTTGTATACTCTTCTTTTTAGCAGTATTGAAAGTTGAGCTTGCTCTGCCGAAGACTTGCCACCCCAAAGTGCTTTTTGCGCCGACTGTATTTGATCTTTGGCAAAAGTATTGTTCTGAATCATTTTCTATGTGGAAATATATTGTCAGAGTAATTTTTAAAACATTTGCTTAAAGCAAGAATACTTCATGTATTACATTACGTATGCATAACTTTTCTTGTCATTACCTCAAAGGGAAGATGAACTGTTTTGAACTGGTCAACAATGAGACCTAATGTCTATTGTATTGAAAATATCTGGAGAAAGCAAAGATCTGGAATCATGTTTTCTGTGCGTACCATTTAACGTAGAGATGCTGCTAGTATTCAGAGATCTTGAACAAATTGCAAATTGCCAACATGTGCAAAAGGCTTAGAGATGGCAGAGAGAAAAATTTGGAGGCAGTCATTGTTGCCAAAAGAGGTGGGTAACCAAATATAAGGGAAGGGTAGATTATTTTGTTGAATTACTTTAGACAGCATATCAAAATATTCTGATGATACAAATTTGATTGATGAGTCGGTAGGTACAAGGTTTGCAAAATTTCAAGGGTGCCAATAATCCTTAGTAGACCTGTATACTTATTTCTATAACACACACAGACACACACACACACACACACATATACATGTATATATATATATATATATATATATATATATATATATATATATATTCATGCAGCAGCATTTTCTGCAATTATTTATTCTATTTACGTTGGCCAAATGATACATTCACCGTGCAATAACAGGAAATCATTTGAAATGATAATTTCAATGTAATACTACGCTGTTTATAATCATTCTGTCGGATCATACATCTATTTCTTAGTAAGATAATTATCGCGTTGAAAGAGGCAAATAGAACAGATATATAACTGTGAATGAGCAAAATGATAGTTTGGAGTGGAAACAATTATTTGAACCTTTGCATTCCCAGAGGTAACGGTAAGAGCAACGCTGGGTTTAAGTGGCTACCCTATTCGTCGCTGGTTGGATTTGAGCAAGAGTTCCATTTTCTTTGATAGTTTATTATTTATATACACACATATATATATATATTGGTTAACGCTGGTGCCGGACGAAATATGTTCTTAATAAAACATCTCTACAATTATCACCTTCTGGCACACATAAAGGGCATAAACAGCCCAGTCTAATCATATTTATACACAAACACGTTCATGTTTGTGCCCTGTTCGGGCTTCTCTTGGAGAAGCCCAAACAGAGCAAAAATAACCTACATATATATATGTATATTTGTGTGTGTGTGTGTGTGTGTGCTGATCCCTGTGAAAAATGTGCAAATATACTTTGATTTCTGAGATGATTCTCTTTAGGAAAAGAGCTATTGAACTTGTTTAGTTTTTCATCGAAATCGTTTCCTTTAAGTGGAAGAGTCCACTGTTACACACATATAAACAGATAATATAAATTCGGTTATGAAAAGGTCTTCAAGATCAATAAACAACCTCTGTAATTTAAAAATGCGATTAAAAAAAATGTTTTCTAAATACGTGAACAGTCTTTGTATTCTCAAGCTGTGATGTTGAAAAGCTTTTTCAAAATACGCAAAGAATCTTTGTGTTTTATTTTAGGCAAATCATTTTTCTTGAAAGTAGGGCATATCCAAGCTTTACAAATAACTCAAAATAGATCGTTCCAGAGTCACATAAATTAATGTTTTTTTTTTCTTTCAAGTAAATTCTTTTTCCAAACTATTGCATATTTTATCCACGCTTGATCAATCCCGTCATTTTTGACGGACACTATGTTAGCATATATATATATATATATATATATATATATATATATATATATATATATATATATATGATTTTGAATTGCGGTATATTCTGTAAGATCATATATCCATTATTAATAACACATATATATATATATGTGTGTGTGTGTGTGTGTGTGTCTGCGTGTGCGTGCATGCGTGCGTGTGCGTGCATGTGTGTGTGTGTGTGTGTGTGTGTTAATATACATATTCTAAGCAAATCGTGTTTGGTAATATGAGAGCAATTTTTTATGTATAAATCATTTTTACGTAAATAAATCATTAGTCCCGTTCCAGAGGGTTGAGTGTCAGGAATGTACTCTGTGTCAATCCTGTCAAACCTGTCGTTAGCTTTATGGTAAACAGAGCAAGGGTGCGGGCCCGGATGCGGGCTCGGGTGCAGACCAACAACCAAGGTGATATATTAACCGACTACAAACACTCAACACATTCCATTGTCTTCCCTCTTCATTTTGCCATACAATATTATATTTTGACAGCGTTTTATTTTGTGCTGTTCTGCCTGCTAACTACCCACGGGTCTCGTAAGGGCAGTTAGTGTTGGGGGTGTTCCTGAGATCGTTTTATTGCTCCTCGGTCTCTGCGATACTTAACCATATGGTCAAGTTGAGACTGCAAGACGCTACTGACTCTGTCTCCAATTTTGGTTCGGAAATTTAAAAACCAGTTCACAGTCTCAAAGGATTGTAACTATCTTAATCCAACAGACAGACAGATAGATAAATAGGTTGGTAGGTAGGTAGGTAGGTTTTCGGTTGCACCTGCTATCACTTGGGCATCAATCAAGTAAACTGTTGTACCATCTGTACTGGGCCCCTAAATCCCGAAACAGGCACTCGGTAAAACAGCCAATGATCCAAACTACAAAATTAAGCGTATAACACTACGATCCAAGTTTAGTTTAATGAAACCTGGAAAAGTTTGAACTCAGTACATTGGCAGCGATTGGAAAATAACTAACTTGCATGGCATAACATTGTGAGATAATTTTAGACTGTGTAAAATTTATAAAAGAAAAATTCTTATTTAGCGTCAACGTGCAAGGTTTCAAAGACTATGTACATGTTTGTTATATGGATGTGAGATGATCCGACAGAATGTTGATGAAAACGACAATTGGAAGACGAACAGAAAAATAAGCAGGTGTCACATTCCGAAGATTTTTATTATCACGTGGGCATGTTTCGATACTTGTCGATGGTTGCCAGCCATCTTTTTCAGGTGAGAATCAAGTTTGGATGTAAATGATAAGGGTCTGTAGAGGAGGGTTCAGAAGGTGTTTTTCATCTGTGTCGGTGTCAGGTATCTCTTAGCTCAGAAAGGACGGTAATATATATACATATACATATATAACACCGATAAGTGCATAGCGTTGCACGTAATTTTTAGCTATATAATGTTCGATCTATGTGATTGATATTTAGCACCGAATTAGGTGCACTGACTAGGAAGTAGATCATATAGAAAAAATAATTTATTTGTTGTGGAAAATACATTCATCTATCATCATTGGGCAGTAAAATTATTGATGTACCAACCAATATATATATATATATATATATATATATATATATATATGAATTATAAATTGCGTTATATTGTTCAGAAACTTGAGTTAAACAGCCACCGGTAATGCAAAGGCCCAAGTAACCGCTTTCACAACAAATTCTCATCTCGTTTACTCTTGGTCAATTCGTCTCTTTCAAATTATTCATCAAGAAATGGATATATTTGGTCCGACAGAATGAATGTCTAGGGTGAGTGATACATCGACCGTGTAATGACGGGAGATCATTTCAAATAAGTCATTATATAATATAACATAATTTATTATTCATTTTGTCGGACCAAAATGTCCATTTTTATATATATATATATATATATATATATATATATATATATATATATATATATATATGTCTGTGTGTGTGCGTGTGTGTCAGTGTGTGCGTGTGGGTGTGCATTGCTAGATAATCGAATAAGGCTGACTACATCTAAATGTTATCAATCATGGATAAGTTTCATATGCGAAAATCTTCCTACCCCCTCAGTAAATGACCTAAATTTCTCTTCTATCTTCTCCCTCTACCCTTCTTTAAACTACATAAGTTTTCTTCCTACCCTCTCCTTTCCTACCCATACCAAAATTCATTAGTTTTTCTACTCCCTTCCTATTCTCTCATTAAACTATCTAAGTTTCTTACCCGCCCTCTCTCTCTTCCCACACTCTTATAAAAACAACCCAAAGTTTTTCTCTCCCCTTTCGTTTCCGACGATTTTTATGAAGCTACCTAACCTTTTAAGTACCTTCGTCTCGCTACTTTATAATAGAATACCCAAACTTTCCCTTATCCTATTACAGATAGCGTAACCTTCGAGGGCGCGTAGGAACAAGCAGAATAATATTGGAGATTTTAAACATTCTCCCAACATTAGGCAAAGCAGCGGGAAGCGGAAATAAATGATATTCCGTTAAGTCCTGAAATCACTTTCCATATCCAGGCGTAGTAATATCGGATCACACTAGCTTCACCTTATCCCAGGGTAACTTGAAGTTATGCTCAAACCCAGAGAGATGGAATCGATTTCAAATTACCCCTGGCTTAGCTTGAAGGTGATTGCCATCTATAGCCCCCAAAGATTTCAAATCAATCTTTCAAAACATTTATTCATTTATTTACTTACATTTATCTGAATATTTATGATTTATCTATATTTATTTAAACCTGGAGATTGAAAGGGATTTCAACGTACACAGTATGATTGTTAAGACAAAAAAAAATTAATGGATATTGATCGTGATTTTAATTGTTGAACTAAGAATCTTAACAATCTTTAGGATTAAGAGTAGCATTTATTCTATGAACAATGTGTTATAAGCATAAAATTATCATTTTAGCTAAATCGGTAATGGAGGTTATCTGGAGGTTCAAGCTTCCCCCGATTACCGGTAAGCTTCTCGAAAACGGGGGGTCGCATTAAATTTAATCCGGGAGTTCGTCTTTGATCGATCGATGCCAAGAAAGCCTCTGGCCAGATGTAACACAAATCTGCAGCCATATTGTAAATTTTAATCTTCAGCTTTGATTTTACTACCCGGTCATAGTCCTAATTTATCTTCAATTCAACTTGTATTCGTTTGATTGTAAACTGTGTATTATTATATTGAAACTATATTCAAAATGTTCTCTTGTTATTACACGGTGAATGTATCATTCGGTTTAGACAACGTAAATCTGGAATAAAAAGTTGGGGCTGATCTTAAGAATCGAACCTGCGATCGATAGGGTATCCGCTTCAACGTAGCGTTGCTTTTTACCATTGTGCTAAAAAGCTGCCTGTTATGCGAAGGCCAGATAACTGTTTCAACTCTTAATTCTCATTTTGTTGATTCGTGGTCTATATCTGCTCTGTTTGTTTCTTCCAACGCGATTAGTTGATTTTCAAGTATTTATTTTTCATCATCTTGTTGCTTTTTAGCACAACCTTCTAGAACAGCGGTTTTTAAACTTTGCGAACCAATTCCACGAAAGAAATATTCTGGTGGACCCGTATTTTTAGTCTTCTTTACAATTGTTGTGTTTTTCGATGGCTGTGCGGTGGATGATGTTGTGTCTCTGCCACAAGATTCACAATGTCAGGTTTGGAGAGAACACTATCGTACAATCCTCGTGTATAATTTTTTTGGACCCCGGAGGTCTACGGATCCCAGTTTCGAAACCGCCGTTCTGGAATAAAACGAAAAGTAGCCCCCTCGCCCAGACTGATCGGCTGAGCTTCTGGTATATGGGCAGCAAGTACAAATCTTATAGGAAACTAATCCTTTATTCTGATTTTAAGTTGCTTATTTCAATGTTCACTGGGTATTTGATCTATACCTTTTTTCCGGAGTTAAATAAAAGATAAGACGAGCAAATAAAAGGTCGAGCAAATTAAAGAGACCAAGACTAGTCACATATATACAGTTACTACTCCTCTCTTTCCCATGCCTGGACGACATCAAAAGCTCAAATCATTAAATCTGATAAAGTAATGAAGTGTATAGCTTAGTTTGAACGACGTAAAAATTATAGAATAGATTATCATTTCATTAATATATGAGACACAAGTTTCAACTGATTTTATTTTTAAAAATTAATATCTGTAGAGATTTTAGCAGAAATTATATACATATATACATATATGATTTTCATGTCCACTTATTCGGTTCGTTTGTCTTTTTGATTTGCTTGCTCTACTTCTATATTTGCTCGCCGTACTTTGAAAAAAATAGCTCCCCTTACTTTTTGATTTATTTGACGTATTCTTTTAATTTGCTGGCCCTACTTTTTAATTAGTTGGACATATTTTTATCATTTTGCTCGCCTTACTTTTTAATTTGCTGGTATTTTTTTTTCAATTTGCTTACAGCATTTTTTAATTTACTTGTCATGGTTAAATACTTAATATGCTTACCAATTTTTTATTTCTTACATTTTTTTATTTCTTTGTCTTACTTTGTAATTTGCTTGCCGTGTTTTTAAAAAATTTCACTGACTCATTTTAATTTGCTTGTTGCATTTTTTTTAATTGGCTTGTCTTGCTTTTTTAATTTGCTTGGCGAACTTTCTTTGCGAATTTTTTTAATTTACTTGCATGATTTTCCAATTTGCTTGCCTTACTT
>OY735209.1:16191112-16451112 GCA_963457665.1 Thysanoteuthis rhombus
GATGTTCCGACGGTATATTTGACATTGGTTATTAAATCATTGGTCATGGACACTCCGTTGACCAGAAATCTAAGCTGACCGTTGAAATCAGCTACGTCTTCAGAGGAGTTACCTGACAAATTAGCAGTCCGTTCAGATTGGATCAAACAGACAGGTTACACCCCTGGGGGACCGTTTCTTCTTAATAAGCTTTAACTTAGTATAAGTCCAGACTTCCTCTCCCTGCCCACCGTTTACACCCAATGATAAAGCTCCCTTCTTGCCTACTTCTCTTATTTTATACGTCAATTTAAGAATTATTTTTCTTTTAAAAGATATACGGCTCCCTCTCCTCTCCCTTCACATACTTAATTCAAATTGCTGAAATGAAGTGACGCAGTGTATTTCAGATTATTAACTGTTTTTCGTTGAGGAAATATGAGGGCTAGCTCAGGACCTTCTATTGCCGAAAACGGAATTATTGTTAACGGCCATTATAGCAGAGCATGATTTTTCCAGACTTTCTGGCTACACAACAGTCCACTTGCTTTTTTTTCTCATACATGAGTGTTTTATTGATATAAAATTGTTATTCGTTCTGCATAAATGCGTTGCTGATATACTTATATAAATTGGTTATTTGGTTTATACCAACGAAATATGCCCATAAGTATTTGAACAAACTTTGTGATATATATATATATAATAATTATATATATATATATATATAATTATTATTATATATATATATATATATAATTATTATATATATATATATTTATATATATATATATATATATATATATATATATATATATATATATATATATATATATATATACATATATATATGTAAATTACAAGGATATACATATATATACATATAGTACAAATCAGATTTGCAATATAGTATGATATAATATAAAGCTACGTCTGATATTTTATGGATTTATTTCGCAGAGTGCTTATAACATTCAACATTTAACTCCAAGCGCTAAGTTGGTTTAGAGTAGAGTTGGGAATATAGTAGAAAGTAGATTTGCTACACAAACATGTTTATGTTTCAGCCCCTGCATGGACTTCTTTACGCGAATCCTGATTTGCCTCAAGTTGTCTGAAGAAGCCCAAACAGGGTAGGAACATAAACGTGTTCGTGTAGCAAATTTACTTTCTGATAATCACAGTTTAATCACAGTGATCAATTTTTAACGTAGTGAATAAGTTATGAATGTATAGAAATAAGAATTACCAGTATATATACCAGGTGAATGTGAACATTTCGTGTCTACAGCACTAATCATATATATATATATATATATATATATATATATATATATATATATATATATATATATATATATATATCCTGTATTCTTTCCCTTTCATTACTAAAAACGGAAAAACATATTTACCGTTGCTGATTAGTGCTGTAAACACGAAATGTTCACGTCCACTTGGTATATATCGTTTTAATTCTCATTTCTATTCATTCATAACTTATTCACTGTATTAAAAATTGAATACTGTGATTAAACATCTACAATGGGTGAAATCTGTTTTCCACTTATTCCTTTCTTTTTGTGTTTTTACAAATTGAATATATATATATATATATATATATATATATATATATAAATTGTCTGAGTGTGTGCGCGTGCGCTTATGTATGACCACGTGTACGTGTGTCATGTGCGAGGATGCACATCAAATCGGGTTGTGTTTGGGAGAGTAGCTGTCCATTTTTGTCGTAGGCCTTGGGGCTTATGTTGACGGACAGTCGGATGGGATGAAGCCTATAGCAGACCAAGATGGATGGGCTGACATCCGAGGAGGGACAAAAGGAGAAACGTCGTCCGATTGACTTGACTGACTGACAGTTAAAACAGACACACGGCCAAGTGACAGTGGTCAAGCAATGGTCGAGTGACAGGTCAACAGGCAGGGGAAGGAAGAGATGTACGGAGAGGAGAAAGCGACGCAAGGCGTGGCAGGGGAGTCGGGGAGTGACGATGATATGTACTCGGGACGGTGGGGGAGCGGAATGGATTGAGATGAAAGTTTTATTTGTTCAGAAGATAAGTACATACATAACTTGGGTAGATATATATGGGCACCTATAGATAGATAGATAGATAGATAGATAGATAGATAGACAGACTGACAAACAGGTGCACGTACACATGCACGCACCGACGGATAGATATACTGGTAGATATATAGGCATACCGATGATCTCTGTTTCTATCTATCTATCTATCTATCTATCTATCTATTTTTCTATACAAATGTGATCCTCTGTTGTTATTTCATTAAATTAGCTTAGTTTTGGTGCATGTTTACAAGTATGGAACGTATGCCACATAGGATGTTCCGGAGATAATTTTTTTTTACGGGAATGAGATTAGCCGACAACGATGACGACGAAGACAATCGTGACGCACTCTGTAGAAATTATCTCGAAACCATCTTGCGCGTATCCATTTGATCATATCCATCTATCAATGTTTGCTTGTGCCCCCTCCCCCCTCTCTCTCTCTCTAATCTCTGCATTACCAGCTGCTATTTTGCTCAATGGTAAGGAGCAACGCTATGTTGGAGCCACTACCCTATCGGTCGCAGGTTCGAATCCTGGAGCAGAAGGTCAAATTTTCTTACATTGTTTTTTTTTTTTCTGTACTTACCAGGCCAAATGATACATTCACCGGGTAATGACGGGAGATCATTTCAAATAAGAGTTTCAATATGATATGACGCAATTTATGATCATTCTATCGGATCGTTTATCCATTTCTCAATAACATAATTGTCGCGTAGAACAAAATAGAGCAGATATAGACCGTGAATATGCATATATATATGTGTGTGTGAGAGAGAGAGAGAGTGTGTGTGTGTGTGTGTGTGCGTGTGTGTAACACTATACAAATCAGAAATACAATATGATATAATATCGGACGAGTGATGGGTTTATTTCATAAAGTGCTCTATAAATTCAAGATTAAGTTGGGTCGGATTAGAGTTTGAAATATGACGAAGTTAAAGATCTGCTACACAAGCACGTTTATGTTTCTGCCCTGTTTGTGTAGAGAATCGATTACTTGATCACATATATATATGTGTGTGTGTGTGTGTGTGTGTGTGTACAGGTCAAGTCAAGATCGAACAGTAGTATGTAATGTGTATGCAATCTTTATTGAAATTGTGCAATATCCAGACATCAATCGAAGTACAACTCCATCGTCAGCGATTATAAGCCAACATGGTTAGAAGGTTATATATATATATATATATATATATATATATATATATATATATATATATATATATATAAAGCCCATTCTGGTAGGTGTTGTAAAGGGTGACTTTGATGGTCAGCCGACCAGTGTTTTTCTAAGATTCAGGGGATAGTAAGTAACCATAGAAACTTACCTCTGTCCGGCTCAGATCTTGCTGCGTGGTAATATAGGACAATCTAGGGTGTATATGTAGGGGCAGTGGGAGGGGGTCAAGGGTCGTATGTGTCTCACAGAAGTGAAGAAATGAAGAAAAATGTAAGATTAGGTCTTAAGTGTGTTGATGGGTGTAGAGTATGAAAAATCCAAGACTTTAGCAAGTTTTTGTGGGACCTGAAAGGCCATAGTAAAATCTTTTGGAGTTTTTTATCACTGGGATGTGTTCACTGTGATAGTCTTTTCGTGGGTGAAGATTAAAATAAGAGGGTCAGGTTGATTTAGTGTGATTTTTCATTTTGTGATGATATTTATAAATGTGTGTGTGTGTTGTGGAAAAATTAACAGTATAGAGAAAAAAGATTGTTTTTATTAAAGTTTGTAATAGCTTTCGTGCGTTAGAGTTGTTTAGTTTGATGTCGAGCCCATAAGGTGAGATTGTTCCAATATATATATATATATATATATATATATATATATATATATATATATATATATATATATATATATATATATATATATATATATTCCGTGGGTGTATGGATGTGTGTATGTTGTGCAAAAGTGGAAAATATGGAGAAGGAAGATTTTTTTATTTAAAATGTATAATTGCTTACGTGCTTTTTCACCGTTGTTCCGGGTTCCGTCAGAGCTTTAAGAGTAAAAGTTGTTTCAGGAGAAATGGTGAAAATTACAAAAAAGCTGAGATGGTATATCATCAAGAAATGGATACATAATCCGACAAAAATAATTATATAAATGCGTAGTATTACTATGAAAATCTGTTTGAAATGAACTCCTGTTATTACACGATGAATACATCATTTGGCGTGGACAGCGTAGACAGAGTAGACAATTCATAACGTCTAACAAAAAGCAGATATTTATATTGATAAATTTGGAGCAAAGCATCATAACACTCAAAGCTAATTTGCATAATGTTGGTTTCAGTTACTATTATTTACGAGTTAATGACCATGAAAAGATTCATAGATATACTCAAATTCTATAGAACGATTTTTTTATGAAGAAAGTAAAAGAATTTGTTCTGTTGTAAGAGTCCATAGTTTGAAATGGTGGGTATGGGGGTATCATCAAAATTTGTACCCCTGAATGGAAGAGTCCTATATTACACACGGAAAACAATTAAGTCACATTGCTCATTAAATATGTGCTAGAATATACTCATTCAAAATGGCGGTAATATCCACGTATGGATCGGCACTGAAGAGACTCAAGCTGTTTTATTAGGTGATCTATTTCTAATCATCCAAATATCCTAATTTCAAGTCTTTTTAGAATTGTGACTCATCTCGAGCTCTTTTAATGTATAATGATCAAACTTGCAGTCTCAAGAGATTCTGTAACGTATTTTCTGTTATGTCATAATAGGAAGGTGAATCAACCGATAAGATCGTCCTATTCGATCGCAAACAAACAAATAAGTAAACAGAAAAAAATGTTTAAATGTTCATTATATGGTCAGATATTAAATCAACTTTTTAGTATCCAATAGGAGATCAAATGAGGATTGAACCCACTAACAAAGGCCAACAAGATGAGCTCGTTGCTCATCCATTTTTGAAGATCATTTCTGATCAAACAAAGATAGATGCGATGCCCTTTGAATTGACTGGTCAGATCAGAGTTCGACCTGTGACCAAGTCAAGTGCTCGTATGTCATTGGAACAACAGTTGTAAAGACTAAAGAAAAACATTTGAAAAAGTTCCTGACCAACTCATTTGCGTGTGGGATTACCTACGTTAAACCGACATCGTCTCACCACTTCTGTTCTCGTGAGCGATCGGATGAATAAGAAGTTGCTGATGATCCAAAATTGAATTTGGAAGATAATCTCTGACAAGACGTACGCAGTTTCAACCAGTGGGATCAGGGTTCGCCCTATGATAAATGCTTTCATGTTCCCCAAACCAATAGTTGCAGGGACTGAAGAGAATTTTTGAGGAAGTACATGACCTACATGTCTGCGTATGAGGTTCGTCGCGTTAAACCGACCTTTTGTCATGTTCTCGTGAGGGTTAGAATTGCTATACAACATGCATCCAGATCATTTATTTTATACTATTATCCGTCAACCAAAACTTTCAAAAGTACTGACCACACCAATGAAGCTAAAGTGACTTGAAAAAAAAACCGTTTTTTTTAAATTCTCACCCCAAATAGGTTTTATGGGGAGGGAGGTCAATTTACAATGTACGTTCTAAATTAGTCCCTTACTTCGTGTCCGGCAGCGTTGACTCTTATTTTTTTTTTTTTTTTGCTCCATCTAACCCCTACTTTTTTGAAGATCACTTCTCAATAAAAAGCGAGAGAAGTAATTTATTAGTTAAAAAAAGCAAAAAATAAAAAAAAATTTAAAAAATAAGCGTAAACGCCGCTGGACACAAACTAAGGAACTAATTTAGCATAAATATACATTGTAAATTGACATCCCTCCCCTGAAAACCTATTTGGGGGGGATTTTCTATCATCCGTGATTATATTAAGCAACTTTCTTTGTACCAGTTGTTCTGAAATGGAGTCTTTGCTTCTCTTTCTTTCCAACTTCTTTTGGACTTCATGAATCCGTTTCATTCAGGTTTAATAACAATCGTATGAAAGCCATTCTGAAGAGTGCAAGCAATGGTGTGAAAAAACTTGCCCAAGGCCTGCATTGCCTGCTCGTCATTCTCATTTTCTCAAGACGCAGATCTACAACAATCATTAGTGACCACACTTCCGTTTCCGGTTCGATTGGCCCAAGGGCAGGTAACCGAGTTAAAATGTCACAAACAGAAAGTGACTCAGAGCTGCACTTGCCGCCATTGACTTGCCTAACAAAAATGATTCTGTTGTACGACGCCAACGCCGACAGCCGGTAGGCACAAGGATGAAATCGAGGGAAAAAATATCAGAATGGAAAGGAAAAAGAAATTCTTTTAAAAATTCATTTACTACTACTACAACTACATGATGATGATGATCATGATGATAATGATGATCGAAAATGATTATTCAAGTAGTAGTAGTAGTAGTAGTAGTGGGAAAAATAAGGGGGAGATGAGAAGGGAAAAGGGAAATATCATAGTACAAGAACCATTAGTTCAATAATGCGTCCACCATCCTCACGTCCATATTTAAAGGGATTCTTAAGTAGTCGTTGTAGTGGTTATTTAACTATTTGTGGTAGTATTTGCAGGAGGATGAGAAAACAGAGTATGAAGATGGGGTGGTTCATCCGAACGTCTGGACAAAGTTTCATATCAATCCAGCTCGATACTGGTCAGGAAACTGATATTCAGCATAATCGGGACTGACCGACCAAAAAGTGTCTTATAGAAATGCGTAGACGCATCTAAAAAGCTACTAAGGAATTAGATAATGTTAACAATCATGATTAATATAGTTTTTTTCTGTTTGTATGTTACTGTCACCCAGCAAAAGTGGCGCATGATGTGCAGAGTTTGTTTTTTGTTTTTCGTTTTCTTTTCAAGCACTACACCCTCCAAATGCTCTAACTTGAAGAATAGAACAGATGATTTTCAAATCTTACATTATGTTTAAAGAGAGGTTCAATTAGCGATACAAATATAATGCAAAACTGGATTGATCTGTGTTCACTCGGGATGACGTTGAAATTGAACATTTTGACTTAATTGGAGAAAATTATGACATCATCAGAGAACATTTTCTCCAGATCATATTTTTCGGGGAAGTTGCTTTTTTTGTTTTGTTTTGTTTTTAATCTGATAATCCCCTTTTTTCAAGTTTTGTTTTTTTTTTTACCTTACCGGAAATCTGGGTTGGAGGGTGAGACTATCCAGGGAGTAACACAACTGAAAACTTATCGAATACTGAGGAGAGTCATTGATGAGACTCGCTATCTCTTAAGTGCTGGCGTGAAAACTTGATACAACAAATAGAAGAAGAAGAAGAAGAAGAAGAAGAAGAAGAAGAAGAAGAAGAAGAAGAAGAAGCAAACAAATAGATAGATAAAAAGAAACATTAATATGTATCACAGTGATGGGGAAGATCGTGATTACATTCACGAAACAAGGAAACAACCATATTAAGGCAACTGCTGATATCAATACACAAGAAGAGATCGTGGAGAAGCGATAATCATATTATTAACTATGAAAATAAGTTTTGAACTTGGAAAAAAAAAGGTTGTATGCCGTTTCCTAAGAGATTTGGCGGGCATCTTTGGCGCCATAGATTCTAGGCACCAAAAGATGGCGCCATTTTCGGTGTGATTGCCGATAGCGTTCCATGATAAAATACTTATCCGTCATTCATAATATGCTCTCAAAATTTACTGGTCAGTTATCCGCCCGCTAGCCAACTCTGACCAAGGGCTCCACAATTGTACGAAATAACCGACTACACTCAGTGCCACCTCGTTTGGTGCTGATTCGCTAAAACGTTCTTCTTCAAATATTTTTCGTAATAAATTTACTGATGTTAAATTTCCTCAATGAATTATGGTAAACGTCAGCATTATGGACAGTTTCTGAATTACATGTTTACTGTACACTTTGGTTAATGTGCCATGCGTCTGTGATGTATATCACTTGGTAATATGCTTAAGATTATTATGTTTACCGACATCAGACATTAGCACATTTTGTGTAAAATTTTCTTGGTATTTGAACCTATTATTCGGATGTATAAAAAGCATTTTGGTTTTTACTCCGAAGCTTATTTCATATAAATATCTGAAGATTTTCTATGGCTCCGCTATATTTTTAATACAAGTTTTTGAATTGTCAGTGTTTGAGTAGTCGGTCTCTCCTCAATCTTGCGATTGGAACTAGCATAATGGACGATTTACAGTCGCCCACTCCTGGGTTTTATTTCAGGGGTGAGTCACCGTCCTTAAAACGCTTTTTGGCAGAATGGTCAATGATTATTTTATTTCCTTCCTCACTCTGAAGTCTGCGAGAAGCTTCAGCACCTTTGAGACCCAGTTCAAAATAATGTTCCGAGCGTAGGAATGAAATGCTCCCCCGGAGAATTTATTTTAAAAATCAGTATCTTAGATAGCTGAAATTGTGCTTTTGGACGCAAGTAAATTTCATAGATTGTGTGAGAATTTTTCTTTCAAGCGTGTGAGGGTGAGAATGTATCACAATGCGTTGGGAGGTCTGTTGTAGTTCGGTCAGCGACAAGAATACCCCCTTGAATCATCCACTAAACCAAGCGTAGATTCATGACAGTTGACATCATCGCAATAAGCAACATCACGGCGAAAAGAAGCCGAAGAGTTTCAATGCTGAACGAATCGAGAATGTTCTGAATACATCCAAGGACCATTTTGAGAAGGAGTGATCTTGATCATATAAGTAATGGTAACTGCTGAGTTTTTTTCTGGTCACGGATCAGGTTATAGCTTTGAATTCATTTGTGGTACGATCGAGCGGTCATCTGAAGTTGCAAATTTATGCAAATGAGGACGCTGAAATGGCGGATTGAGAAACTGTAGCAGGAACGCAAAAATGGTATAACATTCATTCCACAGAACTCTAGGTAGACTGGACAGAGAAAAAATTCGCCATATTCTTTAATTTGCTGGCCATTGTGAGAGATGTACGCGAGAACCGAACAGGTGGCCGAAACTAACCGAATAATTGCGATGACCAGAATAACTGATTTTTCCCAGTGACTTTCTGGTAGCTCTTTACCGTATTTATACACTAGGTGTATCAGATGGAGATGATGATTATTGTCTGAAAAGAAGCAAAAATGGACTGCAGAAAAGGGCAAACTTTACAGATTAAGCTACCTATGAACGTGTGTGTTTGAGGACCAACAACAACACGCAGACACCATACAAATCATCTCATCTGATACAAAAAACTTGATGAACGACCAGCACTTTTGATCTCTATGGCTTTTATCGCTGCGACCAAAGATCGTGCAAAATAAAATGTTCACAATGACACCAAAAATATCAATTATAAAATAAAAGATGAGTTGAACGTTTTTACGCACACCATGTAGCGTATAAATGTTTTGTAGATAACCTTTAGCTATTCAGGCGAAGCAGGCGCTCGTGTTTATTCCACCATAACTTGCTGATATTTCAATGATGATAGGCAAAAGTGTAGAATCGTTTATATCAGTGATGTGAGAAGAGGCATCCGTTGCTAGTCAATGGATACTCATCTTATACTACAAGGATCGAATGTAGATGAGCCAACTAATTTGTAGAGTTAAATTAAACGAGGAATTACAAGAAATGAAAAAAATGTAGAATTATGCTTGAGAAGAATATTTGGAAAGAAAATTCCGTAAGAATCGACGAAATCAAAGTTCTGAAAATAACATGGATTTGTTACCTACTAAAAACCACGCAGTTCAAAGAAATAACTAAGTAAAAGTTGGGAATATGTACAAGCGTAAATGGTTAATCAACTGAAATTAAATATCATAGAAAAATATTGCTGTATTGTACAAGGATATCGAACTATTAGATAGGACTTGATGTACACTGAGGATATTGAAAGTCTTCTGTCAAATCTAGTCAAATTACCAACAAGTAGTTTAATAGAATGTTTGAAGAATGATAAAAATAGTCCGTAACCAAAGCGAAGTTCAGGAAAAATGGTCAAAACGTCGATAATGTTCATAATCGTTGAGTGACAACGGAAGTTGCTTTTTCTTAGGTGGGGCGGAAAAAAGGTATTAATTTGTGACAAATTGAAAATAACTAACAAACAGTTTGTTTTTTGCACGGTCTTCATGAGACTGTCTCTATCAGCATTAGAACTGTAATTGGTTTAATGGCATCAACAGTGTGATTAGAAGTTGCTGTGCAGAAAGGAAGAAAGTGAAAGAGAGACTATATTATTTATCTACGTGATAAGCTCAACTTGGCTTTAGTGTGGATCAAGCGGAGAAATTGAACAAGTATATGTATATATACATATAATTTTGAGTAATGAATGTTGAGGAATGTGATTGGCTGCAGGAGACCAACAAGATGAAGTTAATGGGTTTTGATGATTGGGATTAAAGCATCATCATGTTTTTGTTTTTGTTTTTTCGGGTTTTTAATCTTCTATTTTTTCGATAGGATTATTCTTTCACTTTCTGCGATTCCTTATATAAAGAACGAATGCTCGATTTCGTTTGACTGACTTGTTCCCACTTCCTAATCTTGCTTTGCTCTCACATCGACAGAAAACCTCCCGAACGCGCAATATAACGCTGGCTGATTCGTCTGCATAACTTCACTAAATTCTTTTCTTTTTCACGAAAGTCTGAAAACCGATTGAACAGGTATTTACTCAACTTTGTTTGGTCAGACGTGTGTGTGTGTGTATGTGTGGAGTATTAGTAAACAAAATCACAATCGCGTTCTGTTTAAAGTTGCTTTCAGCCAGTTGTTCACCACTTGTTATTTACTACATCTTTTTGCAAGCTGCTACAATGAGGAAAGGAAAGCTAAAACAACAGCGCCACAGCTTTCTCTCACTCACTTTTTGCATTGCAGAGCCCGGTCTCCACTGACTGACTCTAATCATGTTTTGTATTTCCCCACCCTTACAAATCGCAAACATCAAAAAATTAGATAGTTGTTGATTCTACTTAGTAAGTTCCTACAGTCAGATGTTTTAATAATTAAAATCCTGGCAGTTTTCGCTATACCAGCATTATAAGTGTCCTGCTTATCAAGCGTTTAAATCTGCCTTGCCGTCAATTCTCGCATTAGACTGTCACTTGAGACTGCAACCGGACGCATCGTATAAATGTAAGCGGGGTCGTGTTATATTCGATGCCCAGGATACTTTTCGGTAAATACCATTCTAGCATCATAGTATCATTACTTGACAGCGAACAAGATTAAAATCTTAAGCGAAATGACAAGTATTTTTATTGTGGGAAAAAGGGATACTCAGAGAATTAAAGAAATAAATAAATAAAACGAATTGCAATAATTCAAATATCTTCTCTGGGGTTTTAATTTTAGGTTTTAATGCAAGAATGTAGCATGAAGTTGGTTGTAGAAAAGGAAAAATACTTTTGTAAACATTAAGCAGGTTTTTTGACTGCTTTTATCATGTGATCCAAAATTACTCCATTTTTGCCATGATTCATGTCTGTCGGCAATTTAAATTCCGGAATTAAAAATTTTCGACAAAAAAAAAGAAGGATCACTGTCTTATAAAATAGGACTCGATGGAAATTAGTTTTATAATTACTCAACTGGGATTTGAAAAAAAAAATACTTCTTATTTTTATACTTGAAATATAGTGAAACATACATTTGCTTATAGCGGGTGTCTGTTACAAGTCAACACAGTTCAAAGGTCAAGTGGGTGTTTAATCATCTCTCGCCATCCATTGGTGATGAAAGTCGCTCAAATTTATAAGTGTCTCATGGGACAGCTGAAGTATGGATAACCAGAAACGGCAAAGATGTATTTCCTTTGTGTGTAACGTGCTATTTCATCACCCGATGATCAACAAGCTCGTGTTCTTGAAGAAGAAAAAATGCCACACGAGAGAGAAAAAAGTATAACCCTTTTAATCACTATATTCGCTCGCCGGAAAACACGTCGAATCGACCTACTTTATTACGGTTAGTTGGACGTGGCTTATCTTATCTGTCAACACAGAAGTTGAATAAGATATCGCCCGCGCGGCCTGGCTGTGATCCTTGACCTGTGCTGACAGGTAACAAAAATTACTGAACAGAAAATTTAGCTTTTTCCTAATTTATCTTGTAGAAAAGAAGCAGAAAATTCGTTCTCACAGAGTCATAAAACTACTTATTTTTCATCAAATTATTTTCACCTATCCAAGTGGATTCTCAACGTCTTCGCATTGTGAATACATAGCTATGAATATGCGCCAATAGTTGCCAGGGGAGATAATTTCATTATGTCTTAACGGTCTTCTTTCTATGCGTATTGATCGCATTATGTCCGTACGTAACAAGAAAAAATACATTTTCTTATTTAAAATCAAATGTTCATTGGATTATGTTAGATAATCGTTTAATTCGATTTTTGAAACTCAGTTATTATTTTAAAGTTCCAGAGGAGGCCGGGGGTTATTAATGAATAAAGAATTTCGAACTATTAAAAAATCAATCATAATTTGATAGAATCTTTTTTTTTTATTTTTTAAAAATCTCTTTCGAGTTCATTTTTCAACATTCGGAAAGTCTTGACTAGGGGTTCCCAACTTTTTGTATCGAAGAGCACTTCTACGTCTACCAGCAGTGCAGTGGGCATAATTCACTTTTCAAGACACATTTGTACCTGGACTTAATGATACAAACTTACATAGTGATATTCAATTCCTATTTGCTATAATGCACAAATAATTACTTTATTATTTAATTTAGAAATTGTTTATATTATCATGGAACGAAATCAATTCAAGTTTATAGTTTGATTTGGGAATGAACTCAATATGCGAAATAAAAAGTAGTCCCCTTGTAAAATAATGACAACAATATAACAAACAAAACTAATTCCAAGAAACTAAAAACAAAAGGAACCCAAAATATTTTTTTCTAAATCTTTATAAGAATAATGTACAAACAAGGCCGTGACACAAGGAAAAAAAGGTTGGGGGCCTAAAGGTAACCAATCTAAGTGTACGTGGTGGTTGGAGCGCTGGAAACCCTCCGATTGGGTCCAGGGGCTAATTTCGAATTTCTTAGCATCTCAGGACCCTGATTCCTTTCATTGTAGTAGTTTGAGATGTTGAATTTTTTTTTATATTGCGGAAAGTTGGCTTCCCCACCACGCTCGTTGCAGCCCTGATGAAAAAAAATAATCTTCTTAATGCAGAATACACTTCTCCCAGATACTCCAACTTTTTTGCAATTTCATCCCAACTTAAGGAGAGATCTTTCAGTAAGAATACCACCCGGCACCTTTTCCTTGGGCTCAAATATTTGTCAGAACCCATGATGACAATATCGGACAGACACGCACGGTAATCACAACTATAAGAGTAATCAATATGTGTCATTTGAGACCTGTTACAATACATGACGTAAAAAGCGAACACGGTAGAAAACAGGAAGTCTTGAAAGAGTATGCAAGTTCACCAGAGATCAACAGCTATTCAAGAGTAGGATGGGGTCAAATTTGCTTGAAATCGACCTGAGGTCACATTAGGTCAACAATGGCTTAAATTCTCCTCGTACAGAATACGAGAATGGAAAGCATGTATTGCTGTTTATGGATTTTCAGTTTGAGTAGGGTTTTAAAATTAGATGAGCCAATTTTGCAACAAGTGCACAATCATTTTGACAGTAATATATATATATATATATATATATATATATATATATATATATATATATATATATATATATATATATATATAAAGGAACACAATCTAAACCAGTGTCAATTGTTTTGCTGTCAGCTGTTTCAAACTGTTTTTGTTACAGCCAAAAGAAAAAACGTCTGTCCGTGAAGTTGAGTCAATTTCCCTTTCTAGGTTAGCGACACCAGTTCGAAGCTCCACAATGTTAGAGACGACGATTGTGTGTTTCCCTGATTTTTTTAGACCGGGCACTCCCTTCAGGGGAGATATTGGCGTAGCACAAATTTCCAACCCACATCTGTCCCTGCGGCTTACTAAAACTCAGCTTAACAAATATTTATGTTATTTATGCACTCCCCTTGAAAAAGAAGTATTACATTGTAAAGAAAGATGGGGTAAATCTATATCTAAAAAAAGAACATATATATATATATATATATATATATATATATATATATATATATATATATATATATATATGTGTGTGTGTGTGTGTGTGTGTGTCCATCCCCATTTTCAGATCAATCCTTTTCAGGTTCCGGGTTCTCTGACATCCTATCAGTTGTCTAGTAAATTTTGTCAGTTGTAAATACGATTGGTCTTTATTGTTCCTTCCTTGTACTACCTTGTGTAGCTCTCTTGATCGTGACGCAACCCTCGTCCTGATGAGTCCCCTTCCCCGTTTCTTTCTCTACATATCATCTTCAAACATCGTTGTGTCTCGATAGCAAAGCTGTACTCATCGTCATTAGTTTTTTTTTTTTTTCATTCAATGTCCTGATTTCTTGATTCTTCTCTTGTCTAGTTTGGGAAATGTCCTGAATATAATGAACACGATAGAATCTGCCATGGCATTTATTCCTATAACTTGATTTCTGCTCTGACCGTATCTGCTTCCATTATCATCATCATCATTATCATTATTATTATTATTATTATTATTATTATTTGCAATCTCACACCAAGTTGCCTGGTGGTAACCGCTGGAGTTTGAGTGACAGCAAGTCTCCTCCAGTCTCCAGCCCATCTCTCTTAGTTCTCATAGGCCACAGTAATACTGCGGTTAACAGTTTCACACCGGTTGCCCAGTGGTCATTGCTGAAGGCTGAGTGACAATAAGTCTCCTCAGGTCTTCAGCCAACATCTCTTCTCTCCTTTGCCTATCATGCAAGTGCTGTGGTTTGCATTCCCACTTTCATTTCCCATCTTTTGTTAGGTCACTGTTAACAATTATTATTATTATTATTATTATTATTATTATTATTATTATTATTATTATTATTATTTCGCTGACGGTTCTTATAAGTGTATGATAACAAGCTCTGTTGATGGCAGTTACTGACATTCCAAGTGTGACAGACATGTAAGGAAGAAAGAGAGAGGAAGAAGTTAGGTAGTTTATTAAGATGACAGGTAGGGAAGAGGAGAGAAAAGAAGGTTGGGTAGTATAGTCAGAGGGTAGGAAGGGAGAGGGGTAGATAGCTAGTACTGATATTGTGTGTGATAAACATGGCTCTTATTACCTGCCAACGAACTCGGAGAGGTATAATGTATTTGATTGCATCTTCCGTATTTTCGTCTGTCTGTACATGAGGTATCTTCGAAAGTACTCAATGGATTCCGATGAAAATTTCGTAAAGGATAGACGATGAGTTAAGGAAGAAGTTGTTCAATGTTGGGGCGGATCCATGTATAATTGCACCCCTAAGTTGTAGTTACATGTCCACGCCACATAATATTCTCTAAGATTTCAAGACAGTCCAAACGATATCTCCGAAAGTTCTCCTTTAATTTCAATGAAATTTGAAGGAAATGATGAGCGATGGGCCACGGAAAGAGTGATCCCGTTTTGGCGCCGATCCATGCGCAATTACTTCTCTCTCATACGTCGTATCGATATGTCAGTATCACATGATATCGCCAAAAGTTCAGGTTTCTCCATACGATATCTGCAACTATTCCCAATGGATTTCAGTCAAATATTATGGAAGTGCGGTCAATGGGCCTTGGAAGAAGTAATTAAATTTGGGATCCATACACAATCAACCTCCTTTTCCTGACAATGGTGTTGGAAGACGTTTGTACTCTTCGAGTTTGTTTATTTTTTTCGTTATATATGTGATTATTATTAGTGCTTATCTATTCTCTCTTCGACGATTATTGTTTGATTTTGCGAGATCAAGTGAAATAGAGCGTTTCCTAATTCTATAAAAACCAGTTCCAGGAAAAACAAAGGCATAATACGAGATTTATTTTATAGATCAGAATCAGACTCCGTTGTCGGATATAGGACTTCCCAACGTAAGACATGAAGGGTGATTAGCCTTGCCATTCTAGCCCATACCGTTTTGTAAGGGAGGAAGAGATAGATGCATGTCTTTCCCAAGGATATAAGTAGGAAGTGAACGCAATCTGTCTCAGCCGGAGTTCAAACTTGGCTTGCTAATCCCTGTTTCTGTACCACAGGCGTCCACTGGGGCAATCAGGGCATATGGCCTCATCTGGATCAGGCCCTTCTCAGCAAGAGCAAAGGGTGGTGGAAATAGGAACCTCTGAGTTAATAGAAGACACTGGTGCGGTGCAAATGTTTTTTTGGTAAACTCACTTCAATGTTTAAGAGTAAAAACGCTGTATCATTACCCACTAGTAACAGGGTTGATTCTAAGATATATTCCGAACATACCCTTTTGCCCCTGCCCCTGGAAAAATCGTAGCAGACTCCCATGTCCGTACCGTGAACTGCTCGGCCACTTTGCACCTCCTATAACAGAAGGTTTTAAAGGGGAAAATGCGTCTTGGTCTATCTCATCGATTAACAACGAAAAAGATTTGTATTTTCTTCTTCTCTTTCAACAGTAAGTCTTTTGATATTTCAGTTAACATCTCTCAGCAGGGACAGAGGGCCACCACCATGGAACCATTGAAACCTTTGGCTTCTCTACTAAACAGTCGCTTCACCACCGACACATCCGACCGCCACAGTGGCCCGACCGTTAGCCCCTAATATATCAATTCCGGATCCCTACCAGCGCCACTACAATTTCTGTGAGATTTTTTACTCTTTTTTTTTTAACTTCTTATCTTCTTTGTAAGCACTCGAGTACACTCACGCTAGTGATTTTCATCTGTTTGACTTCGCCTGGGCCTCTCTAACTTGCTTCCGGTTCTAGGCTTTTGGTCTTCGGCAGCGAGACGGGGAAGTACTCTACATCTGTCGCTCATCTCTCAGCTTAGTCGGGTCGCTGACAAATGGCTATGAACAAACATCACGCGCCGCTCA
This sequence comes from Thysanoteuthis rhombus, assembly GCA_963457665.1. NCBI lineage: Eukaryota > Metazoa > Mollusca > Cephalopoda > Oegopsida > Thysanoteuthidae > Thysanoteuthis > Thysanoteuthis major. Next base: position 16,208,115 of record OY735209.1, read on the forward strand.
TTTTTCTCTCCCCTACTTCTCCCGCTTTCTTGTCCTTTTCAGTCTTTCTCTCTTTCGTTTTTCACCTCGCGCCGACGCCCTCGTAATCGAGGCACTTACTTCTCTCGGTTTTTCTTCAATCGACGCTCTGTGCTGGAACAGCCATAACGCACTTTTTCTAAGCCTGCGTTGTTTGTAAATGAAAAGAGGCAAGTGGATTATGTCAGTCTGGGTCTCCATATTTCTTCTCGTACTTCGTCTTTAAGTTTGTTTTTTGTTCTTTGTAGTTCTCTCCGTTTTCTTCTCCCTCTTCAATTATCTTTCACCTTGTCTTCTCCTTCAAGTTTATTTCTCTTCACTTCTCTTCCTACTTGTCTTCTTCCCGCTTTCTTTCTTTCTTCTTCAAGGCTTTGTATTTTCTTCTTCCGATTCAGTTCTCCTTCTGTATTTTTCTCCTTTTCCTTTTTTTTTTATCTTTCTTTCTAGCTCGTACGTTTTATTTTTGTGTTCTTTATTAATTCATTCACTGCGTATGCTTTTTCTTTCTTTCTTTCTTTCTTTCTTTCTTTCTTTCTTTCTTTCTTTCCCTTATAGTTTTTAAATGTTTCTTTCTGCTTTCCTTTCTCGCATGTATCTTTTTTTCTTTCTTTCTGTCGTTTGTTTTTTTCTTTCTTGATGACCCTCTTTCAATTCTTTTTTCATTCTTTCTTTCTTTTTCCCCGTACCATTTTTATACTTTTTCTTTCTTTTTCTCATCCACTCTTTCTTTCTTTCTTTCTTTCTTTCTTTCTTTCAACATTTTTGCTTTTTTTTTAATATTCTATTACTTTCTTAACTTTTTTTTATTTCATTCATTATTTCTTTCTTCCTCTCTAGTACATACTTCCTTTTCATTCTCTGTTCTCTTTCGCTCTCTCTTTCTTATTTATTCTTTCGCTTTGAATTTTCAAATATTTTTCTTTTTCTTTTTGTCGTTCTTTCTTCTTGCTTTTATTCCTTGTTTATTTTTCCATAATTTCTCTGTAAATCACGTTGGAGACACCGGTTCTCGTACGATTTCCGGAATTTGAGCAACATCGAGTCCGGTCAGTTCCTAGATGGGTGGCCGTCTGGGAATATACCAGGTGCCGCAAGCAGATGGGGATTGTGTACAGAGCCTCATGTGGCGATCCCGTTAATCCTTCTAATGAGGAGACCGATCTCTCCACTACTCTCGATAACGCTACCGAGGGCCCCCTACCCACCTTGAACCTTCACACTGGCTCGGCTGCGAACCACAAATACGAATGAATCATTTCTCTACACTTTATTCACTTTCTCCTTGATAACTCCAGAACGTCGGAAGCCATTTATCTCACAGTCGCCCGACTTTGCGATGAAAGACTATCAAACGTTTTGATCAAAGGCTCAAAGTAAACATTTAAAGCTCACTCAAATCACATCAGAATTAGAAGATTTGTTAACGTCAGTCGAGAGAGCGCTGTGATTATTGATTGTCTGTAAACCGAAGCGCATGTGCAGACGTCCGCGCTCTGTCTTTGCTTCTCTTTTCTTTCCTTCCGTCTTTGATTCTGCTTTTCTTTTTAACCTCTCCTCCTCGTTTCTATTCCTCTCTTTTTTTCCCTTTGTCTTGTCATTCCCCTCTCTTTGATTCTACTTATCTTTCTGTTTTTTTCCTATTTCTCTTTCCTCCCTTCTTTCTTTGTTTCTTTTTTGTTCGTTTTTTTTCTATCCTCCGCCATTTGTTTCTCGTTCTCTCTATATCCTCCTCCCTTTTTCCTTTTCTCTTTCCCTTTGTATCCTTCCCTTTTTGTTTCTTCTCCTCTTCCTATCTTTTCTTCCTTTGTGTCTTTTTCGCTTTCCTTGTTTTTTCTTTACCCTCCTCTGCCTCCTACCTCTTTAAATATTTTTCTATTTTTCATTCTATCCTTGGCTCTATGCTTCTTTTTCTTCTCCCTGATCCCTCTTTCATTTTCTCTTTCTATTTTCCTCTCTTCGTTTCTCCTTCCTTTCTATCCTTCCTTCTTTGTTTCTCTATCTCTTCATTTCCTTCTTTGTTTTCCTAGTCTTTCTATTCTTCCCTCTTTGTTTCTCCTTCTCAGGTTCCACCATTCTTCCTTTCTATTCAACTTATTCTCTCCATCTTTCCTTGTCTTTCTCTATCTTTCATTGTCTTTCCATCTGTCTAGAAAGACATGTATCAATCTCTCCTTTAGAGTGAGATTGCGTTTGATTAATATTGCAATGATTTTGTACGTCACCAGAAATAACAGCAACTTTTTTTCTTTTTTTCTTTGTTCCTCATCATCAAAAGCAGCCATTATTTCAAAGTCGGACAATGTTTTACACCTGTGATACCCAACCTTTTTCATTACTAAAGATCCTTTCTATCTAAATGAATATTCCCACAGTGCCTAGTCTTTTGATAGGTCTGCGTAGTTCACAGGACCTCCCAGTGATACCTTCACGGGATGTCTACGAGGAGAAGGGGTTTCCATGGACCCTGGGTTGGGAATCACTGTTTTAAACGTAAGTACTTTATCTAAATTGCAGTTGTGCCGTCCTTAGTTGACGATAAAAGACTTTAATAGTATGAAATATTTTCACTCTATTAATCATTCTGAAGATCAATATCAACTCAACATGTTCATTAAAAGTGAAAAAAGGGTAAAACTGACAAGAAAGAATACGCGATATGATACAATAATTCTGCGTAAAAATGCAACGAAACTTAATGTCAATACAATGTAATAAATAGCTACACAAGTCAATGCTTTAAATGCGTACTCAAGGCAATTGACAAGCTATGCATGCAAGAAAATATAATGTGTTTGTAACGTATACAATACAATATACAATGCACGGAAAGAAATGAACATAGTATATACACAAGGCAATGCGATCTGCACATACATACGGCAATGAAATAAATCCATAAACAAGGCAATGCATGCATGGAGTAGTTAAATAAATGTACATACAGCAAGATATAAGAACATTCGTGGACATTGCTAAGAAGCCTATAAGACACTGAAGTTCATGTGTTTAAAAGGTGTATGGATTACATATCCATGTCACGTTAGAAAGTATCTTCTGTCAATTCCCTCTAAGTATGAGCAATGCCATGTAATCCACCCCATGTAACCTGTTGGGAGAGCGTCATGGGTTTTAGAGAAAGAGAAGGAAATCGGAGATGGTGATTGTGGTCAACATTCAGTATGTTGAGGTACAGGCTGCGATGTGTGCATAGGCGTAGGTAACAGGGGGCTGGGGCAAAAGGGGGGGACAATTTGAAATAAGTTCGGGCGAAGTGGAGAAAATATAGGCATTCGATATATTCACTGTCAAGGAAGGCAGAAAACATTTTTTTTTCAAGTTGCATGTTGTGTGATTTTTACAGTGTATCATCGATTGAAAAAAATACTTATTCGAAAAAGCTATTTTCTTTTGTTTTTGAACAATGCTGAATTTGAAGCTAATCACCCCTTACCACCACCAAGAACTAGTGTATTAAAATTTCGGGCTACTCAAGACATCTGCCCCTCTAAACCAAAGGAGTGTCATAGGCCTATGGTTGTGTGGGGAAATAAAGTCAAAGATACCTGTGGTAGTAATGTAGTCTACAAAGGTAGTTGGTTCAATATTTTTGCTTTAATATTAACGGGGCAGGATTTGATTTCCAAACAAAAAGAAATATATCATTAACTGATGATTTTTTTCACTGATTTTGTACCTGAAGAACTCGGTCAACCACAATTTATTTTTGACGGTTATCTCTTCCATCTTGAATTTAGTTGCTTTTCATCGCAGTCTGACTACAGAGGGTAATCAGCGCTGATCGGAAGTAAGGAATGAACTCTAGACGAGACTCTTGTCCCCTTTATCTCAGGATACGTACGGCTATTGCTCTACCGATTGAGATACTCGAGTTCTTACGGCTGGAAAAGAGATGAAATCTAACCCTTAAAATCATTATTCAACCCTTCTCGATCATTTGGTGCCGTATCTGTTATTGCTATCACGTACAGAATCCTCATCGATAGTTGAAATGTTTCTTCATTTTTTTCTATTAGATGAAGGATTATCAACTATTACCAGTTTGTTGATCTGGTATTTCTTTCTTCGTAATTTTGGTTGATTTCCATCAGGGTGAAAAGGATGCGAGTTCAAGTCTCACCTAGACCTTAATTCTGCTCTGCACTATTTAATAACCGTAGTCTCATGGTTTGAGAGGTTGTGAAGAAAATTAACAAAATATAAGACGCAAGGAATATTAGTCAAAAATGATTGATATATATATGTGTGTGTATGTGTATGAGAGTGTGTATGTATGTTGTGTGTGTGTGTGTGTGTTTGCTTTCTTACACACAGGTCTATGTAAAAAAGATACACACTCATGTATACATAAGTATGTGATTTGAAAAAAAGTATAACGAGACAGAAACCTTTTATTTAAATATACATAGTTGAAATAACGGACAAATTCTGTCTATTTCATTTTTCTTTTTATGTTGATTTTCCTGATACAAATTATTTTTTTTTGCCATTTTTTTTTCTGTTTTTTAATAATAACGTCTAGATGCCATTATCACACTTTCTTGATAATGACCGGTGATGGTCGAAAGATCTCGAACGATCAACTTTTAAACTCGATGACATCAATGAAAGGTTAGTACGCAAACAAGAAACAAAGTATCAAATTGACAGAGTTAGTTTATTTACAATGTATGTTTAAATATAAGTATGTGTGTATCTATGTGTACATGTGTGGTTTCTTGCAAGCAGCATGCCTGTAACCCCACACATGTATATGCATGTACATGTGGGTAGTTTCTTACAACCGTATACATGCAACACACCCTGAAGACACACGCATATATATATATATATATATATATATATATATATATATATATACACACAGAAGTGGCTTTATATTATTGATATATTATTATATTATGTTATACTGCTAGCCTGATTTGTACCACATATATATATATATATATATATATATATATATATATGTGTGTGTGTGTGTGTGTGTGTGTGTGTGTGTGTGTGTATGTGTGTGTGTGTGTGTGTTGGATTGCAAGGAGTACAAAAAAACACCCGCCCAGGTTAATTTTCTTCACAAAACGAGTTCCCGCTTGAAAAGAAAGACGGTGTCAATTAAACATTTATTCTCCTTTTAGGCAATTTAGAAAGACATTTGTGCGTTTTTCTATTTTTGCTTTTGCCGGTAACGGACTGATTTCGTACGCTTCATATATTACGTGATTGTAAGGACGCTCATCGGTATCCGAAGCGGAGCCCTCTTCAAAAGAAAAGGCGTTGAAAATCGCCAAATATATATATGTATATATATATATATATATATACATATACATATATATACATATATATATATATATATATATATATATCCGTGCCCTCAAGCGCTAGGAATGCGTCAGTCAACAGACTTTTTCTTTTCTTTTTTTTTACCTCCTATATTTAAAAAAAAAAAAAAACATTAAAGATTTTGGGGGGAAAACTGGTTTTGACACTAGGTTAGCTAAGTCGTCGTCTGGACGCGTCACCCAACAATCGGGCCGTCTCGGGGTGAATCCAATCAAGCTGGGAATAACGAATTGCGATGAATTCAGAAAAAAGAAAAACAGTCAGCACGAGAAGGTGCAAAACCGCAGGTCACACTAAGATCCAGTAATCGGCGAAGAAAGATTAAAAATATGAAGATCATATTGTGATTTTTGTTTGCAAAGTATACGAATAACACTCTGAATATATAAAGTTGATGTGCATATAAGTCTGTCTGTTCGTACTCTAATGACTCGATAACTGTGCGTCCCAGAGCAAAACTAAAGGTATATTCGGAACCAGCACGTCTCAGTTTACCAACAACATACTTTTGCAGTTGAATTTTTATTTTCTTATTTCTACAAAGGGATCTGATTTACAGAATAAAATATATTACCAAAGTAGACCCTTACTTTAGGTCAGGTTAGCTTTAGGTGAAATCTAGAAGTTTTTAGTATCTATAAAGGTGTTTGATGAGAATTAGGTTCGTTTCTCTCTTCCACATTTTGGCAATTTCGACTAGGAGTAGAAAGTACAAGGTATTAGGCCCTAGGGTTGCCTAGGCGAAATATAACTTCTCGAACATTCTTGGCGGACATGCCCAACTCTCAGGTCCAATTAGACTTAATATTTTCAGTCAGTCTACCCCAACCCGTTTGTGTTGACTAAGAATAAATATGTTAAAGAACATTTTTTTTACTGTATGTCAAGACCCACCCCTGGCAAGGGAACGCTGGGAATCCCGGCCAGTTTTCCGATAAAATCACTTACTAAAGTAGGAAGAATCTGATGATCGCCCATAACGGAAGAGAATCTGATGATCGCCGATAACGGAAAAGCGAAATGACTGAGCCAGATATTTGTTCAATTATAAATTTCTGAAGGACGACGGAAAGAAACGAAAAAAATGCCGTTTTGTGTAAGGGTATGATTTCTGATCAGTGTGTGTCAATCAATATCATAACTTTCAAATTATGGGTGAAAATGATTGGAAAATGCCTTGAAGACAATGTCTGCCTCTCCTTTCTTTTTCTCTCTTCAAGAGTGAGGCATACATCATCTCTTCATTTTATGAAATTCTTCACAATCGTTTCTTCTTCATTTCAGCACGATATACAACAGGTCATGTCACCAATATCTTTTTGCAGCATGCCGTGTTGGGGAGGATGATTAAAAATTGGATAAAGATGTGATCAATGAATAAGTTACTTCTCTTGCCTCGATAAAAACTAATCTAAATTTTAAAAAAAACAAGCCAAGAAATCAGTCTGACATAAATTTACATTGCTAAAATTTCAGTCTTGTAGTTGCATTGGTGCGGCCAGCACGCTTGATACAGCCAACCAGCCAGGCCAGCTTAAAAACTGAGAGAAACTCATGTTGACAGTTTTGGTCGACGGGTTTTGACAAGTGATAATAAACCTGTTACTTTAATTGTTAATGTCCCGTCTTAGTATTCTCATTTCCTAATCAAGACACAAACCCAGTTTGCCTCAGTACACACTTATTCGTCTACTGAGCCTGACCCACAAAAAAAGGTAGGGAGAGCACTGCTCATCACGCTACAGTGACACGTATCCCATTTTAAGGTCTGTTGTTGCACTGAGGTCGTCCAGTGTTCAGACGTGTAGAATGATGGTCCTTGCCCGGACATGCTCGCCCATAGCGAGTTGGAAAGGGGTGGGTGGTTGGGTACATGTCTTTCCTAAGTGAACACAAGCTGTCTCCGCCAGAATTTGAACCCGACTTGCCGATTTCCATTCTCCATGCCATTAATCGCTCGCACCCCACCCCGACCCTGACATCTATGTAGACATTTCCCTCCGCCCACACTCCATTTCTCGTTGTGTCTGTCTGTCTCACGTACTTTTCTCTCTGTCATCCCCTCTCTTTTGAAGTTTCTGCTTTGAACTTTGAAGTAGTAGTGAAGATGCTTGTTGCATGTCGACGTACTGTCAAAATAAAAATGAATTAGACAAAACATTTCAGTAGTCGATGAACAACTCTTTCATATCTGCACACTGAAATGCATAGCCATCTTTCCACTTTCGTCTTTCATCTATTTTCTCAAAAAGATTCAGATCTCACAATATTTAGTCATAAAACCACCAGATTGGCAACTTTGAGGCGGAAGTGGGACAGACATAATACCCACACTGGAAATCTTCACGGCTCGAAATATATGTGTGCAAATATGAGAAACGCCTACGCTTGGGCGATAGTTGGGGCGCTCTATTGTCTCGCGGCACGCACTTTGAGAACTATTGTTCCTGTTATTTTTACTCTCCCTCGCCTTCTTACTCCCTCTACTCTTCTTTTACTTCTACTTTTTTTTCTCTCTATTCTTCCCTTATCCTTCCCTCCACTTTCTCTCTATTTTATCCTTGCCTCTACCTTTTCCTTTTTTCCTCAACCCTCTTATTTCTTTTCTCCCTCACTATTCTCTTTCTTTTCCTCTTCTTCTGTCTCTCCATTCTCCTGTTCTCTCATTTTTTTTTTATTCCTCTCTCTCTCTCTCTCTCTCTCCAGTCTTTTTATCCCGATCATCTATCTCTTCTTCCCTCTTCTCTCCCTCTCTCTTCCCCCTTTCTCTCTATCTTTCCTCCCCATCTCCTTGTATCTTCATTTGCATCACTCTTCTTTTCCACTTCGTATTCATTAAAAATAACCTTTCTCTACAGAACTTTCTGGATTTCTTCTCTTCTTCTTCTTCTTCTTCTTCTTCTTCTTCTTCTTTTTCAGCGACTTCCTCTTTCATTTACTAGACTTTTTCTCTCTTTCGAAGTCTTTCAGGCTTCTTTTGTATTCATTCAATTCCTCCTCGGGAACTCATCTTTTCTTTTATATACATATATTTGAGGAGGGAAGACGTACGTCTGACAGAATGATGTAGTAAAATTGACAATGTGGAAAAGGAAAAAGACTCCAGACTACAGAGTACATTTTTTTAAAGAGTATAATCACATGAATGCGTTTCACCCGTTATTCTGGATTTCATCAGAGCTTCGAAAGAGAAATTTGGTTGAAGATAAATGGTGAAATTTACAGAAATATCCGGATGGTAACTGAGGTAGAGAAATTGTTGTGTAAAGGTGGAGACTAATAGAGTTTTTCATCAATATATATATATATATATATATATATATATATATATATATATATATATATATATATATATATATATACTTACACATAAATCCCGTTTTCGTCATAAATTTCCCGATAAAAACATATATAGACGTACACACATGTAATACATATATATACATACGTATACTCACACATGCACACATATATATTCACACACATATACAAACACATACACTTGTATATATATATATATATATATATATATATATATACTTTTTCATTCCTTGTATTGTCTCTTTTCAATAATTTTCCATAACCACTTAACTCTTTTCACCTCCCCCTCTTCCCCTAACACTTTCCCTCTGATTTTTTCTATTCAAGTATGTCTTCACAACGACCTCTCATTTTCTTTTTGTTTTTTGTTTTCCTCAAACATTGTCGATTAAGTTTGGGGTTGTTTGTATGTGACAGCTTAAAGCCATTTTAATCGTCTGCTGCCGAGGTTTGAAGTCGGTTCACATCAAAGACCCGAAGTCGTCTGACGGAGAATGACGCACAATTTACACTCGGCTGTAGACGCCATATTTGATCAATGAAATATGGCTGGACCTCCACTTATCAATAAACGGCTATCTTTATAACATCTCATCCAAGTCTTCGGATAAAGGAATGATTGTCGGGAGAGAAAAAAGCCATGGGAAAATGTCATAACGTTTAAATAAAGCATTCAAACAAATATTGGCTTTTTTTCAAAGAATTTTTTTTTAATCTTCTGCTCTTTCCTCCAGTGTTTCTCTTCTAAAAGACACATCAGACGATTCATTTATTTGTATTGTACGTATGAAAATCATAAATAAAGCATCAAAAATGTGAAATTGGTGTATAATCATCAGTGATTGTTTCTTATCAAACCGTGGCATTTCCAAAGCCGAATTTATAATATGTTTTTACTTTATTTAAATATTACTTCTTTTATCAAAATACTATTTTATTACTGTAAATCAAATGAATCAAAATATTCCTTAATTTATCTTAAAATATTACTCACCTTATTACTATAAGACTTTTTCCTACCCAGAAACCAAAGTTAAGACCTTTCCCACATTTTTCCTTCAATTGAAGGAATGCGTATAAGAATAGAAATCATATATTTCCTTTCAAGTAATGTCTTTGGAGATTAGTGTATTTTGGAGACTGTCTCGTTGTGTCAAAGGAAATACTGAACGGGAAAAGGGTAAGGAAATAAGAAAAAAATGGACGAAGGAATTAGCTGAAAGGAAAACAAGAACCATGGGTTCAATGAAGCGTCCACCGTCCATGGAAGAAGAAGAAGAAGAAGAAGAAGAAGAAGAGAAGAAGAAGAAGAAGAAGAAGAAGAAGAAGAAGAAGAAGAAGAAGAAGAAGAAAGAAGAGAAGAAGAAGAAGAAGAAGAAGAAGAAGAAGAAGAAGAAGAAGAAGAAGAAGAAGAAGAAGAAGAAGAAGAAGAAGAAGAAGAAGAAAGAAGAAGAAGAAGAAGAAGAAGAAGAAGAAGAAGAAGAAGAAGAAGAAGAAGAAGAAGAAGAAGAAGAAGAAGAAGAAGAAGAAGAAGAAGAAGAAGAAGAAGAAGAAGAAGGAAGAAGAAGAAGAAGAAGAAGAAGAAGAAGAAGAAGAAGAAGAAGAAGAAGAAGAAGAAGAAGAAAGAAGAAGAAGAAGAAGAAGAAGAAGAAGAAGAAGAAGAAGAAGAAGAAGAAGAAGAAGAAGAAGAAGAAGAAGAAGAAGAAGAAGAAGAAGAAGAAGAAGAAGAAGAAGAAGAAGAAGAAGAGAAGAAGAAGAAGAAGAAGAAGAAGAAGAAGAAGAAGAAGAAGAAGAAGAAGAAGAAGAAGAAGAAGAAGAAGAAGAAGAAGAAGAAGAAGAAGAAGAAGAAGAAGAAGAAGAAGAAGAAGAAGAAGAAGAAGAAGAAGAATTGATTCTCATACTTGTGAAATATTGCCGTATGGAAATATCTGCAAGTATCATTTTCAATTGAAACGGTAAATGGTAATTTCTGCATTTTGGGCTATTTTCGGCTTTTTCTTTCAAACTAAAAAAATGCAGACCATCGACATTCTATCATGACAGCATTAGCAGCTGGTGAAAAAATGATTGGAATAGATGTTATTTTAATGACATCACACCATTTTAATGACAATCAATCTTTTCTGTTTCTTTCGCTGCACTTAGGAACCAGACATTTTATAGCGGAAGGTACTGGAAGGGAGAGGACTTTCTACTTACTAACCCTTATGAATTAATTTTTCAGGTAAAAATGTTATAATTACCGTGTTGGGTACACTAAGCCGGCATTCTAATATTAATAAGTCAGACCAGTGCAGAATTCAACTCAATGTGGCCCAGCTACTCAATAGAGACAAAGTATGCAAGTCTGGCAAGGAAGGGAATCAAAAAACAAAAAAAACAACAACACCAGAATCCTACGTTGTAAGCGTTGTTGCTCATCATTCAACTAGTTTGTCTACTGTTGCGTAATGGTTAACAAATACTTCTTACAGGGTAATTCGCTCGCGTATTGAATTTGCCTCTCTCGGGATGCACACTACTTTGGCCTTATGTCAAACTACCCTCACCCCCAGCCTTTGTTTCCCCGTTTAGCTGTTGTTGTCAGCAGTGAAGAAGGAACAACGTCACACATAAATTGTGTGCCTTTGCTTTCTGTTAATAAAGCTCTTTTCATGGTTCCTATTCTGCCTACTAGCGGGGGAAAGCACGCCCTCGCATTCAAGTCTCTTTTTGATCTTGAGGCCTGTGTAATGTCCGAAACTAGATTCACTTTCGTTAAATAAGTCTTTTGTATGACGGGCAGCATCTGGAGAGAGAGAGAAAAAAAAAAGAAGGCGAACACTGGCCTCCCCAGGAAGAAGTCCAGATGATAGACAGGAAACGCCGCTGAAAAATGAGAAAAATCGACTAACTGACGTATATCAGCATGTTGGATGATTGCATAAGACAGACCAGTTTGGAATTTCAATTCGGTGTGGCTTCTGCCACTCAACAGGAACAAAGGTATAGAAATCCAGGCCTAACAAGTTAAGGAATCAGATACGCCTGAATCCTTCGCTATAAGCGTTGTTGCTATTCAGAAAGAAAGAAAAGAGTTCTAGCAAATATACGTTTTATACATGATCCTAATTCCTTTTTAATTACTTGTTGGAAGTCATTTTCCAATTAGATAACAAAACGAGACTGAAACGTACCTGGTTGAAATATCTGCAGTCGAACCATCCGGGCGAGAACGCTCGCAGCCGAAACGTCCGGTTACAGAAAACAACTAAGGCCTGTTTTTTCTCAACATTGAGCTTTGTAACAATTTCGTTTCGTTTTTTTTTTGGGGGGGGGTCACTTCTTTTTCTGATGAGAATGGGTTTATGGAAATAGGTATACAATTAGTCTCTACCAAAGATTTGTGCTCAGAGATCACTTTGTAGTGGGGAGTCCATTAAGGATAGATGGAGTGAACCCGCGTAGCTGGACGGTTCCGAGACACTGTAAACCCCAAGGGGTAATTCTAATGTGAAAAATGGCCAATTTCAGGGGCTTTTTGGAGACATGCTAACAATTTGGAAATTGATAAGTGGATACAAGTCATATCTACGTGTACCCCACTAACCATTTCCACCACTGTCTGAAACTGCAAACCCACCCAGATGAATGATCGGAGTCTGCTGGTATTTCAACATTCCTCCAAGAGTGGGATAGCCATACGACCGAATTTTCCCCGGACCTGACAACTGTTTTGTTCTCGGGAAGAATTTTTTAAATTCTTCAAATTTCTGATATAGAGAGAGAGATACAGACAGACAGACAGACAGACGGACAGACAGAGATCTTTTCACATTGTTCTATCAATTTTCAACCAGAACCAAGCCGCTATCAGAATATCATTAGGTTCGAGCAAAAATGATGCGGTTTTTGTAATTTTAATTTTTATGGTTATTTTAGAACAAGCCATTATTTAACAATGTTTATGTAATATACAATTTTAGAACGTGAATTTCGCTCTGTTTATTCGAGCTGAATGTTTTCCTTTCCCTATTTATTCTGATTTATTAGAATCTGTCTAATCAAAGATGAAAAAAAAAAACGCTCGTTATATCAATCAAGTATTTGGCCGGAGGATCGTCAGCGAATATACAGCCAAGGATTGTTTCCAAAAATTTCGGAACGGTATTAAAGGACGTAGACGTCCTTCTGTGATTGACGACATCCAACCGAGGGACATTGTTGAGTCGGACCCATGCGAAACAACTCGATGGTCCGCAGAGGAACTAAACGTTGACCACTTAAAAGTTGCTCATCATTTGTACCTAACTGGAAAAGTAAAAAAAGCTTGACAAATAATGAAAAAGCCATAATTGGATCCTTGTCACAATTGATAATCTCGATAACAGATTTGCAACAATGTTTTTGGAAAGTTATTTGTGTACGTGTGTTTGGGTATATATATATATATATATATATATATATATATATATATATATATATATATATATATCTTTGTTGAGCTCTCTCTGTCTCTCTGTCTCTGTCTCTGTCTCTCTCTCTCTCTCTTGTGTACCAGCCATTGCGTCATACCAGTGACAAGGTATATTAATGGAGGTATCTTATGACGAGACGGAGTGTAGGGAGAAAAGAATCCATACCTTTCCCAAAAGTATGAGAACGAAATGAACCTAGAGAACCTCAGCCGAAATTCGAACCCGAGTTAGCTGATTTATTTTCCGTACTTGTAATCATTAAACATCCTCAGTGAGATGTTCTGTAAGACTTCTTGGCAACCCATTGCTCTCCAACAAGCGTAGCAGGAAGAAGGCTAGAGGGGAAAGCCCCCCCCCCAGGTGCTGGTCCGAAGGAGCGCAAAATTTCTTCTTGCCTACCATGCCTTTGATTAATAACTTTATCTTCGCCATCAATATAGGGCAATAGTCCCCTCCCAGGCACTGAGAACCCTTGCTACGCCATTGTCCCTTATATATATATTTGTATATGAAGCGAAGGTTTTGATCCTACCTCGTGGTACTGGATGGGATAATGGATAGTCTATGGCCACAACGGAGCAGTCAGGGGATGACTCGATTATATATATATATATATATATATATATATATATATATATATATATATATATATATATATATATATATATATATATATATGTATATATATATATATATATATGTATATATGTATATATATATATATATATATATATATATATATATATATATATATATATATATATATATATATATATATATATATATATATATATATATATATATATATATATATATATATATATATATATATATATATATATATATATACAAGCATCTATCTACCAATCAATCTATCTATCTAGACCAGTGGTTTCGAGACATTGAAAACTCGAGACTCCTTCGATAAAGAAAATATTCAGTCGGACCCCTATCAAGCATTTACTTTTTGGACTGTAATCAATGATCGTCCATAATAAACAATGTTTGATCTTTGAAATCACATTGTAAATAAATTACATTTATTCTAATTATGATATATGATACAGGTCTGCGTACGATAATTATCTTTTTGATAGCTGTGCGGGGGATGCTACTGTTTCTCTACCACCAGAGTCAGGTTCTGAGGGAACGCTACTCCGGGTACTAGAATTATTTGACTGACCCCCGGGGATGCGCAGACCACTGATTTACGCTCCTCTTTTTTTTTGGTGTAATGGCTATCAAGCTTGGATCGCTGATCATTCCAGCCATGTTTGGAGTTTGGTCCTTATTGGGTACCCCATAATTGTAGCTTTGTCCCAAAGATAAGCTAAGCTTAGTGAATAATATCTATCTATTTATCTATCTATCTATCCACCTATCTGTCTATCTTATCTATCGTTTTTTTTTTTTAAATATTGGTCCATTTTTCGTTAGTCTTCGAAACCTACCTTGTTGACTACCCACAAACTTACATCTTTTTGCAAGGCTCATTAACGCCCTCTTGACACATAAGATAAGAAATATTGGGATCTCAAACCGGGTCAGTGAGCCCTCTCGAGCCGGTCACTCGAGTACGTGTAAATAGCAACAATAGGTATATTGTATATTGTATAAATAATTTCATGCTCTGTGTGTCTAGTATTTATTGCTTTGTTGTAGAAATTGGGCGGGGGGGAGGGAGACATCTGAGTGCCTTATAATGTAGGGACGATATACATTCATTCACAGCCATATTCACACACGCATACACGCGTGTGCATATACAGACATGCCCACAAAAAGCAAATATGTATTTACACGCTTCTGTGTTTATACACACACACACACACACACATACACACACACACACACATATATATATATATATATATATATATATATATATATATATATATATATATACATATATATATATATATGCGTGTGTACATATACTTATTCATATTTATTGATTGAAAATGCGTTATATTATTTTCGAACTCTATCTGAAATGACCCCCCCCCTGTCCGTTTGGTACACGGTGATCGTATCATTTGGCTCACACAGCGTGAATAGAATAAACAATTCAAATGAAAATGGGACAGCTGCAGAAATCGAACCTGTGACGATTGGTAACCACCCTGACGTGGCGTTGCACTTCCAATTGAGATAAAGGAGCCCGACGAAAAAGGGCTAAATAACTGCTTTATTCTCGCATTCTTATCTTGTTCATTCATCGTCCATATCTGCTCTATTGTTTCTCAACGCAGACGATTCAATTTTTATGGAATGAATACATAATGATATATATAATCCGATAGAAATAATAATAAATGCGTTATATTGTTTTGAAACTCTATTTGGAATGACTTCCCGTATGTACAGCTAAAGCGGTCACCTGCAGTAGCCCTATTTTCTCTAATCGTTTATTCTATTTACCTATCAAGGCCAAATGATAGCGTGTATAAAGGAAATGTCATATCAAATTAAATTTCAAAATAATGTAACAAAATCATAATTATTTGTCGGATTATGTATCCATTTTTCAATAATTTATACATGTATATATAAATCATAATCATATATATATATATATATATATATATATATACATATATATATATATGTGTGTGTGTGTATGTTTGTACGTAAACTTTTTTATGTATATACATGTATATCTATTTGTATATATGCATATGCACATCGATATATTCATGAATATGCATATACATTTATATATGCACATGTTCGTGTGTGTGTGCTTGTTTACACACAGATATATATATATGAAGAAGCAAGTATATGTCTACATTGAAAATTTTATCAAGTTATCCCATAATCTAGTATATTGCCATACTTGGTCGTTCATGACAATCAGTGTTACTTGTTGGTGCATGCAACAGGTTGTATTGAGTGACATGATACCAGGGGAGATGTGTATTGTTCATACCTTTCTTTTCGACAATAATATGAAGCGGAAACGCCGTTCTCATGGAGTTAACATTTAGGCTGATTAGCCTCTTCGTATATATATATATATATATATATATATATATATATATATATATATCGGATCTAACCTGCTACCAAGGGTAGCTGCTTCAAGGTAGCGATGCTCTTACCATTCAGATGAACAGCCACCGTTAATGCTAAGTCTAAATAGCTGCTTTCAATTTTCATCTCGTTCATTCTCGGTCTATTCCTTGTCACATTGAAAGAGACGAATCGCCTGAATATCAACGAGATGAGAATTTTGGTTGAAAGCATTTATTTGGACCTTTGGATTAATGGCAGCTGTTTAGCACAACGGTAAGAGCATGGCTATATATACGATTATTATACTACTGGTTACTACAACAAAGTTGTTTCACAAATCCGATTTTCAAGTGGAATTTTGATGATACGATTACTTTTTTTAGTTTCACTATTGTTATTTAGTCCTCAGTTTCTTCCCTCGCATCTGTTGTTTTAGTATTTTTGTCAATTTTTATTTCATTCATCGTTGGTTTTATTGTATTTATTTTAATTTTGTATTGATCTTTTTGTAGTATTGAGTGTTTTATATATTTTGGATATATATATATGTGTGTGTGTGGTTGAATAATATATATCAATAAATGGAGATTGTATATACAACTGAATATGATAATCATAAAAACATTATTCAAAGGAACTTATTTTTACTCTGCACCGATTTTACTCGGTAGCAAATCAAGCTAATAAATAAAGAAATGAGCATTGCGTAGGAAGCAGCCTTATATGCAGAATATGCTTACCAACTGAGCTAACGACATTCTCATGGCGAGGCAGGAATCTGAGAGTACACTCCTTTATTTATGATCGTTGGCCCAACTATATGGACTTTTTGTAGGAACTTATTTTCGCTTGGCATCGATTTTACTTGGTGGCAAATCGAGCAGCAATAGATTGCGTGTACGTCTTTACAATCATCACATTCTGTCCTTTATAAATTGTTCATTTACTGACTTTACATACTGTCACCTTAGGGAACAGCAAATATAAATTGATCGTGCCAACGATCGTAAACAAAAGGATGTGTAATATAAGTCCGTTCTCGAATTCCTGCTTTGCCATGAGAGTGTTGTTAATTCAGATGGTAAGAGCAGCGCATGACTTCCATTTTGTTTATTCATTTTCATGATCTAAGGTCGTCCGATTTGCAATCGAGTGAAATCAGTGCTGGGCAAAAATAAGCTCCTATAACAATGTTTTTATAATCATCTCACACACACACACACACACACGTATATATATATAAAGCAATGCACGCTCAAAAGAACATACATGCGCAGTCTTAGTTGCGATTTATATATATATATATATATATATATATATATATACATATAAAATACATGTGTGTGAGCACGTGAGTACGTTTGTGTATTTGGTTTTTGTGACTTCGTATGTGTATGTTTATTTATAAGCCAGTGTGTAAGCACGTATTTGTGTACGTCTTTGATAATGTGTATGCGCATGTGTGTTTCCATCTATTCTTGAATGTGTCTAGCATATGGATAACGCACACGCTCGTATGTGCAGGCGTATGTGTGCGTGTATGTTCTTGCGTACATAGTGCGCTCCGAAGGGTTTCCTGCACATGCGCAGTAGGTATCTATGATTTGATCTTATCAACAGAAAAAAAAACCGGTTACACATTCATGTCAGAATTTATGACACGGGCAGCCACATCTCTGATACGGTTCGTTGTTCACACACAATGCAATAATAATATTAATGACAAGTTATTCATCATTGTTCTTTTATTTCAAGAGCCGACAAAGGTTTTCGACGCTCTCCTTGTACCGCCATCGCAAGAGGGACGTGATCACTTCAGACAACATAACGAGCAGAACGCTTACCCCCCACTGTTACGTTTGACATCAACTTTCGACAGTTTACCACTCCGACAGAACGAGAATATTTCATACCTATTCACTGTAACATACTCACTCACCTTACAATTATTCATTCGCACCGGATGACTCTTTTTGTTTTTGTATTTCATCTAGTTTTGAAAACCCTGACATTCCAGAGGAATTAGATTGTTACATACGAAATGTCGTTTTTCTTTTTTCTTCATTTTCATATTACAAAGGCGAAGGATGATACAAACGAAAAAAATGAAAAATATCTAATCGAAATATCAACCAATTTGAAGCAACAACCTTTTTCAACGATCCATTTCTCTAAAAAAAAAATTGGGGGTTCAGAGGTCGCAAATTCAGTAAAAGCACGAATTATGACTTCCCTACCATTGAACATTTTTTATTATGGATATATTGTTGGAAATGCACATAATCCGTTTCGAGAAATGTCATATGGAGGATGTTGCCAGACTTCGTATCCTAATTCTCTAAACTTAGACATAATCGGCTGAGCTGTATTGGTGTAGCAATGGGGTATTTAATTCAGTTCATGTGGGACCCATTTTTTTCTTTAATCTTTCAACCTTTCCTATTGCTTTACGAAGACGTGACATGGTCGCCGTTGCAATCTTGGAGTCTCCAGAAAATGCTTGGGCTGTTGTTCATAAATCATTGACCAACGCTGTCGATGATTTATCATGATCAAGAACAGTTTTGGGCCTTCCTTGAGGTTTATCATTGGTATCTATATTTCTAGACTTAAACCTGATGAACCAATGCTGAACAGTTTGCTCAGTAGTAGTGCACACTCTAAATGCTTTGTGGACGTTATCAGCAGCTTGAGCGGCATTATGTCTTAATGGGAAATCGTACTTGAAAAGTTGTCAAACTTTCTGGGTAAACAAGATGACTGTTAAGGGCCCAAAGACTTCAAATACTTAATAATCAAAATGATAAACTTATAATAACAAACATTTTTTACAGATTCAGTAAAGATAGGTATTTTGAATCCGTGGAAGTACTATCATATTAGTAAACATATCACTTTAAGCATTTTTCTCTTCGGAAGAAAATTATTTTCTCCCCACCCCCCAAAAATTTTCACGTGAAACAACCTCAAACATTAAGTTCATTTATCCTCTTCCAATTTTAAATAACTCTTCAAATACATGACTGGGGAAATTCAAAATTTCCCACCCTTGCCAGTCGTCGTAGTTAGAGCCAGGTGAAAAGCCACGATTCCGAATTCTCATTATTAAGACAGGAAGATATTGGTGTAGCACAATGATTGGTGTCGTCGCCTGCGTTTTGCACAAGCCCGGGCAATGCTCGACCAGAAAACTATGAGAGAATGGGCAATTATAATTGTTCTATCTCCATATAAGTGATAATATGAGTTTAGGATAAAATTTTGCGAGTCCGGGAAGGCTCAGGCTGGACTGCTGAGAGCCCGGGCAATGTCCGGACTCACGTTGGCAGCACAATAATCGTACTCGTATGCCCGGGCTAGCTTGTTGTCTAAGATGGGGCTTTCTAATAATGTCACCGGTGGAAAAAATGTTCAAATGAAAAACTAAGAAAAATAGCATGGAAGTCATAATATACGTTGATGTCTGGTAGAGAAAAAAAAAGATGTCATCGGAAATAAGTGTCAACTTTTGTGTTTGGATTGGGGCCAAAACTGATGAAATGAGAAATATTTTAATTTATAGTGATACGATAAATTCTCTTACAATAGAATATGAAACATTTTGATTCATCAAATTCATAGTGATAATATTTTTTATCTAATTTTAATATTTTCATTGTTATAGTCACAATATTATTTTTTTCATTAGAATATTATTCCATTACTGCTTATTGAATGAAGTAAAATACTACGCCTTTTATTAAAAGTATTACTAATTTTATTACTATACATGAAATACATCATATTATTACATGTTATTACTTATTTTATTGAAAATATTTTTCTATTACCTTTTTCTTACCCAGAGATTCAAGTTATGATTTAATCCTACGGCGTTTTTTTTCTCTCTTCAATCGTTTCTCGACTGCTTTATAAAGTGATAGAAAAATTATTTCATTTCAGAGTTTCAGACGATAGAGGAATGTATCGGCCGAAACGTTGTGATAGTTAAAACAAAGATGAACACAATAGCCTGTAGTAATAAAACACTTCAGTTCTGAGCTCCAGACAATGGAGAATAGATCGACCGAAACGTCGTATTATTAGAAACAAAAGTAGACCGTGACAATTGAAATATTTCATCTCAGAGCTACAGACAATAGAGAATGAATCGGTCGAAACAGTGGGTCAAAAAAACAAAAACAAAAAAAAAACAAGATGAAGACAATTGGGCCGAATGATATTTAAAACGATGTAAATGCTTTAAAAAAGAACGATAGAAAAGAATTACATGTCAGCTGTTCTTGTTTTCCTTCGATCAGTTTCCAACTTCCTTCTTCTTGAAATTCTTCTTTATAACTTTATTCTCTTTCATTCATTTCCTTCCATTCATGTTCTTCAAAATGTTTCCTTTCTCTTTTTTTAATGTTTCATTGATTTTCATTTTCTTTCTTTCCAGGCCTCTTTCAGATTTTTTGTTATCAACCTTTTAAGGTCCATTGTTGGACATAGGCCTTCCCCAAGTAAGATATGCTGTTTAGGGTCCTTACCTTGCTATACTAGCCTATGGCGTGTGGAAGAGGGGGATGGATTCATGTCTTTCCCAAGGGTGTTAGTGTGAAGTGAACGCAAACTGTCTCCATCGGATTTTGAAATCAGCTCTAACCGAAGACCGCCCGGCCACCTCATACCTTTCAGTTTACCTTCATTAATTTTCCAGCTTTCCTAATTCGCATTTTCTTTTTCATTCGCCATTTACCATTCTTTCTTTCTCTCTCTCTCTCTTTATCTCTCTCTCTCTCTCTCTCTCTTTATCTCTCTCCCTCTCTGTCTCTGTCTCTGTCTGTCTGTCTGTCTCTCTCTCTCTCTCTCTCTATGTATATATATATATATATATGTATAAGTATATTGGATGTCTTAATTTTTTTCCTTTTCATTGCTTCATTTCTTCATTCCTCCTTCCTTTCTTCTTCCTCTCATTCCATTTTCTTTCTTCACTGATTTTCTTCCTTAGTGGAACAGAACAGCCGCTATTTTGACAAAGGTCACTACCTTCTTCATCTTCTCGGGCGCCATTTTAAGAGATTTATTTTCTACGACCTAAGAAAAAAAAAGGGGGGCCCCATTAATAGCCCTCTAACACATGTTAATGGGCGGCGAGATCAAGAGAACTAGATTTATTTATATTTCCCTGATTTGCTTTTATATTCACCGACCGTCTCCGGACTCGGCGAGACCCGTACTCCAAGATAGCGACAGTAACCGACCGTAAATCTATATAGGGTACGATGTGTGTACTTTTATGGCCGGCGCTAAAAACTTCCAAAGGCAGTAATATTTATCGAACGTACGAGAATATGTTTACAAGCTATGCGGGTGGGAACGGGGTTTCCAATTTTTACTAGCGGAGAAGAAGGGTTGTGTATAGGGGGTCAAACAAAGAATCTGGTGGTTCCCAACGAGTGGGTGTGTCGAGAAAGGATGGGTCCGAATCGCCTGGGAAAAATCACAGCACGTGTAAAAGGAAAGATGACTTCTGTAGACGAACGCACAGACGAAGTGAGAGGCGAGCGGATCCATCGACGGTCCAGTCAGCACAGGGACATTTATTGCCCAAGTGTCTTCCTATCATTCTTCAACGGAAGCAACTTTCCTGTGGAAACGGCCATCAGAACAAAAACATGAAGGAAAAAAAGACAATAAACAGAATTACCGATGTTTTGCCAAGTAAGGCACAATCTTTCCCAGGCAATTTGCTACAAAAATCATCAATCAGAGAAATCATGGTTTACTGTCTCCTAGCCTTTTTAGACTAAAAGAACCTTTGCAATGATTTTCATCACTCAAGAAACCCTTGCATGAAAATATCACTTGTACAGTCTACGTTGTCTAGAAATATAGTTTGCTACATACTGGTTAATTTTGGTGTACATTCTTGGATATCCTATTTTTTCAGGTTTAGACTTAGAAAAATCATGAGAAAAACCCACCAGACAAAATCCATACGGACAAAAGCCACACAGACTAAACCTGCAGACTTTAAGTGCCAAGCTGAATAAAACCCTTTTGGTTAGATTGAAACATGACAAAAACACCTGTTATTGGTGTCAATATGAATACTTTTTACCGGGTCTCATATTTTAAATATATTTTTGAGCTTTTTTTGTTCTTATTTTACGTATCTAAGACTTTTTTTTAATATCGTGTACTATTAATCTTTTTCCTGGTCTCATATTTCAATCAGACAGTTTCAACGCTTAACATTCTTCTTAAAGGCATACAAGAATCTACTAATATAAAGAGCGGTGTGATCTTTCTGATTCTCTGTCCGTAACGATGGACTCTTACATCTAAAGGTAATGATTCAATTTTGCTGATTGAAATATATCCTACCAATCATTTGAAGAATCGATATGAATTCAGTAGTTTCTTTTCTAAAGATGAAAATCATCTCATAAAAAAATTCAAATATATCCATGATTTCTTTCTACACGATACTAATTCATTTTTACCTGACCACCTTTTTTTTTCAACGACCATAAGAAACCGAAATTTTAAATGGATAGTTTCCGTATTTCTATTTTGTGTGATATTCATAAAATTGTGTGTGAATTTAACTCTCAAGTTGACCTCATATTATTCTGATAAGAGAAATAGATTTTTGAAACAGAAACGAAAAACCACTTTAGAAGGTCTAATTCACATGGTTCACTGTGGTTATGCAGAAACGATAAGATGAAGGATAAGCCAGTTAGATTTGGAAGACAAAAATTGTTGACTCGGGAATCGTTTGGACAATATTTGCAAATGTTGAATTATATTTTATCTTCCTATTCATGGAAATACATTCTTAATAATTCAGAGTATGAAATCCAGATCAATTATCACACTTGCTTCTGAATTTACAAAAATTGAGTGGGTTTTGTCCTCTGGGGGTTATGTCCTTTACGACAATACTACCAAACTCTCTTATTATTTTTATCAAAGGAAAGGTGTTTATCTGGCTTTTTCTTATAACAAGTTTTCGATGCTTAACATTTCCTGAGACATCGAAAAATTAGAGAAAAATAGATTTGGTTAGTCACTTGATAGAAAGTGTCATGTGACCAACGTCTTTTGGCAGCATACTGTTTGGAGTGATTAATTAAAAAATGGGAAAATGGGTGATCAATGAATGAGTCACTTCTCTCGCATTTTAAAAACTTAATGAGTGGGGATGTTAAAAAACAAAATAACCTTTTCTTCTAGACGTTCTTAGGAGTAAATGTTTAAATTTCATCCCTTTAGCTCCATTGGTGAGGCTTGTACGCTCAATACACACATGTAGAGATAGGTAAATAGACCCCTAACAGGATAAATTAAAAACTGAAGAAACCTGCATTGACATTTTTGGTTGACGTGTTGTAATACCGCTATAATGGATTTCCGTAAAGTCAGTAAATAAAAGTTATAATCTGCCATGATTTTCATTTTCTGAAAATCCTTTCCGTAGATAAAATCAAATTATTGGTTTATCGAAATCATTTTTATTTTTTTATCATAATCCTCATCATCATCATCATCATCATCATCATCATCATCATCATCATCATCAGTCTTTTATCGTCCATCGTTGGACATGGACCTTCCCCAGGTTCCATTAAAATTCTCTATCATGGGCGTCGTGGAGCCAGTATTTTCTGAATTTGTCTTGTTCATCTCCATCTTGTATTCTGTCGGCCTAGGTTTTGCATGTGATCTACAGGATCCATGTTGTGAGTCGTGATGTCCATCAGTTGTCTGCCATTCTTGCAACATGGCCTGCCCACTGCCATTTATGTTTTTAATAGATTCTATGATGTCTCAGACACCCATTTTCTCCCTGATATACTGTGCTGTCATGAGATCTCTCCATGTAAAGTTGAGCATGATTCTCCCACGCGTGCGTTGCAGCCTCTTGAGTATATGATGTAGAGTTTCCCCAAGTAGGCGTAAGATATAGGCCTTCCCCAAGTAAAGACAAGAGTTAATCAGCTTTACCCAACCACTTTGCTCTATGATCTTTTGGCAGGAGAAAAGAGGTGGAGTTGGTACTCGGGTCGCCTATCCCACCTTCCCAATCGAAATTCAAATGTTTTTAATTTCCTGTTATTAAAAATCTTGCAAAAAAGAACGAACAGGTAAGATAGAAACATAAATCTTTGTAAAAAAAGATAAATAGTAGAGCACAAGGCTTCTGCACCGGGACCCAAAGGGCCAAAAAGGGCCTGAGTGTTCCTTGGGGTTGAGCTGTAAGTCAAAACTTGATTGCTGTACATTGAAATGAGAGTCGATATGCTACGTTTGTTATTGAAATAGGTCAACCATTGTTTACCGTCGAGCGAATATAGTTTGGTGTGCTCAGAGGATTTTCGTCGTCAGCCTTTTAATGTCTGTCGTTGGATATAAACCTTCACCAAGATTCGCCAGACTTCTCCCACGTGGGCGTTGCAGGGCCAGCACTTTTTCTGGACTTGTCTAGTTCGTCACACCATCCTTGTCGGTCTCTATTTCGTATATGATCTCTGGGGATCCATGTTGTGAATCGTGATGTCCAGCGATTGTCTGACATTCGTGCAACATGAATAGCCGATTGTCATTCGAGTTATCTTATGATTTCTATCATATCTCAGACCGCTATTTGTTTTCTAATATACCGTGCTGTCTTGTTATTTCTCAACATGATGTTAAGCATGATTCTCTCTTGTGCTCGTTGCATAGTTCTCAACAGTTTAGACATTAATCATAGTGTGTCGAAAAGTGTACAATTTGTATATAAAAGCACTGAATAACCAATCATATTTACATAATATCTAAGTCATTAAACATTAGCGTTAGCAGTAATGATCGATCCTGGGGAAGGTCTATGTCCAACAACGGACGTTAAAAGACTGATGATAATGAGGATGATGATGATGATGATCTTAAACATTTCAATCAAGTCTCCCCGCTTCCTCTTTTTTTTTCTAACGATATCAAACTTTAACTCCTTTAACCGATTCGCACAACTCATGCTTTTTAATTCTGATACTAGCATACTTGCCCGTCTCTGGACTTTTCCTAAAAAAAATTCTTATCCTTCCCCAAGTACGTTGACCAGGCTCGAACACACTATTCAGGGTGTAGGCCGACGTAAGTCTCATTCAATACCAAGAACGATTCCTTGTCTATATACGTGAAACTATGCTTGATCAGTCCTAGAATTCTGCTCGACTTAGCAGCAGCGCTAGCAATATACTCGGAAAATTAAAAAAAAATTCCATTCAAACAGTAATCATAACATAGGTTACTTTTTCCTGCATATGGCATCTCACATATATCGTCATTAAAAGCTAATAACCATTATTTTGACCTATTTAGGTTCTCCTGCACTCTTACTTGGTCACTCAGGTATTGGATGGTACAATTCTGTATCATCTTTATTACTTATAGAATTTGATTTCGGTAGATCATTAATAAATAATAAAAATAGTCCTAGTTCAAGCACTGATCCCTGTAGCACATCACTGCTTACATCCCAATCATATCTAAAACCATTAACACATGCTCCCTGATTCCTGCCCCGTAGGAAGTCTCCAAGCCAACAAATCAACTCACCAGCTCTGCCATGTCTTTGTAGTTTGCAAATCAATCTACCACGAGGAACTGAGTTGAGGGCTTTTTTTTTTAAATGTAGGTATAATACATCAAAAGGTATGCTCTCATCATAAAATCTCGTCCTTTCTCTAAGTGTAGTAAGCAGATCCGTGAGACAGGGTCTACCCCGTCTAAAGCTGTGTTGTTCATCACACAACATGCCTTTATCCCCAATGAATTTTACAATTCCTACCCCTGTGACACTAGGGGGCCAGGAGTCCCCCGTGTCCTGAAAATTACGAAAATTACAATGGCTGTTACCAAAAATTACTATGGTTATTACCAGTAATTACTATTGTTATTACAAAAAGGAGTTGTCTGTGTTAAAGGGGATAATGTGTTTTTCGAGATGTGATAGGAAGTTGGGTCACCTGTGCTTTTTCAATCTGGTGTCATCTGTCAAGTCCTGGGTTGCAAAAACAAATGCTTTTGGAAAAAGGTTTTGTTCCCGATTC
This sequence comes from Thysanoteuthis rhombus, assembly GCA_963457665.1. Classification (NCBI taxonomy): domain Eukaryota; kingdom Metazoa; phylum Mollusca; class Cephalopoda; order Oegopsida; family Thysanoteuthidae; genus Thysanoteuthis; species Thysanoteuthis major. The sequence goes on from OY735209.1 coordinate 16,234,378, forward strand.
GATGACCATGTCATGGGAGGTTGAGTTATCTGTACTTTTTCAATCTAGTGTCATCTGTCAAGTCGTGGGGTTCAAAAACAAAGCCAGATATAAGGGCCAGTATTTGGGGTCTAGAGAGAGAGAGAGTAAAAGCTTATGAAAGGAAAGTTATTTGCAGAGTCCTTGGGAGAGGGGGAGACTAATTTATGATATTGAACAGACCTGCGTCGCGAGATGAATGAGGGTCAATGTTTTGGGTTTTTCTGGAAAGGTCGAGATGGCAGGAGAGTGAGAGAGAAGGGAAGTCAATGACAAGAGATACAGTGTCGATACCAAGGGCTTAAATAGGAAGGGTTTTCGTAACAAGCAGGCAGATTAAAATTTGGGTTTGGAGAAGAGACTCGCGGCCAGCCCTCTTTCGTGTCAGCCGCCCGCCCTTAGTGACCGTCAACCGCTGCTACCATTCAGTAGACTACCGTTCGTGACATGAGAGACCAGTCGTCATTTTGACTTAGATGAAAATCGGCCTCCTCTCTTTTCAACTGCGAATAGGCATTTCCCGTCTCCAGAGATATTGATAATCAATATTCTATATAAAACATATAAACGAAATCCCGTCTTGTTGCCTTCTTTTACTAACCCAGAACCACGGCTGGTTTAGTATAGTTTGTGGGACCACCCCCAACAGGAAACCCCCACACCCTCACAGGTTTTTCACAGATTTTACTCACTTGCTGGATAAGCTCACTGGTCTATAATTACTATTCAAGGTTTTGTCGCCCTTTTTGAAGATAGGTGTGACGTTTGCTATTTTCCATATTTCAGGAAGTTTACTTTGGTTAAAGATACCCAAACAAAAAATACTTCACAGTGGGAGATATAAGACATCTGACGATTCTTTAAGGATTGGTGAATGAATCTGGTCGGGTTCCATTGCCTTTTTTGGTTTTTTAATAATTAATAATCTCTTCCCCAGTATATAAGGAAGAAAATAGTATATAAGGGAGAAAATCAGTATATAAGGAAGAAATCGGGAGTCCGTGACATCATAGAAACTATTAAAAAAATTCAAATGGGAATGGGCAGGCCATGTTGCAAGAATGAAAGACAACCGATGGACATCACGTCTCATAACATGGATCCCCAGTGATCACTTGAGAAACTGAGGCCAACAGAACACAAGATGGAGAGATGAACTGGACAAATTCAGGAAATACTGGCTCCACGACGCCCATGATAGAGAATTGTGGCGAATCCCGGGAAGTTCTATGTCCAACGACGGACGTTAAAAGAATGATGATGATGATGATGATGATGAGGGCGTGTAGAAATATTTTCAAGTGAAGTATCCTCTCTACCTGTCGATTAGATCCAAACGTATCAGCCACATGATCGTCATGAATACAATGCAATTAATCATTAAACCAGATTTCACATTCCCCATCCTCAATGAATCGACTGAAAGACACGATTTAGTTTCTTTGCTATTTCCTTGTCATTATTTGACGAATTCCTTCCTTTCGAAGACTTTCTGAGCCTCATTTATGTTTCACGTTCTACATGCCTCTTCCATGCTTACTACTGTCTCTTTGCACACCTCATCATTTTTATATTTAACCACGGTGGGTTTTTCATTTTCTTGCCATTTGTGATATCAACCAAGAGTGCACATTCTTTTACAATATCAGTTCAAGTACTTTTGAAAAAGCTTCCACACAATAATTCCTTTGGTAGCGTTAACCACCGGGGACCGATCTTCATCTCTTAAAGAGGTACATAATTCATTACAGTATGCCTTGTAGTGGTATCTGAGTATGTCTTTCGAACGAAATAGATTTAGACTTGAGTGGAATTTCCATGTTATTATACTATAATCAGCTTTACCTATGGGGCACGATATTCTTCAACGTGCGTACGGCATGAAAAATAGATCACAAAATTTGTCATAGAAACAAGTTTTCGTTATCATTAAACATAGAAATTTCTCACTCTATGGACGGCTTGTTGCAAATGAGATTAGATCTTTTAGTAAAGTTTCATACTTCAGCTCCATAAGTAACTAGTAGGGGTGATTCATCGATTGATTATCCTTCTTTTAAAAACTCTTGGGACCTGCAAACTGAGAAGCATGCAATGCACATATGAGAGAATCATGCCCAACCTCACATGGAAAGATCACAAGGCAGCACAGTATATCAGGAAGAAGGTGGGAGTCCAAGACATCATAGAATCTATTAAAAAACTTAAATGGCAATGGGCAGGCCATGTTGCAAGAATGAAAGACAACCGATGGACATCACGTCTCATCACATGGATCCCCAGAGATCACATGCGAAACCGAGACCGACAGAATACAAGATGGAGAGATGGACTAGACGAATTCAGAAAATACTGGCACCACGACGCCCATGATAGAGAAATGTGGCGAATCCTGGGGAAGATCTATGTCCATCGACGGACGTTAACAGGCTGATGATGATGGTGATGAGGATGATGATGATGATGAAAGGTTGAACTTGTTCTGCCGGAAGCCTTTAGTGATTCTTGATATCCTTTTCTTCCGATGATTTCATAGAGAGGGTTTTAGCAGATGAATATTGGATGGCTAAAGAACGGAGGTGTTTGTACAGTATGTAAGGGGTGGGTAGACGCCCAGAAAACAGCTTTGCACTGCCTTATAAAACTACTCTCTGGTGCCGTGGTGGAATGAAAGCTCCACTGAACACTGAACAAGAAAATATTTCGATAAAATCGCATGAAAAAGCATTTTGTTTTGTTTTTTCCTTTCATTTGTAATGGTGGTCCCGTATCTCTCAACAGGTCAATGATTGAATGAGGTCTTATCTTTGTACGGTAGGAAGCGTTGAGTGACGCTGATGAATTAATTTGCTGACAGATGATGGATTGGTGGAACGTTTTTCCCCCAAGATCAGTGATTTCCAAATCCTTTTGGATCAAGAGGCCGGTAGAGTACAAAGATTCAATGTGCCCCTCGTTAGAAAACACAGACCAACAGCATTTAATTTCATGTAGTTAGGTGATTTAGGTGATTGATAATGAATCAGGCAATTTAATTTCATGGAAAAGTTGTATATTTGTCTCGTCCTTTTATAATCTGATTTACTCGCTGGGTTGATGAGCCTCGTGTTCACCACACAGTTTCTCAAATCTTGGGATCTGACTGGGGTCAGCCACCTCCATTTTCTGTTTCTCCTTGATTTTTTTCTACAAAATATATGCTTTCTATTAGAGCTACTACTGAAGATCAAGCTTCCCAGAGATAAGTCGTCGCAAATGGAGTCAGGATTCGATGGGCTTTTGCTCTTAGTGAGGGGTATTGAACAACCGTAGCCATCAAAGATGGCTGAGGGTTCTATCTTTCGTTCATATATTTGCGTGCGTTTGTTTATGCGTCAGTGAATTCCAGCGTTCTTGGTTCTTGGCCATACCGTTTTGTCTACTTAGTTAAAAATTGGCCTCAGTACTTCTGAAAAAAAAATTTTTCCAACTTTTGGGGAAAAAAACTTTTGGGGCTTCGGGACGGGAGCTTATTTTGACGGACTTATTAATAGCATCAAGATTCTCCAGAATTTATCTTTCTAGATGTTTTTGTTTTGTTTTGTTTTTTTACTCTATTCCATAGTTTTTGAGTCGAAAACAACCAGTGATGTCATAAATAGAATGAATCTTGACGATATCTATTCATCGATTGAATTCTTTGAGATGACTTCAAATTTATATGCTATGGTTGTTCAATTATTTACTGTGATGGCAAGTTCGTCTTATACTGATACCTCAAACTCAGTTAATTCCATGTTGGCAAATTTTATTTCCATTTAATTATGATCGTGTGAAATTATTAAAAGTTTTTAATATCCCGCGACGCCCCTAGGAGCTGTGGCACACTGTTTGAGAATGACTGCCTTATTATTGATGTAAAAAAGAATTTACAAATACATATATTTCTGTCTGGGAAGTACCCAGTCATCTAATATCAACAAGCAAATAGTCTACCAAAGGCAATGTCTCTTTAGTCTTATTCAAAATATTCCCTTTAGGACCCTGCACACTTATCTTGGCGTCCCTTCCACTTTTGAAAAGTCTGCAAATTTTGTGTTGGAATCCCCATTAGCTGCCTCTTCGCGTTCTCCTAATTCTCGTCCACGGACCGAAGTTTCTTTAGAGGAAGCAAGGAGTTGCAGGATATGGACCTTGAAGGGTGGGAATCTGGCTAACCTGGATGATTCGATGTTTTGGTTAGAAAAAAGCCCTGCACGAGACGTGAAGGATGACTCACTCAGTCGTTGTGAATACAATGGTCACACAGTACACAAGCTCACTCAGTGGTGTTGCATTGCTGATTGAGTAACCTCATCTTGACTAATGCGCTGCAACGTCTCCCCTGACAGGTTGCCATGTTATATCAAGGATGCGCAAACGGTTCTTGTGATATTCAAAATGACTGGATACTCTCCAGATAAACCTCGTGAATAGTTCTCACCCTAGATCAGAGTTTTGCCAGAAAAAAAACTCTCCTTATGTAATAAGTCACTTGATCGATATTTTCTGTTAGTAACATTTGAAAAATAACTATTAATGTTGATTGTAGAGTAAACTTCTATATCTATTTATTTTGGTAAAGATATATATATATATATATGTATATATATATGATAATATTTAAATAATTGTTTCATCCATAGACAGGTGTTTCGTTGCATTACAACTCTTCAGAGTGGCTATAGACTATCCATTATCCCATCCAGTACCACGAGGTAGGATCAAAACTTTCGCTTCAGACCCAGAGGCTGGCATCTTACCTCTGTCCTACGCAGAACTGGATGGTCAGTATGGTTGAATTTAAGCAATATATTCAATCATGCATAATTCTCCATCCATCAGAGTGTTCTATTCCTAAGTTGGATGAGCATTGCATAAGCTTATAATGAACGAGTTGCCTCACTTAAAGAGTGCTCAACCCTGAATAAGGGAGTGTTGATTATATATATATATATATATATATATATATATATATATATATATATATATATATATATAACAGCTGATAATCCCCATTATAATATTCAACCTACAATATTAGAATTCAATTTAAAGCGACAATAATCATTATATAATAATCAGGGTATAACGCAAAATATCTGAACGTAGAACATTAACATAGATCTCTGAATTGAAACTATTTTTCAACTCAAGTGTAAAGTTTGACTATATATACATATTCAGTAGCCCGAATTTCTCCGATTGTTTATTTCATTCACGTTATCTAGGCCAAATGATACGTTCCTCGTGTAATAAGCGGGAATCATTTCAAAAAGAGTTTTAATATAATACTACGCAATTTATAATCATATATGTTATTAAGAAATGGATGTATGATCCGACAAAATTAATTTTCTCACGTCAGATGTCTTAGTGAGAATGATCACCCGTTATTACACGGTGAATGTACTAAATGACCTAAACAACATAAATAAAATAAACAATTAATTGCATTACCAGCGGCTGTTTAACTCGATTGCAAGAGAAACGCCACTTTAAAGCGGATACCCCATTGGTCGCTGGTTCGATTCCTGCGGTAGTTCTAACTTCTTTAATTGCTAATTCTACTTTCGTTGTCTAGGCCAAATGGTACATTAACCATGTAATAACGGGTGATCATTTCAAATAAGAGTTTATATATATATATATATATATATGTGTGTGTGTGTGTGTGTGTGTGGATCCATTATCATTACTCCCCCGTGCCTATTTCACTGCGAAAAATAAGTATACCCTTCCTGGGGTTGATTTTGAAATTAAATAGCAAGCATATTTTCCTATTAAATCATGTTTAGAAATTTATTTCAAAAAGGAAAAAAAAGGGTTCATTCTTCAGCCCTCGTCCACGTCCCACCCCCTGTCCCCACAAAAAAAGAGATTAACAAAAATGTTTGAATATAGAAGAAGTGAAATTCAGAACTCCACAACCTGCAGCGTTTCGTTGGGAAGTAACTGACGTCTTTTGTGCATTTTGCTGACGTCATTGCCGCTGGCGACTGTTGGTAACTTTAAAATGACATCATTTGAATAGCCTCCCAAATGTCATTTTGTGGTAATATTAATGATCAAAACTGTCAACTTCACTCTAGATATAAACAGTAACGAGATTACTCTACCACAAGTAAATATAGGTATTTCCGGAAAAGGTGGGCCATTTGTTGTTTATGTGCGAGAGATTTGACGTCAAGTTCCCGTGGGGCAGTATGCCTGAACTTTAGGGCGTACACCCCACTAGGGGCAATATATGGATGTATTGCGGGGGGGAAGGCACAATTGATTAATTCCTAACTATATAATTCACCAAATATATGTCCATCCGTCTGTATGTAACAGCTTACCGCAGAAGCCACACAACAAAAACCCATGAAATTTTCTCTGTGTATTAAGGGGGAGGGGTAGGAGTGCAAAATTGTGTCCTGTGTCGTACGACGTGCGAAACAATGATTCTGTCGCCATTTCTCGAACAACCATTGTGGTTTGTTCGGGACCGGTGTGCTAGCCCGACGTCCAAGTTAGAATGTCTTACAGAGCTAAAGGGCTCCTCTGGCCCAACTATTCACCCGTAACTGGGTGGAGAAGTTGAGTCATGTCTCTCTCAAGGGCATTAGTACGAAGTGAACGCAAACTGTCTAAGCCAGAGTTTGAACTCAGTTCGCTGATTCTGTTCACCGTGCTGCACCACCTCAAAGTGAGTAAAGAATAAAACTAGACAGCACTCAGAGAGCGCACTCCTCTGCCAGCTCTAAGAACTGGTTGAGAGTTAGTTCACTGATAGTTATGAAGGGAAATTTTAAAATCCCTTGATCCATTCCCAAATTTAATCAGTTCTTCGATCGTGGAGATATTGTATGGACAAAACATGGATGAATATAAAGGTATCTCAATCGAAAAAAATCCTTGATCCGCCCCAAAATCTAATCACTCCTTTTGTAGCCCATTGTCCAACCTATAAAATTTAATGGAAATTCAATGCTGATTTTTAGTGATATTCTGTGACGAAGATATACTGCTACGATGTAGGGGAGGAAATATCACCGAATCCACCCAAATACTTGATCACTTTTCCATCCTTCGACCAAATGTCATTGAAATTCATCGAGAACCTTTCTAGATAGTGTGTGTATCGACAGACAGACACGACATATACCTTCTGGGAGAACGTTGGCAAAAATCTGCATATATTCTCATAAACAGCAATACCTTGATTAGTGCAGTTTGGATAAGTGCAGGTTTCGATATAGTACGGTCAAGGTATTGCTGTATAAATTAGTGTTATAAAATTATAACTTACTGGTCCGGGCGAAGCGTTTTCGTACGAAAATTCAAATCGTCAACTACGACAACTGCTGCTGATCTCAAGCTAAAAAGGAAGAGTGTATAATTTTCAATAGTAGTCGTGACTTAGAGGATGGAATACCTTTCCTTTTTCATTTATGAGCTCAGTTATTGCAAAGTCGATCGTTAATCCGAGCTATCGCTTGGAACTGAGTTTAAGCAGAAAGAAAAAAAAACATTCAAGCAATTCTCGATAACCTTCACATCACCCAAGATATGAATATACACGAACAGAAATTAGATATTCTTTTAGCACAGGGTCAATTTTATGGAGCACCCAGTAAGCAAGTTCTCGAGTACTTAAACACCTCTAATCAGGTTCGACGCAAATAAACTAGAGAGTAAACAAATTGTTTCTGGGGGCGAAATTCAGGTTGAGAGTGGTAACGCAAGAAGAAAGAGGACTTTGTATAAAATGGTTTAATCTTTTGCTTTTTTGACGGGAGAGGAAAGTGGTTAGGTGGGCATTTTGACACATTAACTAATTGCATGATGTAAGCTCATAAATCTAACCGGGTTTATTAAGTGTGCAGGCCTGATATTACAATAACTAAATACGTAGGTAGGTGGGTATTTACGCTGGTGAGTTGGCTGGAACGAATGAAGGCGCTAAATCGGCTCATTGATATATTTAATTTTGTGCGCAGTTGATCTGTTCGTGTATGGGCTGTTCTATGCGTAAACGTAAAGGATTACTAAGGTCGGTTCAAGACACATATACACGCACACACACACACACACACACATACACACACAAAATAAACACACACGTATACTTATAGGTGTGCATAGAAAATTCAGTTCTTCGTGTTGACTCTGAAATCGTCAGACCGTATACTACTTCTAGGGAGTCCTTCTCGGGAAGTAGTAGTCGGTCTGACGATTACACCACAGGCATGAACTCAGAGTCATTGCAAAGAACTAAATTTTGTATGTACACCTACTAACATATGCTTAATCCCCCGATATCGGACACTATTAATGAATAGATAACTCAAAAAAAAAAAAAATTAAATCTTTATATAAATATATGCTACCAAGAAATGTATATATATGATCCAACAAAATGATTAAAAATTGAGTTATGATATAAAGAAACTCTTATTTGAAATGATTTAAAGAAAATGGGACTGCTTCAATGTAGCATTGCTTTTACCATTGAGCAAAGCAGCTCACACCCTCTCTTTCTCTCTCTCTCTCTCTCTCTCTCTATATATATATATATATATATATATATATATATATATATATACGCAATGTTCGTCATCAGTGATTTCAATTCCGGTAGTGTCATTTATCTCTTGATGCGTCTTATTTATGAATCAAACCTTATCATATGTATGTATAGAAAAAATAGTGAACATCTGGTTCAGTACTATCCACGGTTTCATCATCCGTTGTGGGTTTTGAAACAATTCCCTCGCATATAATGGGGGCTACTATATATACATATGAATTGCGTTATATTATGTTGAAACTCTATTTGAAAGGGTATCCTGTTATAACTCGGTGAATGTACCATTTTGCCTAGACAACGTAAATAGAATAAACAGTTTTAAAAAAGTGGGTCCCTCGCAGGAATTGAACCAGCGACCGACAGGATAGCTGCTTCCATTGAACTAAGTAACCGTCAGTAATGCAAAGGCCCAGATATCTGCTTTAGCCCCAAATTCTCTTTTTTCTTTTTTTTTTCTTTTTCTGCTCACTCCAGGTCTACATCTGTTTCTTTTAATGCAACTGTTGGGTTATTAAGAAATTAATATATGATTCGACGGAATGATCGTAAATTGCAATATGTTATATTGAAATTATATTTGAAATGATCTCCCCTTATGATTCATTCACCGTGTAATATCGGAAGATCAAGTTAAATCTTTATTGCTGGTGCAATGCCTAAACTGCCGTTTGTTGACATGCCTTTTGAAAAAAAACACTTAGGCTAGGGATATGAATTCCACATGAAGTCACAGAAAAACATGATAACTAATCGAACGAGATACTGGTGTTGCCAAGTGAATCAGTTAACGAGAATCGAAAACGAAAAAAAAAACCACGGCTAGCCACTGGACGGTCTTTTAAGATCTCTCCTAGAGTGATCACTTGGCTCGTTTGAATGACGCATTATGAAAAAAAAAGATCTTCTTCCGCGCAAGGAAGTCGACTGGTGATTTTGTTTCATAGGAAATGGCTGTTCAAAGGTTGCAAATACGATGCAACAAACTAACATCGGACTGGGGTGGGAAGTTCTCCCTAATGCAACGTATTCTCAAGCTCCGCCCCCCCCCCTTCAGCCCGTCCCCCTTCAGCCCCCCCCAACCCATCACCTTCAGCCTACCAGCTGTTTCTCCCATACAACATCCTTCGTCTGTTCAGCGACTCCAACAGGCTCGAAATATCAAAAGAATACTGGTAAATTTCATCGAATCAATCCGGAATCTTTCTTTTATGATGGATTACACAATTTATCGGAAAGCCGAAATAAGGCCATGGAAAATCATGTAAAAAAAAAAAATAATGGCTGAATAATGATGCTATGAATTTATATGAATGAACAGTTTTGCAAAGAAAATACATCAATCATATATATTTGTTTGTCCTTTGATATAGAGCCACAACGTTTGGATCTTTTGCGAGCCAAACCTAATCGCGTGGGTTTAGCTGTGTAACTTCATGTGTACCGATATGAATGATTCCTTTTCTAAAGAATGCACCCGGCATTGATGTATGTGTTTATTAAGTACGGACTCATTTTATCAATACAGAAGAGTCCATCAATCATTGTTGACAAGAGAGACACGATAGTAATCGGACAACTTTCTCAGACTTCCTTGTCCATATGACATCAAAGTTAGTTCCAAATCTATCACTGACGGCAATCAGCCGGCTGGCCTCTATGCTAAAAGAAATATAATCGCCTTCATAGGCATTAGACTGAGTAGGCTTAAACCTAGGGTTCTAGAAGGAAGGGATCATCAGGTTATGAACTGCCTCACTTGAACTTGAACTTGGACTCTCACTGCAAGAATTCACAGAAACTCGTTCCTGGGTCAAGGCCTGGGATTTCTCTTTTTCAGATGTAAACTTACGTCATCCCGTGACGTCACTCAGAATCAGAGTTGTAACTATAAATTACAAAAAAAAAAAATTGTAGATTGTAAGGTCAACGGCATGTCGTCTCAGATGGACGGTTCTGGATGCTTAATTTACTTTGTTGAATATTGATCACTTTGATTAAATGATTAAACATCTACAACGGATACAATCTGTTTTCTGTCTTTTTCTGTTCGTATTTTCGCTAATTCATAATATATATTACGCACTATGTATATATATATATATATATATATATTTATATATATGTGTGTGTGTAGATAGATAAGTGAGCGGTGTCGCACTGTCTGACAGCCTGCTTCTCTGTCATCCTATAAAAACCACCTAAGCATTGATGCAGCCTAACCAAATTTTGCATGATACTCAATAGACCAAGAGGAAATTTTCTAAAAAAAGAAATTTTTTTAAGGGCTTTTAGAGGGGCTTCTATTTACAATGTAATTATAATACCAAGTTGGAAACCTACTTTCTGTCCATAGACAGATCTTATTTTATATGTTCATGAATATTTTTTGAGCGGTTTGAAGCAAAGGGGAAGTCTCCACCCTCTCAAGAGAAACACAAACTCACTTTTGCTTGTTTAATTCATTTTTCATTTTTGATGCAAAGATTTATTTTGCTGCCACTGCTTATTTCTTTGTGGTTAAAGGTGAAGATGATTTCCCCTTCCTTTTATGGGTCAAATATGAAGGTAAACAGTTTTTAACCTTTGAGGAGTCAGAATTGAAATATACTTTCTTTGAATATACTCATTCTCTCTCACACACACACACACACACACCAAAAAATCTAACTCCACATCACTCCCCCCTACCCTGATATACTCTGCCGTCCCCAAGACTAACTGCTGCTGCTGCTTAACCAAAGACCTGATACCTAACTGGACATTCTCCCACTCAGCAGGAGGCCTCCAGCAGCCCATATAACATATTTTACCCACAATGCATAGCTCCTGATAGTGGACTCTGGTTTCACATGGGAACTTTGAACACATACTCACACAGCACACACCACTGAAGATGGGAAGAATCCCGAAACATGTCTGGACAATTTGCATCTAAGGATTAATAAACCTTACCTCTAAACACTTTACTCCTGAGTCTGTCTCACTCTCTACAGTACACATTATATATATACATATGTGTGTGTGTGTGTGTGTGTGTATTCTCATTTGTCGATTTTATCAGACCTCTATGTGCCAACAAACACCCATGGCTAGCTGTAACAAATCCCACTTTTTAACCTAAATTATTCAATTTGTCAAATTCAAAGTTAACCAAACAGAAAACCATGAACACCTGACATCTGATAACTCAATCAGCATTTATGACCTGTAAAAGCTTAGCAGGTGGTCATCCTAGGGTCATGGCATACACATCACTGCGAAGTTTACCACATATATGGTCTATCAAGATACTACCATCCCACACACCACAAACCCACGGACCAACTATATAGAACAACCGGTTTCTTGAATATATATATATATATATATATATATATATACGTATGTATGGGTGTATATGAGAGAGAGTCATAGTCTGCTTAGTTAACAAAATCATTCTTGGAAATGGCCAATGATGACTGAAAGATTAAGAATCTTAGAAGTCCATAATTTCAGACCGATTTTACATAATTTTGATAATGTCACTTAACAATTTGTCCACAAACAAGAAAAATTGACAAAAAGTTCAAAGTTGGTCCATGATTTTTAATAATAAAAATATCAATAATATATATATATATATATATATAGAGAGAGAGAGAGAGAGAGAGAGAGATTGGGTTTCAATATATGTGTATTTATTCATTTATATCACTCTCCCGCATCCATTCGACCTTCATTTTCAAAAGAAAGAAAAGGATTCATTCTTTTTTCAGCCCTAGTCCTCGGATGAAGCGAAACAGAAACGTCGGAAATCAATTAGAACTTGAAATCTGAGTCCCACAACCTGCAGTGTTTTTGTTGTTTTCGTGACGTCTTTCGAGCATTTTGCTGACGTCATTGCCGCAGGCGACCGTCGGAGTTAGTAGCTTTCAAATGTCATCACTTGTATAGTATCCGTCCTCTCACTTCCTGAGAAGATCAATTGATCAGAACAGCCACTTTCACTTTTGATACTAACAGTAACGAAACAAGTGTATAGCAAATAATCAACAGGTATTTCCGGAAAAGGTGGGCCATTTGTTGTTTATTCACGCTGGATTCAACGTCAAGTTCCGGTGGTCAGAGTTCATGAACCTCAGGGCGTTCATCCCACGGGGCAATTCGTTTTTTGGGCGTGAAGAGCGAAAAGCAGCCTGTAGCTCAAAATCGAGGCATGTTAAGGCTTAACTTATAATATAATTCTATCAATTACTAATTAGACGATATTATTCATTCCTAGTTACAAAACAGAATTAATCAATAATTCAACGGGTTAACTTTGTGAATTATCAAACTGACAAGAGTTGTTGATACTAAATTTCACGCAATAAAGAAGGTAAAAACATTTTTTGTGAGTGCCCTAAAGTTTATATATCTGTATATCTTTTTACAAAGAATTTATTTCTCTACAGATATTTCTCTTATTCAAACAAACAATGTTAACAAAAAAGTTTTTCAGTATTCAAATTCATATGAGATGTGTTTTGTTCTTCGTTAGATTTTTTTTTTTTTACACATGATATATAATTAAATTATTTTTTTGTCGGAAGGGGTACATTGAGCTTTTTTTAGCTAAAGGTGAGACATGGAGCAAAAAGGTCAAGAAGCCTTGGCGTTGTGTTTGTGGCCAGGTAAGACTACCGATTTTCTTACATGACACAAAAAGGTATACAAAAAGAGTTATACAGAAGAGAAAAAAGTTTTTTTATTTAATCACTAAACTTTGAAAAAAAAACAGCCTATTGTTTATACATTGATATACATTCTGTTTTATATACGCGCATAATCGATAGATATGAAAATATGCTGATACACGTAGCGTATTATTATGAACTTATCTTGGCTATTTCAATTTAAATTCATGTCTTATATTTTTGGCAAGAGTTTTAACAACATCGTTACGTGACATGTTTTTAAAACAAACTTGGCTACTAAAGTCAAACTCGACACCTACTTCTTTTCCGACCGACGATGATTTCTGCGACTTTTGCATTGTTCCCAAGATGAATTTTAAAAAAATTATTGAGATAATTTTTTTTAGTATGAGTGTATTTATTCGTTTCTTAGAATGAAATAAGCCCTTGCGTATTAGTGAGATGTATCACCGTAGATATGTGAGACTTATCAATTGGCTAAGTCGGTGAGAGAGTAGCCTACTGATCAGTTAGTCGTGACTTCAAGTTACAGCAGAGGAAATGTTGAAACAGTGTTGGTGTTAATTCGTCCATGTATTTTATTCTCTTTATCTTACTTTAGTTGCTTATTGTAATCCACTTCCGGTTTGCCTGGCCCGTCGGAGTTCCACCAGAGCCCTGTTAACCTTAAGCATTTCAGGAACATTATCCCTAATCCATCTGTGGCTAGCTTGTCCTGACGCTGGACGAAGGGTTGGATTTTTTCCCAGAATGGGATTCAGAGCTGTCGGTCTGATTGTCCATCAAGGCTGAAGAGCCCTGTTATTGATCCATAACTGGGTGGGAGGAGATTTATTCAGGCTTTTCCTCTTAGGAAAGATATTAGTCCATCTCTCAATCCATTGCAAACTGCCTCAGCTCTGGTGTGAACTCGGTTTGCCGATTTCATTTTCTGTATTGATTAACCGTTATGCCACTGCCATCTTCGCAACCTCTGGCACCGGGGGCGGGATGTGTGACTATTTCAGCCACGAGGCAGGCTACTTCCATGACTTTTCCTCTCTTTACTTTCTGCAAAGTTAATTTTAAGCAACTCGTGTTCCTATAAATTCGATTATAAATCACTTTCAACTCCTTTCAATTCTCTTCTATAATAAACTATGCAGTTCTGTTGTAAATGCAACTTTAACACGTCAAAGTCAATTTCTCACTTTTTTTCGACTCTCTTAAGTTTCAAATCATTTTAACGTCCAATAATTATATTAATGAAGTTAATCAACATACCTTCATTAATCAAATTAATCTAATTATCCAACACATCTCAGGTTTCTGCAACGAATCAACACCTTGGGCTCTATTTTAGGTTGAGATCTTCCAAAGCTGCCACGATAATATTCGATACCGGTGGGTTCACGCGAGATTCACGCTTACGTCTCGCCATGTCGTGATTACCTATCCACGCCAGAAGAACTGATTTAGAAACAGGCATAAACGAACATTGTATATCTCTAAATGAGATGGATAGATAGATAGATAGATAGATAGATAGATAGATAGATAGATAGATAGATTTAAACAAACTGAGATAGATATGAACCAACTGAGATAGATAGGTAGATAGATATGAATAGGTTGAGATTGGTAGGTAGATACGAAGAGGCTGAGATAGATCGAAAGATAATAATAAGTGAACAGACAGAGATAGATAGATAGATAGATAGATAGATAGAAAGATATGAACAGACTGAGATAGATAGATAGATAGATAGATAGATAGATAGATAGATAGATAGATATGAACAGACTGTAATTGATAGATAGATAGGTAGATAGATAGATAGATAGATAGATAGATAGATAGATAGATAGATAGATAGATAGATAGATAGATAGATAGATAGATATGAACAAACTGAGATAGATAGATATGGACCAACTGAGATAGAAAGAAAGACAGATTATATGACCAGAATTAGATAGATAGATAGATAGATAGATAGATAGATATGAACAAACTGAGATAGATAATTATAAAGGAACAGACTGAGATAGAGAGATATGGACCAACTGAGATAGAAAGAAAGACAGATTATATGACCAGAATTAGATAGATAGATAGATAGATAGATAGATGTGAACTGATTGAAATGGACATAGATATGATAAGATAGAGAAGCATAAGCATTGTTTCGGGTAAACAGTTGCACATTCACAAACACACATGTGGTGCGAGAGAAAAACCGGATGCGAACAACCTATTTAGTCTTTCTCACGCCTTTTTACGCTAACGAAATCTCGTGTATTGAGTCAAATGCAGATACATACACAATTCTGATTTGGATAGATTTGCACACACACACACACACACACACACACACACACACACATAAACATTCTCATCAGAAAGTGCATGCTTAAACACGATTAACACAGATAGATAGATAGATAGATAGATAGATAGATAGATAGATAGATAGATAGATAGATAGATATGAACGGACTGGGATATTCAGAAAGAAAGATAGATAAGAACAGACTGAGATAGTTAGAATGAAAGATAGATTGATATGACCAGAATGAGATAGATAGATAGATAGATAGATAGATGCATCTTGAAGTGTATACCCAAACTAAATAAGCATGAGACAGATAGCCATGTTTTTAGCTGAGTTAGTTCTGTCTTGACGCCTGGCGCCATTAGTAGGTGTCCGAGCCCAGGGTAGAGTCTGGTTTCGAATGTTGATTTTCAAGGCATGCAAGTCATTCCCAATAGGAAGATTGGCACAACACGATCTTCAACCTCACACTAGCTCTAATCCAATCCAAGTTGACATCGTAAATATCATATCCAATTTGATCAGTACAATTACATCTTTGTAATATCTGAGACTCCCTGAGGATGTAGATATTAACTTTGAACCGTATTTTGTGTTTCAATGCACAATTCCTCCAGGCTTCACTCTCATCACATGTAAAAAAAATCAAATACAATGAGACAAAAAGCGTATTTTCTGCTGATTAATTCACACCCCGTGCAAAATTCATTTCTATATTTGTCACACAAACTTTTCCAATCGAGAATCTTGCTTTATTTAAAGAAAAAAGGCGCATCAATAATATCATTGTGTTTGCTCCTACTTTCGTCCGACGTTACACTTTCAGTAATAACACATGAAAGGTTAGGTAGTTTAATAAGAGACACTGATGGAGACAGAGTAGAGAGAGTGAGAGAGAGAGAGAGAGATGTTAAGTAGGTTAATATGAGGATAGGAAGAAAGAGGGAAGAAAAGAAAGTTAGTTCAAAGAGAAAGGGTGAAAAGAGAGGGCAGTAAAGAGAGTTGGGTAGTTTAATAAAAGGGTGGGAAAAGAAAGGGAGAAAGACAGTGAGGTAGTTTACTGAGTGGTAGGAAGATTTAGCGCATTAAAACAACGGGCAACGTAGACTAGAAGGGATAAGGGAGAGTTACGACCAGATCGTATTGTCATAGCGATCATTACGATCTAGTCATAACTCTCCCTTATCCCTTCTAGTCCTCGTTGCCTGTTGTTTTCATATGTTAAATCTCCCTGGTGATATTGTCTAGTTTTTTTTGTCTTCTAGTTCTCTCTAGATTGAGATGGGCATGTTCCTTCAAGTAAGCTCGTGCACCTTTTCTTTTGTTTCTTTTTATATGCCAGAAAAATAATTTCGTCATTCAAGCAGATATCTATTAAGCCTAACTTTGTTGGTCACGGAGGACTGAGGTTCGCTGCAAGACTATATATGTACGTTGTGCCCTTATCCTGGCTACGACATCAGCCGTTCCTGTACAGGCTTCACGAATCACAAGTTTCTCTTGTCTTGGCTTGTGATATGTGAAAGGGACTTAGCTCCCGAAGTGACATCGCTCGCTTCACCATCCTCGCTTAAGGCACCAGGAATTCAAAAAGCGGTTAGCTATCTATGTGTAGACCAGGCTCAACATGGCTAAACCTCAGTGATCACAGGTGAGCCGATGTATCAAACGTGAATTGACCTTAAGTGGTAGAGTAGTGCTTCCCAAACAGGGAGGATTCCAATTTAGGTGGTCCAAAGTGTAAGGGAGGATAAGGCTATCAGGTAAAAATGAAGGTCGTGGCAAATGTTTTTGGCTGAAAGTTAGTGTTGATGAATAAAGCAGAATGTAGAATAACTGTGCGACCAAGGTCTCAGTTTTCCTTACCAGTGTTGTTTATCAAAATTATTTTTGATTTAGTTATAGTATTAACTTATTGTTGCAATTCATTTTGATGGAACTAAACACACAACGATCAAAATCGAAAACTGAAAGCTGGAGAAAGTACACCACTACATCTGCTAAGAAGAAATCAAGCAATTAATCACTCTAGGATTGCAAGCCTCTGGTAGAGCAAGCTCAACTTTCAGGAACAAGAAAATCCCATCAGTTCTAAAAAGAAGGATTTAAAAAAAGCATCCACTCGATAGTCACCAATGGAGCTGAAACATTGAACCTAACCAAGAGATTTCCCCTCCAACTAAGAACTATGCAACATACAGATGGGGGAAATCATGCCCAACATGACATGGAGAGACCAAAAGACAGCACAGTGTATTAGGGAAAAAACGGAAGTCCTAAAAATCATAGAATCCATTAGGAAACTAAAATGGCAATGGGCTGGTTATCGGATCCCCAGAGATCAAATGTGGAAAAAAAGGCCGGCAGAATAAGAAATGGTGAGATTTCTGGACAGGTTCAGAAAAAACATAGGCCTGCATAAAGAGGTGTGGCGGATCCTGGGGAAGGTCTATGTCCAACGACGGACGATAAAAGACTGATGATGATGATGATTGGCCAAAGTGGGCAATAACCTTGAAAAGGTTGGAGACTATACAACTTTTACTAAACATCTACACATCCATTCGTACAGTGGTAGTAAACAAACTAGTGACTCCTCTGCATTCCCCACCATTGTCGCTAAGCTTAGTAGCTATCTACTTGCAATAATAGAATATAGCCGGACCTGTGGAAATTCAGCGAGTTTTGACAACTAATATTATACATCATCTCATGCCTCTGCTCTTATCTTACTATTTGCCTGTGTCTTTCCATTTTCTCCCTTATCCTTTCTGTCATACTGGCCGATTTTTATCTAAATCTTATACAAACACGGGTAAGTCTCACATGCAAAAATTTTACTACCCCGTCAGTAAGCTCTGCAATTTTCTCTCTTGTCTTCTCCTGTCCAATCCATTTATTTAACTACCTAAATTTCATCTCTCTCCACCCCCCTCTGTCTCTCTCTCTTCCTACTCTCCAATAAACAACATGACCTTCTACCCTCCATTTTCTTCGTCCCCTCTTATTATCTACTAAGATATTATTACACTACGAAGGTGGGTGTAGAGAAGAGAAAATATGAAAGATATGAGAGGAATTGAATTTTCATTGCTGTGAGATACTATGCTTTAGTTCGAGTTGGCAGCCATCGACTCCTTGCCTTCTTTACCCAAACATAAAAATTAGACTGGGGTAATAAAATTCAAGAACATTTTAAAATAAATAAATCACCGAGTTTTATTGGTGTGAGAAGACACCAGAGATTAAGGAAAATTGCGACCAGAAAGCGTCACGGTCGCACGTACAAACAGGCATAATGATATGCAGGATTTTTCTGTGCACAATCTCTCTCAAGTGGGACAGTGGAAGCTTATGATCAAAACGGTTCTTATCTTGGGATAAGTTTTCAAATCTTTCTTGCTTGTATTATATGAATAGGAATAAGCTAAGATCAAATTCACCGACAAAGCTGTCCCGAACAAACTTCTGAGTGAGGTGGGGGGCATATTCGTGACGTTTTTCCAACCAAGAAAGATGGCTGGTCTAACTTTTTGAAAATCAAAGAATTTCAGTCTAACGCAGTGGCTCTGAACGTCGGTGGCACGCTCCACAGGGGTCAGTTTAAGTATCATCATCATCATCAATCTTTTAACGTCCGTCGTTGGACATAGACCTTCCAAAGGATTCGACACAATTCTCTATCATGGTCGTCGCGGAGCCAGTATTTCCTGAAACTGTCCAGTTCATCTCTCCATCTTGTGTTCTGTCGGCCTCAGTTTCTTATGTGATCTCTGGGGATCCATGTTTGGAGACATGATGTCCATCGGTTGTCTTTCATTCTTGCAACATGGCCTGCCCATTGCCATTTGAGTTTTTATATAGTTTCCATGATGTCACGGATACCCGTTTTCTTCCTAATTTGTAAATTGCGTATAACGAACAAAGAGCGTTCTCCGGCTCAAAATTGAGTCGTGTCAAAGCTTAACTGATTAATTCCTAATCATAGATTAGTATTAATTCCTAGTTACACAATACTGTTAATAACTATTTTTCTCTATAAATTCCATAGTAACTAAAGTTCAACTCATTAACTTTGTGAGTAATAAAAGTGATTTGGTAATTAGGTTGGCGTTACTAAATTTAACGCAATAAAAAAAAGTACAAAAAATCTATTCCCTAATATTCATACGTCAGTATTTTTCTAGGAAATATTTTCCATGATTTGAAACTAAATTTTGGTAATTTTCTGAATATTATATTATTATATAATTTTTCATCATAACTTTTCAAAGGCAATTCTCTTTCAATAATGTGGGGGACATCAATTTCTTTCAACTGTTGAGGTCGGGCATTGATTAAAATACAACCACTTGCCTGACAATGGTCAACGCAAGTTTTTTTAGTTACTTACAAGTAAGGTTTAGTGGTAGAGTATAACAACGTTGTACGTCTGTATACGATTAAGACAATATCAAATATATATATATATATATATATATATATATATATATATATATGTGTGTGTGTGTGTGTGTGTGTGTGTGTGTGTGTGTGTACCTATTCAGAGTTGAGCACTCTTTAAGTGAGGTAACTCGTTTATTGTAAGCTTATGCAATACTCTTCCATAGGAATAGAGGACTCTGGTGGATGGGGAATATATGCTAAAAATAAATATATCACCTATATCCAACCTTACTGACCGTCCAGTTCCCGGGCACAGCGATAGGATATCGGCCTCCGGGTCTTAAGCAAAGGTTTCAATCCTGCCTTGTGATACTGGATGGGATAATGGATAGTCTATAGCCACACTGAAGAGTTGTAATACAACGAAACAGCTGTTTGTGGCTGATAAAATTATATATATATATATATATATATATATATATATATAATTTCGTCCTAATCTTATACATGTATAATGTAAAAATTACACTTCTGAAATTAAATTAAAAAAATATATCATGCACATTTTGGCAAACGGAGCTAGTTACATAAATGCAAGATAGGTAATAAATCATAATAAAAATGATGAGATATTTGTTCGACTTACGACCATTTCGAAATTTGTCCTACCAGGTGGAACGGAACTCGGTCGTAAGTCGAGGAGCAGATGTACATAATTTCATATGCAGTCTTCCGTGAAAGCAACAGCTGTGCAACCAACAGAGCTTTCGTCAAATGATGAGTCAGGTATGGCATTTGGACCATTATCAACCCAGAGTGCCCCAGCAGTACCTCACGATACCACTGGACTTTGTTGGTTTTTCCATCTCAGCGTAGGAACGCCAAATGAAAATGCAGCCACTTTGTTCATTCATTTTTGTAATCACAACTTATCAGTCAATGTTCATGTGCCCAGAAATTAAACGTCAATCCAATGATGTGAGATCATTCATTCGTAAGGAATACTAATGTCATGTACCAAGAACGGAATTCAAATGAGATGACCACGTGCCACTGAAAGGGAAATCGCCGATGGGGAGGGAGTACTGGAAAAGGAAATTCGGACAAGTAGGGGGGGCTCCGAAAGGGCAATCGTGGATAAGGGAGGATCACTAAATTGGAGACCACGGATATGGAGGTCAGCAAAATAGAAACGGCTTATTCGTGGAGGTACTAGAAATAAAACTGTCAATCACAACTTGAAAGCAGAACAATTTCTATTACTATCTATTACCCCCATGCTTGTGAAAAGCTGATGACGTAATTTTAAATCTATCGCGAGAATTGATTTTGAAAAAATAATAAATGATTGTTCTTTGATAACCAAAAAAAAAACGTTATACTGAAAGAACAGCGGAAATTTTTCTGATCCTGAGAATTGATCATAAAAAAGGTGTATGTGACGTCAGTTAACTGGGGACAATTGATTAGAAAAAAAAGAGAATATGACGTCAGTTAACTGGGGGCAAACAAAACTTCTCATAGATATACGTGTGACCACTTCAGAAAATACACAGAAAACCGGTCTGGTTGGTCGCTTGATACAAACCGGCACATAACCAACGTCTTTTGGCAGCATGTTGTGTCGGGTGTGATCAATAAAGAAAAAGAAAGTTGAAATTAGGTGATTAATGAATAATTTCATCCTTCCGCCTTACGTTGGGCAGTGATCCCTAAAAAAAGGCCGAGATTTCAAAAATGGAACAAAAAAAGTATGATTGCAGCTGATCCCAAACTGAGGGGCCAATTTAACATAAATTTACATAGTAAATTGAACCCCTCGCTGAATCCCCATTTTGGAGAGGAATTTTCAAAAACATTTTTATTTCTAGAAATGGGGAGCTGAAGTTTTTAGCCCTGTAGCTCTGTCGTTGTAGCCTATACATAGCCAACCAGACTAGCTTAAAATCTAAGTTGACAGTTTTGGTTCACAGTTTCTGATATAAAATCAAAGCTATAATGCAAGTGCACAAGTGTTAATTCAATGTTGTTGGGGTTTGAATTAACTGACCAGATGACGATGTCAAGATGCTGAGCAGTTTATGTGAGCAATTACTGGAGAGTCGAGACGACGTTCAACATCTTCCAATTTGAAAAGACTGGCGTTTTCCTTCTTTCTTCGTCATTATTCCAGTTGCTCGTGCCGGAAAACAAAGCAATCTAGTGTACTATGGTGTTTTTTTCTGAAACTGCTTCCTTTCAATTGATTTACGAAAAGAACAGAAGAAACTCTCCGACCAACCATCAAAGACTGTTTTTTGTTTTTTTTTTGTTTTGTTTCGTTTTTCTCTCCGCTGCTTATACAGGTTGAACCTCACTAATTCAGGATTCATAAGTCGTCCTAAAGCTAAGCAAAATTTGAAATGGATAAATTTGAATGATTCCTGGTTTGCCTCTCTAGGTGTAGCATCGTCAGTCGGGATCAATTTTAGAGTAGAATTTTATTTTTCGTCTCATTCCTGCTGTTTTTCGTTTTGTTTTGTTTTCGTTTTTCATTTTTTGTTTTGTTTTTGTTGTTGTTGTTGTTTTTTTGGGGGGGGGGGTTCATGCCGATCCTCTGACCGCCTTTCTGTGGCAGTCAGTAAGCAGAACGGATCGGAAGCAAATAATCAAAGGTTTAGTCTTACTTACTGGCAGTAGCAGAATTAAGGTCTAGAAGTTACTATAAAAAGAAAAGGAAATGAATAGAAAAAATAAAGAAAAACTAGTAAAAAAAAAATGATAATAATAATCGACGCAATTTCAAAATTCTATCAATTTTTTTAATTGGTTTCGCGCTAGAATCCTTCAGGAAATCCAGCCTAAAGAGGATTTCATAATAAAAACCGACATTTTCCAATGAACGCTAATTCGACGTACTATCAAGATTTCTCAATGCAAAGATTTTTTTAAAAACCTTCCCGAAATCCAAGCTGTTCTTTCAAACGAGCGAAGAATGTTTCTGAAGATCTGTAGTCCGCCTTTAGTCCCCCCCCCCGAAAGGCCATCGGGAATGCCGCTGTCTTTGGGCTAACCCAAGCGGAACATATTCAACACGCTTGATCATTATAGCCCCAGGATAGTCGGCGAAATGTCAGATGAATTTCATCGTCACTTGCCAAATCCATCTATCCGGAAAAAAAAATTACTGATTACTAATTATGTGGGTTATCCTCGGCCGTTCAGAAACAATCAGGTGATTTAGACAAAAGTCTGCCAGCAGTTGACCACGGAAAGTCCTTTGCTCTTCCGGTCATTATATGCTGGACAGCATTTTCACCAAATTCGATAATGTTCCTCAACCTCACGCCTACTGAACAGCATATTAATAGTTTTGCTCCACTATATTTCAGGCAACATCATAAATGTATCCTTCCAGAACTTTTTTGGCAATATAAGAACTCCTTCAGATGCCATTGAAGTCTCTCAGGAGATTGAAAATTGATTCATTAAGCGACCAGGATAAATGGATACGCGAAAGTGCAAAATCTGATGAATACGTCAGATGATCGAAAACCGCTCTGCCAACCTGTGATACCTTTTTTTTTATTTAAAAAGAAAAAAAAATGTTCCTGGGTAAGGAGGAAACGCATCGTCTAGCATGATTCCAATGAGGTGTGCACTGTTTTTTCTCAACCAATTTCGAATTATTAATACACGAATTCATTCATTTTTCAACCGCAAAATGCAGCTCACGTGACCCGTGTCCTCGTAAATGACTTGGCCATCAAAATATACAACAGCAGGTAAATATCTATTTTTTGTGCACAGCTCGCGTGAGGCGCACAACTTACACTGAAAACGTTAGGAGAATCCGAGAAGACCACGTGCACGATCGTCAATATCGTTAGGTTCCCTCCAAGAGTAGTGTGTACGTTCCTTTCAGGGCAGAACATCCTGCTTCACAAAAAATAAGGGTCCTTTTTTTTTCATGAGATACCTTCTACGTAGATTGGGAAGAAAAAGAGCAGTCAAGACACAAAACTAATGTATATATGATATACAATGATCATCTGTACACGGTCGAAACCCTCCTCCCACGCCCTATATATATATCCGCCCCCATCTCTCCCACCTCCAAATCACCCCCACCCGGCCCGAGTTTCCCCAGCGCAACGAACGGCAAACATCATTCTTTTCAGCCCGGACACTTCCCGCACGAGAGAAGCGCTTTTCATCCTTCATTGTTCAGAAGAGTGAACAAGTTTTCGCCGGCCCCTTGTTCACAGAGAGAAAAGAAAACTACGGGATCGTCGCTGACAAGCATTGTGGAGCTGTCACCTTGGAGTAGGTACGCTAGTCACGGCAGACAAATGTCCTCGTAATATTCAATTGAACCATGGACGACGACGACGACGACGACGACAGTCGTCACAAATGATGGCTTGGTGCAGAACATGTCGTCTTTTCTTTTCTTCTTTTTTTTTCTCATTCTCTATTGGAGAGCAAATAAAATGAAATGCTATGATACGGAAGAAGAACCAAAACACTTAGTTTGACAAGAGTCAAATTATTCTCATATATAAAGACTTGGTTGACAGATTTACTGCACTGTTACCCTATCATATATATATTTTTTTACCCAACACGCTTTTCTTTCGTTCTCAGTTTTTTTAAAAACTTTCTTCGTTTTCTCTCTCTCTTTTTCTCTCTCCCACTCTCTCCTCCAATCTCTCTGTCTGTCTGTCTGTCTGTCTGTCTCTGTCTCTCTCTCTCTCTCTTTCTTCTTCCCCAAATAGATAGATAGATAGATAGATAGATAGATAGATAGATAGATAGATAGATAGATAGATAGATAGATATGTGTGTGTGCTACTCAAAAGTTCGATGAATTTGAATAGCTCGCGCGGACTGAACGTGATACATTCTAACTTTTGTTAGCCAGTGTATACATTAGCGAGGGGACTACTTCGAAGGAGATGGCGGAAACAAGATATCGGAGTTGTTGTTCCTGGTCTTAAATCCCTTTAAAACTTTTGGATAGCACCTGGATCATACCAGGGGTCAAAAGTTCACACGCAATGCAAAATACATACTCTTTAATTTCTCATGACTCACAACGTGGACCCCAGAGATTGTATGAGAAACTGCGTCTAACAGAATAAACAAAAATGTCTCCTCCTCCCCCCACCCCGTGATGCTCATCATACAGAGAGAGTTCTGGCGAATCTTCAGGGAAGGTCAACGTACAACGGGGGACGCTAAAATGATGATGATGATGGTGATGATGATATACTTTTTGAAATACTTATGTCAAACAGGCAAGGCTGAAAGCTGGAAAAAAAAGCTGTTCTGATCTGACTGGCTCAAGCTTTTCGAAATATGAAATTGAAGAAGAAACTTTGAATTATGGATCTCAGGTGAAAAGTATTCAACCTCCCTCGCCCTCGAATGTGCCGACAATGTTTAAGAATTAATAGAAAGTATGTACTGGTCTTCACCTATGTCCAAATATTGAATAGTTCCTATAAAACCTTTCGTAAGCCGGTGGCGTAAAACGAAGAAGCAGACTCTACTTATTTGTATGGGGGGAATTTATTAGCATTCCTTCCCGCCCCCTAATAACTTTCTTCTATGTCTGCCAGTTTTCTTAGCTAAGCGTAACACACTTCTGAGATCTCTTGGGCTTTACTGATAGCGAAGTAGAGGATAGGCCAAGCTTGCTTAATGAAGAGCCACATACGATAATGTTCAGATGTTTTAGAGGTGCAAGACAATCAAAATTTATGTACGCTTTCATTGCTTCACACACACATTATTACAAACGTTTTATATAATCATCAATATATGTGCACGATTCGAGTTATTCATACACGTATTTTTTAAATGCTAAATTGTATAGTTACCGTAATCACTATATATATATATATATATATATATATATATATATATATATATATATATATATATATATATATCCAATGATAAGTATCTGATGATTGTTTTAACAATATTTTTTCAGCCCCTGAACATTAAACTTACTTTTTTATTCAAAGGGGTTACAGTTCGTACCCGATAATTAACAATAAAGTATGTTTTGTTTGTTTTTTTCAAAGTTTACCCTTTAGATTGATTGCAGTGTGAAAATGAGTTAAGTCAACATATCTAAATGTCAAAAATCTGGGCGTGGCTCATAAGCCCCGGTTTGGCCATCCCTGCCTTTGAACATATCTTGCTGACAAATGTACGAACACAGATGCTCACAGGCACAGTTCAATTCTTTGCCAGTGGAGTTAAGCGAAGTTTTGAAAAGCGGGGAATACTAAGCCTGATTACGTTGACTTCCAAATGGTACCTTTCGAAGGCTATGAATCCACATATTCTTCCACTCACTCCCATCGGCAGATATCATGACAAAATATCTCGTCACTAGCATGCCACAATAGTTGATAAAAAGGTGAGTGAGCTTTGAGGAAAACCACTCACCCTTATCTATACCTATCTCCTCCCTCTATTACAGACAGGGGCAGCTAAAAGCTGCCGAACGTGCGAATTGTATCGCAATATGATCCCAACGGCTTACGTTAGATTGATTTATAGAAAATATATATCAAACGCTCTGGAGAAACTCATACCATCTTAGAGAGTCATTCCGATGGGTAAGGGTTAGCGAACTAGTCCAGTAGGTTATGAGGAGATATGTAGCAGTTAATTCATTGCCAGATGAAGAATTTCTGACCCCCCACCCCCCAAAAAAGACGATTAAACACTGAATTTTCAAATCCTTTTACCTTCGTTACTTAATCTGTACGTTCAACATTTAAAATAAATAAAATATCTGTTGGCGGTCTTGATGTTATAAATCAATGCAAGTGTTACTAACAGAAAAAGGTCATTATTTCAATAATTATCCTTTCCCATATAAATAAATGTATTCGTGCAATCAGAATAGAGTGCAATATGTTTGTGTACGTATCCGTATTCGTATACGTATGCATGCGTGCATTCATGTCATACATATATAAATGTATGTATACGTCCAGTACATACACATATATTTGTATGTAAGTTTATGTGTATGTGTATTTCTACATGTCTATATATATATATATATATATACATTCACGAAATTAGATTGCCAAAAAATACTCCAACATATATATATATATATATATATATATATATATATATGTATATATATATGTATATATATATATATACACATATATATACACACACACATATATATATATATATATATATATATATATATATATATATATATATATATATATATATATATATATATGCTTATTTGTGCTTTCTAATAGAAACAAGATGAATCGTTATTACGTAAATGATCTTGGCGAAAAATATAGCAAATATCTCACCACATGTTTCCCTAGTAGTAGTGGTGGTGGTGGTAGTAGTAGTAGTAGTAGTAGTGGTGGTGGTAGTAGTAGTGGTGGTGGTGGTGGTGGTAGTAGTAGTAGTAGTAGTAGTAGTAGTAGTAGTAGTAGTAGTAGTAGTAGTGGGAGTTTTTTATTTATTTATCTTTAGGTGAAATGCACTGAGCGGGTCAATAGATTAATTGCATAAATTAAGCCCATATGCGTGCAAATTTTTCCCCTGACAGTTTCATTTAAACTAATGTGTATATTGTTTGGAAATTTATTTTCTCGTTCTTTCTTCCTTGCACGACTTTTTTTTTATTAATGTGGCTGGAGAAACCCCAAATGAACTGTCTGCTTTGTTGTGATGGGACTTGGGAGCCAGGATTCCGTTTGTTAACTGGTACAATTGGTTTGAATACGTAGCGCATATATATATATATATATATATATATATATATATTGTGTTTTATTACATAGAAACTTAATCGAGATGATCTCCCGTCGTTACGCGGTTAATATATTCAGTGTACCGATGCTGCTCTTACCATTGAGCTAAACAGCCGCCGGTAATGCAAAGGCCCAAGTAGGCGCTTTCACACCCAATCCTCATCTCGTTTCCTCTCGGTGTATTCGTCTCTGTCAACATGACAGTTATGTGTTAAGAAATGGACTTATTCGGTCCGACAGAATGAATTATAAATTGCGTTATATTATATAGAAACATCGCTACATTGAAGCAGCTGCCCTATTGTTGGCAGGTTCGATTTCTGCAGCAGCCATATTATCTTTAATTGTTTATTCTATTCCCGTTGTCTAGGGCGAAAGATATATTAACCTTGTGAAGATGGGAGATCATCTCAAATAAGTTTTTATATGATATGATGCAATTTGTTATCCATTCTGTCGGACCGAATATGTCCATTTCTTACATATATATATGCATATAAGCTAAAGGGTTGGAATGATGAACAATGATTCCTCACTATATTTAGAAAATAGTTCATTTCTTTGAATCACCCCCCCCCGCCCTGTAAATAGTTTTTTAGTGTAGGTTTCGATTTGCAATGTAAGTTTATGTTAAATTAGTCCCATAGTTCGTGTCTGGCAGCATTTACGTTCATTTTATCTTATTCAGACTTAACCATGCAACGTGTACATGAAAGAATTATGCTGGGCCTCACATGGAGAGACCACAAGACAGCACAGTGCATCCGAGAAAAATCAAAAGTCAGGGACATCATAGAATCCATTAAGAATCTCAAATGGCAGTGGGCTGGCCATGTTGCAAGAATGGCAGACAACCGATGGACAACCGAGATCACATGCACAACCGTGGCCGGCAGAATATTAGATGGAGAGACGGGCAAGACAAGTTCAGGAAGTACTGGCTCTGCAACGCCCATGATAGGGAAGTGTGGCAAATCCTGGGGAAGGTCTATGTCCAACGACGGTCGTTAAAAGACTGACAATGATAATGATTTCTAAGGAAGCACTGCCCGACAAAAAAAGAGAAAAGTAACTTATTCATTGATTGCCCCTTTTCCGAATCTTGTTATTGATCACCCCCTACATGGTATACTGTCAAAATATGTTGGTGCTGTGACGGTTCATCAATGCTTCGTTTTGCATCCTGTGGAGCTATAGTCCCAAGGCTCCATAGGAGGGGTCATTTTATCGACAACGTGAGATTAACGAGTCCTAGTGCTCCAATTAACACTAGTACTATTTCTGCCTCTTTACTTTATATCCTGTTGATTTCGATCTTCAGAACTTTGAATCTGGACGACTTCTCTGTGACTTTCTCAAAAGTAATTATCTCCGATGGTCTTGTAATGCCGATGGGCATGCACCCCTTTTCTTTCCAATCCTCGGTGTCGATGCCGGGCTTGTTTGCTCTTATTTCCTTGCCAGTGTGGACTGGAATGTCCCTGAGTATGTTGACATAGTTGTTTCCGGTGACAGTGTTGGATTGGTGCTTATACCATCTTTTGGACATACTGATTATTTATTTGGTTGGTACAAAAATTATTGCATTGTTTTGCGCGGGTCTGCCTCCATAATGGCCCTCCATTGGATGTCGTCAATCACCGTGAACTCTTCTAGGTTTACGTCTCATTTCCTATTTTGGGGGGACCGCTGTACGTTCGTTGACGGTCCTTTGGCCGAATACTTGATTGATATTGCATTGCTTTTACGTCCTATTTTGAACTCATACTACTAAATTACTCAAATTTGCCTTTTTTTTTCTATCCTTGATTTGACAACCTCAAATAAACCAAAATAAATTGTGAAAAGAAAACGTCCAGCTTAAATGAATAGAGAAAAATTCACTCTTCAGAATGGTATTTTCCTGAACATAGTTAAATAATGATTTATTCCAAAATAAGTATTAAAGTTTAAAATAACAAAAACTGGAACTATTTTTGCACGAAGTTGATAGTTCTTACAGATCTTCCATTGCAGGTATTCCTCTGTCTTGTGCCTTTGAATGTACTCGGCCTTTGCCGGTTCTGGACAGCCAGAGACGGAGTGATCGATAGTTTCCCCAGATCTTACATTGTGGGTCAGCGCCATCTTTGATTATACAATGGCGATAGGATCTGTTTGTAAGGCTTTGGTCTTGCGATACAATAATCAGGCCTTCCATCTCTGTTTTCAGTCCGTTGTCCCCTCCCCAGCCTTGGGTATGTCTCCTGTTGGTCCATATTTACCTCTTTCATCCTCTTTGGGTAATTTTACCTGTATCACCTCGTCTACCCAGATTTTCTGTAGTCGTTGCTGCTGGCCATGTTGTTTTGCCTTCTGATTTATTTATTTATTCATTTAGCAATTATTATTATTATTATTATTATTATTATTATTATTATTATTATTATTATTATTATTCACAATCTCACACCAGTTGCCTGGTGGTTACCGCTGGAGTTTGAGTGACAGCAAGTCTCCTCAAGTCTACAGCCCTTCTCTCCTAGTACTCATAGGTCGCAGTAATACTGCGGTTTACAGTTTCTCACCGGTTGCCCAGTAGTCATTGCTGAAGGCTGAGTGACAATAAGTCTCCTCAGGTCTTCAGCCAACATCTCTTCTCTCTTTCACCTATCATGCCAGTGCTGTGGTTTACATTTCCGCTTTCATTCCCCTCCTTCTGTGAGATCACTGTTAACAATTAGTGTTGCAGTCTATATTTCTAGCACTTTCCTCAGTATCCTCGCAATTCCTAGCAGTGTTGTGGTCTGTACAATCTCAATCCTTCCCTTTATCCCGATCTCCTTCAGTATCGCCCTCAGTGTTTTGGGGACAGTTCATAGTGCGCCCACCATGACTGGCACTACCCTGGCTTTCATGCTCCACGTCTTCTTCAGTTCTCTTCCTAGATCCTGGTATTTTTCCAGTTTTTCACCCTCCTTCCTCTTTACTCTATGATCTGCAGGTACAGCCACGTAATGATAATAATAATAATATTATTATTATTATTATTATTATTATTATTATTATCATTATTATTCCTTCTTCTTGCTATCTAGTAGTATTTGTTACACTTGACTTTCGACTTGAAACTTAGGGCAGGCAACGATGTTATGATTTAGTAGGCACAACCATTTTTTTTTTTTTCATTTCATGTATAGAAAAGGGGTTGGGGTCAATACAGGACCAATTTCGGAGGCTACACAAGAAACACTACCTAGTTGTATTACAGACAAAATATTTACAAGGACATTGCTTTGCGAAGGATATGGACAATGCCCAGAGGACCATTTCCTGAATATGAGATACTTGGGTTTCCTCGTATTCAACCTAAATATTTATCGGCACCCTTTTTTTATGGCCCGAAGGACCCCTGTAACAACAGGTATTGTTTCCGTCTTGGGTCGCCATATTTTTGTGATCTCAATTTCCCGGTCTCTGTACTCAGTTTTTCCAACTCTTTTACAAATGTTTTTTTTTGTCTAGTGAAATGGTCATATCTATTAATAAGCATGCTTTTTCTTTTATCATTATAATTATCATTATTATTAGTAGTAGTAGTAGTAGAAGTAGTAGTAGTAGTAGTAGTGGTTTTTGCTCTTAGTGTTGGCTAAATACTTCCAGATGATGCAAGTGAAAGCAGAACTGATGTGCTGGAAAGATTCTTCAAAGTGAATTTCAAGAAAGACTTTTTCCTTTAAACGTCCTTACGGCATCCACGTAGGCAGTCTGTCTCGGTTGTTTTACACGCCCCTACACACATGCACGCGCGTGTGCGTGCGATGCACAAAGACGTACACAAACAAACGCATGTGCATACAAGCATGTATGCAGACAGAGACACATGCACAAACACGAATGTATACAAAGATTTCACACCTTACCTCAGGCATGCACTTGGAGTATGACATACATTAAAGGATATCTTCTCTCTCTTTTTCTCTCTCTCTCCCTTTTCTCCCAATCCCTCTGTCTCATACACCTACGCATATAAACACAGACATTTCAAAATATATATGTGTGTGTGTGTGTGTGTGCGCGCGTATGTGTGTGTAGGTTCGCTAATTAACTTACTAATTTGGCTAATCTTCCTGATAGCAATGTAAGTTTGCCTTTGCCATCTCCTTGATCGATTCTGCGCAAAAAGAAGAAGATAACTTTTCTAGATAGATATATATGTATAGTGTGTGTATGAGAGAGGGGGGTGGACAGAGGCAGACAGACAGAGACCCAGACACAGAGAGAGAGAGAGAGTATGGCATACATCTGCACATCAAATAGCCGACTCTGTATTCCCTGAATAAAACTAAGATAGAAAATTAGAGACATTTTTACTTTATTTTTTTACAAAAACACCGGTTAACTTTTTTTCCCAAAAATTAGTGTACTTTGGGTATGTTTACAATTTATTGGGGAAAAGGCATCTATTTCTACAAATTTGTAAATGGACTATTTATTGACGGTAAGATCTTGTATTAAAAATTCATACTGCGCATAAGATTTATGAATAAAAAGAAAGATTTTATGTTTGATCGGATGTGTAAATACATACGATCCTTTGTTAATTATTAGTATTATTTACTGTGTGGCGAAAAAATATCAAATGAATCTTCTAACCATATATGCATTTTTTCTGTTTATCTATTTGTTTGTTTGCGCTCAAATGGGATGATGAAGGTTGATTTACCTCCCTATCATGACAAAACAAAAATTGCGTCATAGGAACTCTTGAGACTTCATGTCTGATCATTAAATGTTTATACAGCTTGGGACGAATTGAGAGTTTGAAAAAAAAACTTAAAATTAAGATACTTGAATTATTAAAAATAAATTAACTAATAAAACAGCTTTGAGCTCCTTCGTGCCAATCCATACATGCATAACTCTGTCCTTTCTAATTGGTAAATTCTAGTAAATTTAAAAGACTTCCGGTTTGCAAGATAAATTACGTGGTTAGAGAATGGCGTGATCATTTCATTTTGATTGTTATTTTGTTATCTTTCTGTTCTGGTAGAGATCATTCTGACTTCGTGGCGTCATAGACATGAAACCTAGATTCTATCTTTGGAGAAGTATTAAGTTTTAAATTAATCCCTAAGTACAGTTATTTAAAAACCTTTTTTTTTTTTCAAAATATGAACCGCTTTCCAATAGTTTGCATTCATTGTCAATTCTTTTTTCTTTTTTTTTTCTCGGTTTAGATTTCGTAAAGCAAACGTGATTTTTAAATTTGACGTCGGTGGTAAATTTTGATAATTCTCTGAAGTGGTACTTTTTTTTTAGAAAATCTTTTCTTCATATAACTGTATTTAGGCATAAATTTAAAGATTCATTATTTGAAAACCAAAACTTTTTTTTGAAAACTAGTTCTGACCATCATTTCTTTCGAAAATCTTCAATTATTTTGAAAAATGAATGTACTGAAAAGCACCGTCAAATCCAATTCCCGAAATCATAGATAAAGATAACTTTCCCGAGTTTTTGTTCCTGAGTTCGATTTATATCACCTTTTTCCCCCGGGAAATTACACGGTGTTGATATTCATTGATTTTTTAAGCCTTCAGGGGATGGTTCTACTTACGTTTTAAATATCATGCAGAAATGGACCGTTATTTTCTGTCTGTTGTACGGAAATAAATCTTCTCTTTGTTCCTTCCGATTACTTCCTTATTTGTGAAAAAAAACGTTTATGATTGATATATATATATATATATATATATATATATATATGAGGCGACCCGACCGAATGAGGACATATATGTAACGCAGACAATTATGCTAATCAGGAAAGTCGGAAGAAACAAATAGAGTAGATATAGACAGCGAATTAACAAAATGAGAATTTGGAGTTAAAACAGTTATATCGGTCTTTGCATTACCGGTGGCTGTTTAGCTCAATGGTTGTCCAGGCCAAATGATTCATTCACTGCGTAATAACAGGAGATCATTTCAAATAGAGTCGAGTTTCAATATGATATAACTTGATTTGTAATCATTTTGTCGGATCATACATCCATTTCTTAATAACACTCGAACACACACACACACACACACACACACACACATATATATATATATATATATATATATATATATATATATATATATATATATTTATATATATATAGTGATAGGAAGGGTTTTAGGGAACTAAGCATATGATTAGACTGTATCTACAATTTCTGCACAGAAGCATGAGTGATCCTGCGCAGTTGGGAGTTACAGGCCAGTACAAGCCCCCGTGGGTATTTTTTTTTTAAATAAGCCAAATTTCGGGGCTGGAAATTGAGACGGAGGAATAGACCGTAACCCCACTTACCTTCTACATTAACACAGACATGTTTTTGTGCGATTGATGACAGAAGCAAATGACAGGTTAATGTTGAAACCCTACAGACTCCTTCTGTGACTCTGGAGAAGAATAAAATAACCAAGCTCTCCATTTGTGATTCCAATTTCACTCGTCGTTGTTTATGAGAATTTTAACCTCAAACCAAATTTGTTTATCGCCAACACACTGCTCTTGGATTAGAGATCAAAAACGCTAAGCCCGGTCGTACGGAAGATTGTCTGTCTTCGCTTTGGGCGAAGCGCGAACTGGAAAGATGCAACGGTTGTTTCGAACCGGAAGAAGTGAAGATGTTTAGAATTCAATGCGTTGAAAGACGGGCTGACGTTTAAGACAGAAGGTTGGCTGGAAGGTGGGGGCGGCTGGTACTACCCGCTGAAAGATGTTTCACAGGGTAAGATCTGGAACTGAGACGAAATGAGGAAACTGTATATACCGAAGTGATAGATAATTAGAAAGACTTCAGATTTTACAAGTACGGTAAGTGTAAACCGAAAATCATTATCCGATATCCTTAGGTTAGCTGAACTCAAACTAAGATCACTTGCACTTGTGCCTAATTTGAGATTGTATTAGATCGGTATTTATCAAGCTAAGCTAAGTCTGACACAAGGCCACGTTTGGGAAAGATCTTTATTACGATCCGGCATTTTTGATGTCTGGATTTAGATGTTTTTTACTATTATATACTTGTATAGTACCCGTCAAAAAATGACGGGATTTTTTATGTTATCTGTGGATAGATTGATATGAGAGTAATTTTATTTTTCAACATCGTTCTCAGTCACATGATTCTCACTCTCCTCCTTTCTTTTTAATCAAATTTAAAGGGAGGAAGAGAATAAAACTTACGTTTTCCTACCAAACTTACACAGAGACACAGAAATCTCACACACGCACCCAGCTACAGCAGTTAGTCATGCTTTAGCTGCTGGTCTCATTCAGAAACAGAAATCTTCTTCTCCTCTCTCCAATCAGCTTTGAAGACAAGAAGCCTGTAAAACTAATGACGTCTTCATCTTGACGTCAGTCATTCTTTAGCTGCTGGTCACACTCAGTCACAGAAATCTTCTCCTCTCTTCACTCAGCTTTGAAGACAAGAAGACTGTAAAACTAATGTCTTCAACGTGACATGAACAGACAAACAAAATTTGTGACAATGGTTTTTATGTATATAGATTGGATTTTTCCTTATTTTTTTTTTCGGACCAATTTCCCCAGATTCGTTGATTTTATCATAACGTTTTTGTCCCCGTAGCCTTTTGCCTTCTGTCGAACTAAATTACTGAGATATAGTGTTGTTAACCCTGGGCGTCCCGGAAAAGTACCCATCTACAATAATATAGTAATATGAGACATCTACTCGAAAAAGAGAATCAGAAGAATGAAAGTTCCAGAATTTGTAAATTATTTTTTTATTACTAAACTGAACAGAGAACCAAATCATTGTCACATGCAGACAATTTATGGACCACAAGTTGAGAGCATTTAATCATCAAGAAGAAACTGTATTCTTCTTGGATCTTCACCAAACTTATCTATTACTTTGTTTATGAACCGCATTTTATTTCTCTTTTTATTCTATGAACACTCATCCATACATCACCAAGAGAAGCGATCATCAGGCCCTGTGGATCCTAGCCAAGTTTTAACTCTCTTTAGTGTACTAAATGATTGTTTTACTCAACCCAATATTGCTGCTCCAGCGGAAATATATCTTTTCACATCCCCTACCCTGGAAGAGAGGCAGCAGGCGTTCATGGTTGTTTTTATCATACATTATGATAAAGTCAGAAACGAAATTGGTCCGGAAAAAAGTATCATCATGTTATCCGTAACAAATTTCCTTCCTGAAAATCCAGATAGAAAGGATGTGCGAGATTTGAACGACCAAAAAATTGTGATAACAACGAAAGTGGCGAGAGAGAGGGAAAAAAAAAATAATTACAAATGAATTAATGCAGTAGTTCCCAAACTTTTTTTCTTTCGAATTACGGCACCCTTAGCATATGAAGATTTCTTCACAGCGCCCTGGGTCAGAAAATACTGAACAATCATTGCAATGACGTCCATGTGCCTCTGATCTTTGCACCTATTGCTCAATGCTTAATAAAGTTCATTGAAAACTTTCCCGTGTGTACGAAAAGAGAACTACAAATTTTAAAAGATATTATATTTAAGACTATCCAATTTTCTTTCTTGACTTACTGTCCTGTGGTGCCCCCGGGAAAATACTATGGCTACCTGGGACGCACATTCTGGGAATCACTGAATCAATGTATAACATCAGAAAAGATTGACAGTTAATACTCGTGAGCAAGGGCACTTGTTGAGGGGTAGGGGCTTGACAGGACATTAACCCCCTCCTTCCTCGATCAGGCTTTCTCGCCTAAGGCAAGAAGGTTTGAAGGTTGCGAGATTTTAGTGGAGGGGTCATTATGAACTTTGATAGCTTAGGACGAGTCACAGCTTGATGACTCCCTAGTCCCTAGACTGACAACCGACGTCTACATATATCTTCCTGTCCCTTCCCTTCGAATGTGTATCCTACATACCCGTAATATATCTGTCAGCACCCCCAACCAACCCCGGAAATGTGGCGGCGGAGGCCCATGTTTGAGAATGGGTGGTTTTTGACCCTTTTCGCACTTCAACGCTATGTAGACTGAGTGCTTTCACTTTTTTATACTTAGCGTTGACGTGAAATCGGTATGAATGAAAATACTGGCGACGATTGACCAATCAGTCATTACGCCCCCAGATCCCAGATGTTAACCCTGGGAGGAGATGTCTAGTAACCAGTTGAATGTCCATCAAGTTAATCGATGTTAACAGCGGAATGTGGTTAGATACCCGGAACAGACTTAGATATACAAAGGCAACCGCAAATCCGTACGTGGGCGTTTATGTAAAAGGGGGTATTTCAGGCGCCTCCAATAATATGATGTTTGGAGATCAAAGGGTTTAGCTAGACTTTAATTTAGCCGTATAAGATGTAAATAAACGGGGGTGGGTATCAGATTCAAGGGACGCCTCACTCTTTTGTTGATGAAAGGCTATCAAAAGCGGATAAATTTATAATGCTCACACAGACATTCACACGCACATGCACACATACACGTAAACATATATATATATATATATATATATATATATATATATATATATATATATATATATATATATATATATATATATATGTACACACACACACATATTGGAGTCTGCATTCACATACACGTACGATATATATATGTATATATATATATATACATGTGTGTGTGTGTGTGTGTATGTATGCACACACACACACACATATTGGCGTCTGCATTCACACACACATACGATATATATATATATATATATATATATATATATATATATATATATATGTATGCACGCACACACACACATATTGGAGTCTGCATTCACACACACATACGATATATATATATATATATATATATATATATATATATATATATATATATATATATATATATATGTGTGTGTGTGTGTGTGTGTATGTGTGTATGTATGTATGTATTGGCGTCTGTCGAGCGGAGGACAAAGAGGGCATTTTCGCTAGGGGTTGAATTTGGAACCTTATGGTGGCCGAGGGTCAAGGGGTCATAATGAAGAGTGACAGCTCAAGACATTTTCCTCGAATGGAATACCTATCGTTAAACAAGATTGTCACAAAGAAATAATCCGAATACAGCCACCTGCTCCCTCCCCCACCGCCTGACTAAAATAGTTGTAACGGATGCTCATACATGATGCCCAGTAAAAATGGCTCTAATTGAAAATGACAAACGCATAAACACAGGAAAAAATGCGCATTTAATTAAAACTGTGCTTGATTTGAAGCAGACCCCATAAACAGCATTAAACAGTTTGAAGTAATTTCTTAGTCTATTTTAAAACAAGCTGACCCTCTTCAACACAGTATCCGCTTTTGATACGTCCGATAATTTCATTTTCACCGTGCTTTCCTCTAACTTCATAACTGAAAGTAATCATTTGACTACCAGTGCAATTTTACCGGGTCACTCTCACCGGGCACCATCCAAGATGAACACACAAACGTAGTTGTAAATAAAGATATAACAAGCCCGCGAATATGAGACAGCGATATTTTTTGATCGACCAACTGGAAAGAATAGTTGTCTTAATAATTCAGTCCCTATGTCCATCCGCCAACTCAGCAAATGCCAATGGACATTAACATCCGAACTAAATTAACCACTCTCTCTTCTTTTGCCAACGAGTGAGTATCAAATTTACAAGTACATATCCATGAGTATATATAGATGTGTATGAATATCAGATTTGTGAGTATGTTTGTAAGGTAATTATATTCTAGAGATTTACTGACATTTCGTTATATTTCAAAGGTCGTCATATCAAAACAGGTTTTATACAAGGGATACGGAATGTAATTATACATCCTTGATTATAATCATGTTTTCTTTTCAATGGACATCTGTCATCGGAAGTTCACTTCAATCCGTCTGAAATGCTACAAACGTGACAAAATGTCGCCTCGTTCTCCTTTGATGTCATCAGCTTTTGTGACCAATGTCTCGCTCTCTTTTGTTCAAAATTGACGGCCTGGTCACTGATAGTGGTTATTTTGTCGAATAGCCTATCAGTTTCATTCAGACTTAGTTACTCCCGGAGTCGCACGACGCATGGGGGCAATGAATCTGTCTCCAGTTCTTAAACGAGCAATGATGTTTCAGTATAACATGTGAATTTTGACGGGGCTGGACGGCTGGCCCTTGAAGGGCTTCAACTGTCCTGCTATTGAAACCGTGGCTTGAGGGGATACGTTGGTGCATGCCTTTTTCCAAGAGTATGAGTACGAAGTTGAAGGCAAACTGTTCCTTACCAGAGTTTCAACTCTGTTTCGTGATTCCATTCTCTGTATCATGAACCGTTAGGCCACCTGCATCTCCCTCCCTATCAGTTTAATTTATATTTTAACATTGTTTCCCCAAACTGCCCCACTTTAACTTTGATTAATTCAACTCGGCGTGATGTTTAAATAAGGCAAATAATGAAAGGATTTCATTTCTTTTTTTCTTTTTTTCACCTCATTATAGCCGCTTTTTCTCACACACACACTGGATTGATACTCTCTCCGTTATTGCTAATATTTCACTACTTCATTTCTTCCTTCTTTTTAGACGAACAATTGTAAATCATTATTATCGCCCTTCTTTTTTTTTTTTTTGCTACAATTCACCATCATCTTGATTGTTGTTGCTTTTTATCGCATACTCGCCGCTGGAGAGAAACCAGCCTGAGTTAAATTACGATGAAAAGAAGCAACAATTAAGACGGAGGTAAATAGCAACTTTAATAACAAATAATAATGTTTTACATCTTGTTTTCCTTCATTTCATAAGTGCCGTTTTTCCATCATGACACTAGTTAACCATACTCTTCTTTATCACGATACCCTGGATCAGTGCTCTGTTCATTATTATCTAAAATGTATTACTAGTTCAACCCAATCTTATAATGAATCCCAGCATCAAAGTATTGGATAGAAAAGTCACAATGTAGCGTTACCCTGAGCTGCCCAAAGAAAACGTACTAGGAACAAGTCAGAAC
The DNA here is from genome assembly GCA_963457665.1 of Thysanoteuthis rhombus. Taxonomy (NCBI): domain Eukaryota; kingdom Metazoa; phylum Mollusca; class Cephalopoda; order Oegopsida; family Thysanoteuthidae; genus Thysanoteuthis; species Thysanoteuthis major. Next base: position 16,274,154 of record OY735209.1, read on the forward strand.
TTCTGTTTCTGGGCAGGAAAAAGTCATAGGATTTCTATTTAAATAAAATAAGTAATATTCAAATATATTTGATTTACGGTAATAAGATAATCAATGATATCTTTTTTGAATAAAACCATTTATATTTCAATTCAATCTATACTGATTAAATAATTTAATTTTTTTTTTTCAAATTTAAATGATTAAGTTGATATGATTTTTTTCACGAACATATTTTGCCTTGTTTTTATTTTTTCTTGAATACAACTTATTCATTCTTTTTTTTTAGATTGTTGCTTCCAGTGACTTTTATTTCGACCGACCTTATTACTTTTATCAAAACAATACAGAGGATCAGGTCTGGTTATTCATCCAATAGAAACTGTCATGCAAATAACGTCCTTTGTCAGAATGCCGCGTTGGGGTGTGATAAATAAATAAAAATGGAAAAAGGGATGATTAATGAATAAGTCACCTCACTCGCTTTTTGATGAATCACTGGAGAGTTCGAATTTTCCTAAAACAATCGAGCACAAACTAGTGACCAATTTAGCATGGAATCATATTGTAAATTGTTACCCCAACAGTAAAGTCCTAATTTGGAGAGAATTTTTTAAAAAACATTTTTCTCTTTTTTGGCAGGCGTACAGACAGACATACAGCCAGACATATAGACAAGCTACAAAACTGATGAGTTTTGGTAGCTCTCCGTTCTCCGTAGAGCAGACCACTTAAGACTAGACGGGTGCATTTGTGGTGCCACAGCCAATGGTGTTTTGCTCCCCCCTCTCTCGGGCATGGTACTGCCCTGGGAATCAAGACCGGAAGGCTCAGTGTTAGCCCTGAGTCTTAAGACCAAGCCCATGTCTTTGAGATAATAATTGCAGAGGCAAAGAAATCTCCAAGTTTTTTACCCAAACGCTTACGTGTGTGTTATCCGTACAGTAAACACCGACCTTGCATCACATCCTTTCCTTTTGGGGGTTAAGGTAACTAGGAGCTTCAAAACTGATGAAACTTATTTTGAAGGTTTTGGTGACAGTCTTATTTGACGGTTCCGAGTTCACTCTTCTCCATGAATATCATTTTACAAATAGATTTAATTCGTCTTATTATTTTCACGTTGCACTGGGTCGATACACTCTTCATTATTACTTTAAATTCATAACTAGTTTTTCTCCATCTTATTTTGTTTCCTTTCTATCACAACATGCTTCATTATCATTATCATTATAAAACTAGATATACTCCATCATATTGTTGCTTTCTATTGCAACACTGTGGGTCGACACACTGTTCATTATCGCTATTAATTTATAACTACTTTTTCTTCGACTTCATATTGTTATTTTTTCTATCACAAGACTGATATACCTTTACAAACAGAGTATCCAGTCGTGTTTGCCCGTCTGCCGGTGTTTCCACGCAATACTTCCCAAAGTTCTCAATGAATTTCAATCAAATTTTGTAGATGGGTAATCCATATACTAGGGAAAAAATTGATTAAATTTTGTGGGTACATCCAGGAATTTGTATTCGATCGAAAGATATTTTTTAACATTCTGCAAAAAAAGGGCTAAAATCGGACACTTGATAAAAAAAGGGTTTATTTAAACTTAAAGGATAGTAACTCAATATTAGTTCATGTGAAGTCCGCTCGCTTGTGTTTTTTGCTTTTATTTCTTGTCGTTTTTTGTTTGTTTGTTTTTTTTTGGGGGGGGTCAATGCCATCCAGTTTTTAGTTAATGTGCGGCGTTGAGAGTGATATGTGATCTCCGGGTGCTTTCCAGTTTTACCTGTGAAAGGGCGGTCATTTTCGCTGGCTTTCATCTAATCGAACGAATCTAATTTCCGTCTCTATTTACCAATGACAGGTGTTATGGCTCTGTTTTGTTCTTTCCTTTTTTTACTCACTTCAGGTGACACTCAGGCCGAAAAGATGCCAACCAAGATATTCTAGAAGTCGTTTCCAGTAACAGTAATCATAAATGCAGCCATAGAGTTCACTACATCCTTTTATGAGGTACTTCGAAATAGGATTGTTTCTTTATGATCTCTTTTTGTTATTAACGGCGTCGTTAGTGTTGATTTATTTTCATGTTCAACTATTATCTCTTCAGGCAGTGATTTGTAGAGCTTTTTGAAACTATCTTTTTACTAGAACTCTCTTTCTACCTCCATCCAAATATATCTATTTATCTATCTACATTTACACTTATCTATCAATCTATCTATCTACATTTAAATCTATCCATCTTCCTTCAAAACCTATCCATCTATGTTCTAACATGTCTTTCTCTCTCTCTCTCCATATAAATATTTTCATCTAAATTTATCTTCTTTTAAATCTCTATTTTCAAATCTCTCTCTCTCTCTCTCTCTCTCTCTCTCTATATATATATATATATATATATATATATATATATATATATATATATATATTGTGTCATCCACAGACAGCTGTTTCGATGTATTACATCTCTTCAGTGTGGCTATATTAACCCATCCAGTACTGCGAGGCAGGATTGAAACCTTCACTTCAGATCCAGAGACCGATATCATTTGTGTGTGTGTGTGTGTGTGTGTGTGTGTGTGTGTGTGTGTGTGTGTGTGTGTGTAATCTGCATTTAAACTTATCTATTTATCTATCTATCTCAGTCCCTTCCTACTAATAGCTATGGGAAAAGCTTGAAATCACCCCTCCCAAATTATGGTTGAACAGCAAACGCCCCTTACATCTTCAACCGAATGATTAGTTCGGAATGGGTACGGCAAATCCCTGAAATCTTATATGATATGTCGATAACAGTATTATGCAAACACCCCTCAAGAGAATCCCCAAAATTATAAGGGAAATTCTTACTTTTTTTTTGCTGTAAACTTGCGCCCCCTTTTGAAATTACTTACGCCCGATAGGGCGTTAACATCCACTGGCTCTGTAGGTCATGGTTTGAAGTGGACAGGACACTAGTCTATTATGGTAAATACCAAGGCAGGAAGACAATGTCGGTAGTCAGGTAAGGAGCTTGGGGGTATCGGCGCCTGGGAACTCTTTGGTTATGGGACCATAGGGCTTGATTTACTACGAAATGTATTCAGTTTTGCCCGAAATACCATACCGTTTTGTCAATACCGGTGGTAAGGACAGTTGACCACTGGCTCAAATTCTCCTATGCTTGGGAGTACTTGAGCTGTATGTTACTGTTTATTGTGTCCCCTCAAACTCCAGCACCTGTAAGGTTCCGACTTTCAAACCCCTTCGCGAACGTATGGATCGAAAGGTCGCTGGATCCGAAATCTGAAGCAAACTGCGCCAATCTAAAACAATTTCTATTTCTAACATTACGGTTTGCTCAAATTTTTTTTTTTTTTATCCAAGAATTCAAATCTGAAAACTGTTTGCCAACCAGGAATCTGCTGTTCGTGTTTTAGAAATCAGCTAAACGAAAATCGATCAAGTCGCCTCCAGATCGATAGCCAATATGGAATTTGAAGAGGATAATCCTATTTTCTGCTTTGTTCTCCCTCACCCACTGCCAACCCTCTACCCACAAAGCAAACGCTGACTTGCATTTTGGGGGCAGGGGTCGCTGAGGAGGAAAATATCGATTATTGATCAATGAATCATTTATTCAGTATCGGTTCGAGTTTAAAATGCACAGAATAAGATTCAACTCCCAGGAACACGTCTGCACAGTCACTCACGATATCATTGACAATATATATATATATATATATATATATATATATATATATATATATATATATATATATATATATATATATATATATATAGTTGTACTTGTACTAGAATGAATGGATAAACGAACAGCTGTTTTAATGTTGTTTGTGAGGGTTCCTTGTTTTTGAAAGTCGCTCAAAATAAAGAAAAACCAACAGCAGACCGTCGTTTTAATGTCTTTCGAGATTGTTGTTTGTGTAGGCAGCTTGAAATAAAAAAACGAATTCTATCAAACTATCGTTTAAATGCTATTTGTGAGGATTGCTTATCCGTGAGGGTCGCAAGAATGGCGGACAACCGATGGACATCACAACTTACGACATGGATTCCCTGAGATCACGTGCGTAATTGAGGCCGGCAGAATATTAGATGGAGAGACGAGCTAGACAAATTTACGAAGTACTGGCTCATGATAGAGAAGTGTAACGAATCCTGGGGAAGGTCTATGTCCAACGACGGACGTTAAAAGACTGATGATGATGATGATGATGATGATGATGATGATGATGATGATGATGATGATGATAGGCCCGTCGCCGGGGACACCATCTATTAGGACCGGCAATTGATTCTCATCAGACGCACTGGAGGGTCAAGTTATTCCCAGAAGAGACCAGTCCCCTCTTCCTTTGGGGGCTGTACACAGATATTAACACTTGTCAGGAAATGCAGCATTCGTTGACTTCCATAAAAATCATTGTCTTTCCTCCCTGGATTGTTTTTCAATGTCTTGAACAAACACTGCTACCAAGAGAAAAAAATACACCGAAAATGCCATATCTATTTCCAAGAGACTGGAGAGGTCGCGTTCGTGCCAATAAAGAATCCGGAACTTTCCTCTTGGAGGAAGGGAAGAAAACAGACAAATTGACGCGTTGAAATCACTGCCAATCAACAAATTCAGTGAATTTGCTTATCGGTCATGCTTTTCAGCACGTAAATTGCGAAGATTGTTTTTATATATGGAGAAGCGTCGAGAAGTCGCCTGACGTTGAAGAAAGGGGGCAATTTAAGGCGTGTCTCTCTCTCACTCTCTCTCTCTTGAAATGACCCAGATATACCCCAGGGGTCAATTAGATTAAAACACTGGCCGTGTTCAATTAAGGGTAACGACATTTAGAAGAATTTCAGGTACTGACACCACGATGTTTAGGACCGAAAAAAACTGGCAGATCGTGAACGAGATCCATGGCTCCAAAACGGAGATGATGATTTTTTTTCTAATATTGAAATAACTGGTCTGGTTAGTCACTCGATGGAAACTGTCAAATAACCAACATCTCCTGGCGGCATACCTCGTTGGGAGTGAACAATTGAAAAATTGTAAAAAAAAAAAAAAAAAAAGGATGATCAGTGAATAAATTATCTTTTTGCCTTTGGGGGTGGATGGGCAGCAATCACTAAAATAAAATGTCTGAAAAAAAATAACCGAACAAATGAGAATGCTACCAGACACAAACTAAGGGATTAGTTTAGCATGAACTTATATTGCAAATAGTTTAGGGTATTTTTTTTACAATGTGGACCAAATAAATCACCTCTCTCTCTCTCTCTCTCTCTATCTATCTATCTATCTATCAATCTATCTATCTATCTATCCATCTATCTATCTATCTATCTATCTCTAAAAAGGCGGTCAATTAATGATTATAGACTACTTGGTATAGGCGTTTCTACTACTGCTATATATGTATATATATATATATATATATATATATATATATATATATATATATATATATGCATATATATACATAATGCCGTTTCATAATACGCATATATAAATTAGAAAAAAAAAGCTTTAGTTTCTTGAAGCCTTCATTTAAATGAAGAACTGAATGCTGGATAAGATTTTTCAATGGAGACAACGGAATTTTGAATATATTTACCAACTGAATGACACATTTTGCCCACAGAGGAACGTGTAACATTGAGTATGACACTATCAAGACACACGAAGGCATAATGCCTAGATTTAAACACCAATAATCACAATTTAGGCCCGCAACAATAAAGGTTTTGAGTGTTGATAATATCTAAACAAATTGCCTAGAGCGTTCAATTAAAATCTCTGTGACAAGTCTCTCCCTCTCTCTCCCCCTCTCTCCTCCTCTCTCTCTCTCTCTCTCTCTCTCTCTCTATATATATATATATATATATATATATATATATATATATATATATAAATATATCTTGTGGGAAAGTTGACAATATTGGAAAAGGGAGATTTGAGACTACTTAATTCATCTCAAATTTCCAATTAGCCCCACTGCCAGCAAAATTAGCAGTGAAAAAAAACAACAAAATAACACCCCATACAAATGTCAGTAACACATATGACGCTGTCTAACCCCCACCCCAATTATTTTCTTATACACACGTTTTTATCCAGCCCCTTTAACGAATACTTTTTGAAGGGAGCCTTAACCCTTAATCCGACACTAACAGCATCACCAGGATACACTCATTTCCCTTCCCCAAACAACCTTATCTACTGAAAAAGGACATCCACTTGTTCCGAGACCAAAGCTCTCATCAAAGCTCTGACAAAACCCGTCATGTATATCATTAGATTGGACAGCTTATGTCCGACAGAATGTGATAATAGTCACATTCCGCTGGACATGAACGGTCTTATTTGATGATGATGATATATATATATATATATATATATATATATATATATATATATATATATATATATATATATATATATATATATATATTACATGTGGTACAGATCAGGCTAGGAGTATAACATAATATAATGATATATCAATTATATGCAGCCACTTCTGATGGATTTATTTCATTGAGTGCTCGATACATACAACTTTTTACTATTGAAGTTAAGTTGTTTTAGAGTAGAGCTGGAAATAAATCGTTCATGTTTCTGCCCTCTACGGGCCTCATCAGGCGAATCATCATCCCACTATGTATATATATATATATATATATATATATATATATATATATATATATATATATATCATCATCATCATTCCACTGTGTATATATATATATATATATATGTATGTATGTATATATTGTCGCCAGTATGTGTGAGTAAAAGATATGATTCAAATAACTTCGAACATGATTTTAAATGAGTGTGAAGCGGTAACTTTTAGGTTCAAATAGGTACTTCAGGTTGGTATGAGTAGATAAGAGAAGAAAAAAATGGACAATTCTGATAGATAGATAGATAGATAGATAGATAGATAGATAGATAGATAGATAGATAGATAGATGTCTCGATTACTGCAATAAGAAATTTGATTCATAACGAATTGGAAAATCAACACAAATAACAAACGCTCCACTAAAAAACTGAGCCCTGTTGACCTAATTAATCAGAGGTCTTTGGGTGCAGTTGTCAAGGGCGGTGGGGGTAGTTACTTGATATGATTTCTTGTGTCCACCTTCTGAACATGACAGGTCCTGCTGAGTTTAATCAATATCGTCTGCCAGTGTTTGAGATTCTCGACAAGATATTTCGCAAAGGAACAGAGCTCATGAATATGTAGACCATGCCTTTACCAAGGACATCATGATTAGGGTGACATGTGAGCTTTTTTTTTTTAACTGTTCATTCATGGTCATCCTCGCGACTTATCGAGCCTCTTTTGCAAATTTGGTGCAAATGTCGAACAACTGTTGAATGCTTAACCTCTGGAGTGGTTTTGCGCGGATCCGCTTAAATTATAGCTCTCAATTGGATGTTTCCAATCAAAGAAGAACGTCCAATCTTCAAGGCTCCCATAGCAGTTTCCGAAATCTTTGGAACCAATATAGAGTTGTGCGTTTTTGATGGTTCCCTGTTCAAAAACTTCGTTGATATTAAGAGCCGTTTCCGCCAATTTACGTCCTATATAGAACTCATTCAACAAATTTTTTTTGAATTCACCAGCTTAAAAAAAAAATAAATAAATAAATGAAAAAATAAGTTAGAAATTGCAAAATATCAAAAAAATTAGCAGTTTATTTTACCTGCGATACCATTTTTAGCATTTATCAAACAAATGCGTAAAAAAAAACTTTAATCCACTCAAATGATGGTATGTTTAGAGACTACGAATTCCGGCGATTGTTGATAAAATGAAACAATAAACACGGTCGCATTTTGGTGTTGACTGCATTCGAACCCAATATATGTAAGTAAGCAAAGGTTCAGCTGTACCTAATAGTGCCCACTGACTTCACTGACATTCTACGATTCTCACGCTCAACTTTTGACATTTTCGGCCATAAAAAATCTAAATATTTCTGACTACAGTGAAACATTAGGAAAAAAAAACACACTTTAGTAATTTTTGACGGTCAATTTTATTCATTGAAAATCACGAAGAAAGTAGTTGTCTGTGGTCAGGAATGACGGCAAGCGTTTCTTACTGAGTAGGGCTACCATATGTATATTGCATTGTCAGTGGTCATGAACTGATAGAGCGTCACTGACAGAACAGTGCAATTAGATCACACGTAATGTAAATGCATTGTTAATGATTTTACTATAGAAATGAAGTGAATATCAGGAATAGAAGTATTGTCAGTGGCTAGGAATTAATTCGAGCCTCATTGGAAGAATATGACTATTATGTGGATGATATAAATGCATTGCTGATGATTTTAATGCAGAAATGCAGTGGAGATAATTTATTATAGAAATGCAATGAAAATCAGGAAGAAAGATATTGTCAAGGATCAGGAACTAGTGAAATTATAACTCGTAGAGTAAGGCTAATATAAATTTGATGTGAATGAATTGCTAATGATTACACTATGGGAATGTCTTGCAAAAATATTTACTTAGAAAAAGTTAGATATACTTTAATGTATAAATGCTGAGTCAATGATGTCCAAGCTAAAAAAGCATTGAAAGTCAGGGAGAGAAGGATTATCAAAGGTCAGGAAGTGTAATCGATAAAATAAGGTTTAAATAAGTTTGATGCAAACGCTTTGCAATTAGGACAGCATTGCAAATAACTTCTATAAAGAAATACATGGCAAATAATTCCACTATTCAGTTGCATTGACAGTGATTTTGCTACAGAAATGTGTTGTCCATGATTTCACCGCAGAAATACATTAAAGATGTAGATGGATTGACAGAGGTCAGAAATTAAGATAAAGTTGGCTTCATTATGGAAATACATTAAAGATCAGAGACAGATGGATTGGCAGAGGTCAGAAATTTAGATTAAGTTGGCTTCATCATAGAAATACATAAGAGACCAGAAACAGATGGATTGACAGAGGTCAGAAATTTAGATAAAGTTGATTTCACCATAGAAAAAAAAAATTAAGTTCGAAGTGGATTTTCAAAATCAGTTTGATTCTCCTTCTAAAACATGCGATAACCCCACACGACAAATGAATCCTAATTGCAAGTCACAGAAGTATCCGATTAAAAGTACACTTCAGGACCTTTATCTTGGTACCCACTATCACCACTCGTTGTCGTCGGCCTCATGTTTAATAGACAGCAATTTTGTAAACTGGCGCGCGAATCGCTTCCTGTGCTTTGACATCGGCCTGTCACACAGTTTTAGGGAAGGTTCTCATCAGCCGACACCAGGGGCATCCCTTGTCATAGCCGTCAGAAGATCGTTCGCGTTTTATTCCCACGGGGGCTTGTTGATCCTCCTCAACTTACAACCATCAAACGAGACCCCTTCCCTTTTTATCTCCCTGACAAACATCATGAATCAAAAGGAAGAAAGAGAGAAAACATCACCCTTAATTCACTGCCCCGCTTTCAGAGAGTATAAACAATATGGCGGGCATACTAACATTTTTTATGCCGTATCACACGGCCTAGGGTAAAACGCGCACCCATATTTCCAGGGTAAATTTTTTTTTCTTAAATAATAAAATAACAGCAGGATATTTTATAACATTCTAGTGAAGAAAAATAACAGTAAGATATAGTTTGAATCACAGAGAAAAAATGCGCTTTTATTAGTAATGAATACCTAGGTTATCTTCCTTATTAATGTTGGCTGCATTTTATGGCAGATTGTTTTAAATTCTACAACCTCTGAGAAGAGTTTGTCAAAGATGGACAATCCTTTCGTGAAGCTCATCGGAATATTCAAATTCTGCAAACTTGTAACTTTTGTCTCAGCTCGTAGAAAACCTGAACTCACTTTCAAGAACTCGGTCAACAGCTTTTCATTCAAAAATTGTTACACTCATATTGCTTTATTCTACGACCTTCTCCATGTGTAATATGTAATTAATTGTTCCGATTGGTACATTAGTGACTAGAATTTGTTCTTCTCTGATCAACAGGGAGATAGGGTGGAATTATTTAATCAAGAAAGGAAACTGAGAACATTTCAATGTTGAAAATTATGGAACAAGCTGTACTGCCCGGGTTACTGATAGGAAAAAAAAAAGCCTTTTTTTACAAACGTTGTCATGAACGTTTAAATTTTCTGTTTTTACTTTGCACTATCGGAGAATGAGACCAGAAAAAGAGACTCTCCTTACGGATATTACATATTACACATGAGACAGGCTGTAGGATGAATCGGTCGAAACCTTGTGTGAACAATGCAAACATGAACGAGTTCAATTGTCCAATTAACTCTTTGAGTACATTCGATCAATAGTTATATTTTTTAATATATATATAATTTTATGTTACTATTTTCTGTCATTTCAATATTTTTGTTGCAACTTTTCGCTGACCGGATTCCATTCGACCATGAATGAATAAACAGCGCATATCAAAATAAAGAATAAGCCCCTGGTTGAGATTCGAACTCACGTCCTTCTTTGCCGGTGAGAAATTAGATGTGTTTCTATCACTACGACTGACTGACTGACTGACCGCTCCTATAGTCTGGGCTACGGGGACTCCCATGATAAGCATCAGTCCAAATCAGACCTTAAAACTCACTTGATACCCTGACCTCTTCAGAGCCGTATTTTTGTTACTAACCAGTTGTGTCAGTTTCGGCAAACCAAGTCATTTAGATGATTTACAATACTTGATCTGCTAGAAAATAAATAGATAAATTTGTTTATACTTGTTCAATTTCGACAACTCGCGCATACACTTGAAAGATAGGAGTTTTCAGAAGAGAATTGACCGTGAAATCAAATGAGCCAATATCAAAAGAGACCACTTATCACCCATACCCTCTGTCGTTTACGTTTTCCTTCACTGGCAGCTGACCCCTTTTCGTGACCCTTTCTTTTGGTGTGATTATTTTGTACCTAACCTCTTATCTCACTCACATATAGGCAACCATAGGCCAGATTTGGCTCGAGTCAACCATTTTTTGTGGCCCACGACCAATCTCTATAGAATCTACATAAGATCTTGTGCAATTTTTCTCAGAAAGTCAATTTTTATAATTCATACTGTAAAAGTACTAGATTTGGTCACCACGCACATACTTAACCGAGGCCGACAGAATACAAGATGGAGAGATGAACTAGACAAATTTAGAAAATACTGGCTCCGCGACGCCAATGATAAGGAATTGTGGCGAATCCTGGGGAAGGTCTATGTCCAACGACGGACATTAAAAGACTGATGATGGTGATGTTTGTCTAAAATAAAAACTGAGTACGCTTACTGATTTTAATTTACGTTTTTTATAATAAAGATGAAAAATATCTCACGAGGCTCTTTTGATAGGGAGAAAAATGTAGCCTGTTCTATCGTGTATTAACTAATATAAAGGGATACGAGAACGAGTGCATGTTTATGTCTGTGTGCGCGTGTGTAGACTGTAGATAGTTACTGGGCTCTGGTTAGTTTGGCACAAGGACAAATAGGGAGATTAACTGATGAAGGGGAGATTGTGGAGTCCCTCCGAAGAGTTTTGACGTCCAGTTTAACGCCCTTGCGACAAGCTCCTACCGTCAAGCTGGTGCAGGCCGTATTGCTCTCTGCCTTTCCCCAGGAATATACCAGCGAGGCAGAGTGGGGAGGTTCTGACGACTGGGGATCCCTGGATCTCCTAACTAGGGACGAGGATATTCCATTGCCTGTAGAGACTGGCTAGGGGTGGGGACAGTCGGTGTGTTGCGGCAATCCCCCTATAACAAATCAGCATTCGAAGTTCTGGGTTTAACCTGGACGTAAACACTGACCAGTAGTACTGGTGAGAAATGCACACCTCTCAATCTATCTATATAGCTATATATCTATCTACTGTGAGTGCAAAAGGTATCAAACATTATTTTTTTTTCTTTTTTCAAATCATTCAACCGACGTAAATAGTTTCAAAAATGACAGAATTTCGACCGAAAATTGAGAGAAAAATTACACAAGAATGAATAAAACTTTTGTATAAAAATTGGAAATCTTGGGCCTAATTTTGAAGATGAAGTGTGCTAAAATAAAACCCGTACTTTCTTGCACTCACTGTATCTCAGTTTGCAAGTATCAATTTATTTATCTATCAATCAATTTATCTATCTATCTCTCTATCTATCTATCTATCTATTTCAGGCTGTGTATATCTATTTCACGCACATGTAAACATTCTCGCTTGTACATATGTTTTTCTATGTGTGCATGCATGTGTGCGTGTGTGTGTGTGTGTGTGTGTGTGTGTGTGTGTGTGTGTGTGTGTGTATTGAAGAGAGAAGAAGAAAAAAAAAGATCCGGTAAATCCTTTGCAGTAAACAGACGTAAGTAAACACACATTTAGCTGGCATTATGATTTGGTTCAAGGATTTTGTCTCGTCACGGCTCCTCTTGCCATCAACCTTCTCCTCTTGCCATCAACCTTCTCCTCTCATCTCCTCTCCTCCTCCTCCTCTCCGGCAATCTGCCTTCACTCATTTATCACATCAAAGCTGCTTTTTTTTGATGATGACAAATGGATTCAAGTGAGAATTTGGCGTGAAGAATTGAAGAACGACCCCCAACCTCACCAGTAAACAGAGAAGAAAAAAAAGAAAAGTAAACTAAAATTTTTTTAGAGAGGACGAAGGTGGGAGTAAAGGATGAAGAAGAAAATGAAAGAGAGAAATTGCTAGGAAATGGGGAGAATAAATAAAGGAGGTGTAAAAGAAAGCTTCGAAGAAAGTGCGAGAAGAGACGAAAGAAAAAAATATAGAAGAAGATGAAGAAGAAGAGAGAGATAGAAAGTAAGAGAATAAAGATGGATGAATGAAAAAGCTTTGAAGAAAGGAGAAGAGAAGACGAACAGGGCTTCTGCAATGTCCAACTCCTCTCTGATTTCCAAAACTCGACTCAACATGATAATCGCAACGTTTCGTATATTGCACATGAAATATCTTTTTAGATATATTTTCTAGCGTTAGTGTTTATACTTATCAATTAGAATAGAAGGAGCCTCTCCGTATCTCCAACATTAAGTATGGTATTTTGAAAGACTTGTCAGTCGGTAAGAGACACGCCAACCAGTCAGTTGGCTATAATTTTAAATCACGATGAGAGATTTTTTTTTTACTCCACATAAAGGTGAGGATTGTTCTTGTTCTTGTTTCGGTTGTGAAAATGGATCAGCTTGAGGAAGTGGGGAAAAATCAAAATAAAATAAGGAAGCGGGAGTGGAGAAAGATAAAGGGATGAAGAAGTGAGAAAAAAAAGAATGAAACAGAGAAGAAAACGAAGAAAGGCGAGGGAGAATGGGGGAGAAGAGAAAAGAAGAAAGAAAAATGAAAGAGAAAAAGAGAAACAAAGGAAGAATAGAAATGCGAAGGAGAATGGGGGAGGAGAGAAAAAAGAGAAAGAAAGAATGAAAGAAAAGAGAAAGTGAAACAAAGTAAGAAAAGAAGGGCGAGCGAGAATGGAGGAGGATAGAGAAAGGAGAGAGAAAGAATGAAAGACAAAAGTAAGGGAATCAAAGGAAAAAATGGCGAGTTAGAACGCGAGAGGTGAGAAAAAGGAGAATGAAAGAGAAAAGAAAGAGAAACAAACGAAAAGAAAGAAAGGCGAGCGAGAATGGGGTAGGAGAGAAAAAAGAGAAAGAAAGAATGAAAGAGAAAAGAAAGAGAAACAAACGAAAAGAAAGAAAGGCGAGCGAGAATAGGGTGGAGAGAAAAGAAGAGGGAAGTACTTAAAGATTAGTAGTAATAAATAAATCAACGAAGGGAGTATAAAAAAAAAATCATTCATGATAAAATAGTAAGCAGATCCTTTAATGAAAGCCACACAAGTGTCTTGAAGGCGTCCCAAGGATTTGGGGGTCAACAATCCTTTTCATTGCTGCTCGACACTGTCTCTTCGCGTCTACGACTGAAAAGCAAATGAATTTATTTTAATCTGATCCCTAGTTAGCCGCTCGTGAAAAACAAATGTATTCTCTGCCATTCGCGGGCATTAGGGGCGACTGAGGAGAATCCGCGAATAATCTTTGCTGACGACCCCAAAGCACTTTCGGTCCACAAAATTCATAATTACCCACTACTATGCCAGTCGGAATGCATTGGATGTAATGAAATAAAAAAACATAAAAAGAAAAAAAATCATCAATAAAAAAACAAAGAAAAAATAGCCACAGACAAATTTGTAAAACTTTATATTTATCGATAAGTAAAAGAACGTCTTTTCAGAGTAGCAATGTACCAGAGAGACCTGAGGAACATAAACATTAATATTTCCACACCTACCAGATACCTGATGAAGGCCGTAGAGTGCAACGGCCGAAACGTTGTATGAAAAACAACCAAGATGAGGATGGTCCGAATATTAATAGAAATAATAATAATACCTCATCTCAAAAATTCAGAGATATAATAAACATTGATAATTGAATGACGAAGTTTGGTTAAAAAAAGAGGTCTATTTTTCCTAAGTTCAAGCAGATTTTTTAAAAACTAAAAGTCTATCCTATATTCTGATTTCTAAAAAAACGAAAAAGTTTCAAAACAAAAAATACTTCAATTCTTATTTTCCGATTCAGAACCATTTTAAAACTAGATTTCGAAAAAGTTTTCACCCACGATTATCTCCAAGTTTATATTGTCTACGTAAATAAACTTTAGAGGATAATTTTGGATTATCTTTCTTCCTATTAATAACACAGAGATTGTTAGAAATGAAATCAATGGATTAAAAATTCCAGACGTTTTTATCGACACGTGTGACTTTTTGTTAAAAGTCCGTGATAGTTGCTATATCCATAAATGTATATGCATTAATGATATCCAAAACTCTTAAAGTTTTGTTTTTTCTATACAGCGTATTTTCTACGACGCATTTTTTTTTTTTTTTTGCAAAACTCCCTAAAATATTCCCAGTATATCATTCATAATCGAACCGTGGATCGTCGTAACAGCTGATGAAAAACTATCGGATGGTAGTGGGTAACTAACCGTATTTGTATCTCTATGCTATGATCTTTTTTGAGAAGAAACTACTGAACTCTGTTCAGTGGAAGAGCACATTGTTTAAAATGGTGGGCGAAGATATTTCTATCAACAAAATTGTTACCTTCGAGTGGAAGAGTCCATTGTTACTAAAAGAGAAAGAGGAAAGGCTACACTGCTCGTTATATCAGTAAATATATGGGTGACTGTGCATGATAAGTGCCCGACGAACCTCTTTTAAAAAGATTTTTCTTTCATTATTTCCAAAGTTATTATGCTTCGTTTTTATTTTGGGTCGAAGCTTGATCACTCAATAAATCTTCATGCAGAGTTACATGCTTCCCAATCGAAAAAGCTTAGCATTGTTGCTCTAAAAATAAGGAAAATTCACCATTTTTCAGATTCCTAATGTTGAATACACTCTCCTTGAAATTCCCACGATTTTACAATTTCATCGCAACTCAAAGAGGTATCTTTCAGATTAACTTTTACTTGGACACTTTTCTTTGCGCTCAAATCTCCACCAGATCCTATGAGGACGATATTGGACAAGCACGCACGGTAATCACAACTACTTTAGTCACATGTTTGATTCGAGACCTCTGACGTCTTAATTTGAGACCTGTAACTTGTTACTATAAACAAGGTTAAATGGATACACGACAGGACACACGGCAGGAAACACGCAGTCTTAAAAAGATTCGCTAGTTCACCGAAATCAGACACTATCTATGGTAGAGTGGGGTCATGATTGCTTGAGGTTAACCTAAGGTTATATGATGTTTACAATGGTTTAAATTCTCCCTGTATCAAATACCAGAATGAATGCAGAATCCAAAATACGTAACAACAAGTATTATAGTTTACATTTTTGTTGTTTAAATGGGATTTAAAAATGAATTTTTCGCAAAAAAAATGGTGCAATAACTTTCAGAGTACTGTATAAGGTGGAATATAGGAGTTGATAGACAGCCGAGTTTTGTCTACTGATATGTTCGTTGAGAATCGTGAAATATAACTGAGTTTTATGATGACTGCGGTGAATTCACATCATAAACAGCTCTTTCTCTCGGGTTGTCCGAATTTTTCAAGTCTTTTCTTTCATTTCCAATCTATGCAGCACTCGTGATGATTGTACAATGTTACGAAACGAGGATAGAACGTTTCTTTTCCTTTCCTTTTTCTTTCTGCTTCTTTCTTCTTTTTTTCTTCTTCTTTCTTTCTCCTTTCAATATCCTTTCAATTTCGCTCTTCTTCCTCTTTCTTATCTCCTTTTCTTTCTCTCTTCTCACTTTTCCTTCTTTTTCTCTTTTTCTCTTTCTGTATCTTTTCCCTTTCGATATCTTCCTCTGTCTCATCTAAATTCTTTTTTTTTCTCTTTCCTTTCGTTTTCCTTCTTTTTTTATTTCCTCTTTTTCACTTTTCCTTCCTTTTTGCTCACCTTTTGTGTTTCTTTCCGGTTTTTCTCTCATTTTTCTTTCCATGTTCAATATTCAGTTTCAACTTTTTCCCCTTTTTCATTCCTTCACTTTCTTTTTCCTCTTTCCCTTTCCTTTACCTTTACCGACGAATTCATGAGAGATCCCATTTACCCGAGCCCCAACCAGAACAGGATTTGACTCAAAGTCGGTTTAATGTAGGGATGCCACGGACGTGAACGTGTGGATAGGGTCCTCAAAAAAAATTTTCTTCGGTCCTTGCAACTATTGCCACAAGGAGCCCTGGTTTTCCTATTTGTCCGAGCCCCCACGAGAACAGAATATGACACAAGGTTAGTTTAATGTTGGGATACCACACACGAGAATGTGTCGGTAGGATAACTCGAAGTTTTCTTCACAGCCATAGCCACGAGGACCTAAGATCGTTGGTCTTGAGGTCTCGCGATGAATCCTGAGCCCTTCGGACTTGACTGCACAGAGCAGTACCACGCTTCATGGGGCAAAACCCCACTCGGCCATGACACCACATCTGCATCCGTCTAGACAGAAATGGTTACGTGAATGACACAATTAACTAGGCGAGGTTCACCCGTGCACACCCGTCCGTCTGTTTTTCCATCCGCCTGTCTGTCAACACAATGTCTCCAAAGGTTCCCGGTGAATTTCAGTGACATTTCTTGAGAAGGTGGACAATGGGCTACGTGGATTGATTATATTTTGAGTCGAATTACTTCCCCTACACCGTAGCTATATATCTTGATCACACAATATCTTGCAATTTTTTTCAATTAATTACTACGAATAGTTACAGCGAATTGATTTTGATTCAGTTCCAAGTGGCAATAGAGTTGGCAGAGGTAGGTATCTTCTGAGTACTGTCTGTATTTTTCCATTTTTTCTGTTTTGTCTCAATTTTTCCTTTCTTCTTTCTCTTTCACTGTACCTTTTCGCCCTTTTCTTTCCTTCTCTCTTTTTTCTTCAATATTTTTCTTTTATTTTCCTTCTCTGCCTTCTTACACGTGCAGAGGAGTTTATATGGTAATGTTTTTCTGCTGTCGTTGTTGTTGTTGTAGTTGTTGTTGTTCTTGTCATCCATAAACATTTCCGGTTACTGTAAGTATATCCTGACCACTTAATTGGGGCAGGGGGGTTGCGATCCTTTTTATCATCCATCCCATTCTTCATGTGACTTATCGAATGAAATTAATCAATTAGCACAAATCCAGTTAAAATATTCGTACTACAGTGTGGTCTTTTTCGACTGGTGCCTCTTGACCGAATGCAGTAGTCCGTACTACACTGTTGTCCTTTTGACTGATGCCTTTGGTCTTCATGACATTTGACCAGCATTATTTTTCCATGCAGATTAATCAAGTCTTCACCGTCTAGCATAGAACTTGAACCAGCGATGCTTATTTAGCAAGAATAATTACTGAATACGTTCAGGTAAAGCTGATCTAAAGAAAGAGTCCATAAAATACACGGCAACAAACGATAAAAGCTCCCGTGCCCGAGTAAAAAAAAGCCATCAATCCGGAATTTAACACGTTTTCCGTCCGATGTAGACCACATATAATCAAAGACTTTTTAATGGATCTGACCAATTACACTGCACATCAATCCAAATGGAGATTATAATTACAAGCCGAGAAACCTTCCTACGATCAGAATTTCCTGTTAGCTTCTGCGGAAGGCCTGAACGGGGCTTTGATCCTAATGAGAGATTAAAACTGTTTTTCAGGTATACCTTGAATTCCGATTTATTTTGCCACGAAATACAAAGCCAGGAGCATCAGATTATCGGCAGCAATTTTGTTAACGCTTTACATAAAGATCATTAGTAATAAAGTTATGACAAATCTGTTAATACACACACACACACACACACACACACATATATATATATATATATATATATATATATATATATATATATATATATATATGATTATAAATCCTGTTATATTATATTGAAAATCTATTTGAAACGATTTCCCGTTATTTCACGGTGAATGTATCATTTGGCCTTGACGATGCTAATAGAATAATCAATCGAAGAAAAGGAGGCCGCTGCAGGAATCGAACTGGCGACCCATAGGGTAACCGCTTCCATGTTGCACAGCCCTTACCATTGAGCTAAAAGCTGTCTAGGCCAAATTATACATCCACCGTGAAATGACGAGAGATCATATCAATGGAGTTTAGCCCATGGACGGGTAACGTGGTTTGGAAGGCATAACGGTGAGAATGAAAAGATACAGGAAAAGAGCAACGAGAGAAGAGCAGAGACATGAAATAGTGCTTGGTCGTGAACAACCGAGAAATCCCAACGGGTTCAGCTGCTGTTCATGATTCTGTTGGAAATCGTTTGGATGGGATACGCAAAAAAAAAAAAATGGAGGTAAGTAGTAGACAATTCAGAACAAATGAGAAATTCAACTTCTTATTTACATGAGTTTGTGTGGATGAAAACTCTATATCCATTTTAGTGTTACAAATGTGAAGCTTAATCTTCCTTTATTAATTGCAAACTTAATCCTAAACTTAAATACAAACCTTAACCCTAATCACTAACCTTAAGCACTAACCCTAACACTAAACACTAGCTCTGATAATAACCCTAACATTAAATACTAACCGACTAACCTAAACATGGTTGAGCTTTTGTTTTTGTTTTTTTCAATTATCTGTTCCGTAATAAGTTAGCAGAAGCAGCTTATATAATTGTGTCTATATTAACCAAGATGATTCCTTGGTATCGCATTAAAAGGGAAGTTTTTAATATTGTTATTGTTATCAACATTATTTGTTTGATTTTGTTCTTTAAAATTCTGCCTGTTCAGGCCGTTAACTGCTTATTTGTTCCGCAATAAGTTAGTGGCAGCAGCTTATATGATCGTGTCTATGCTAGTAACCTCCCTTTTCTTTGCGAACCTCATCCGAACAATCAGCTATGATACTAGTTCCACCAAAGCAGCCACAATGTCATGAAACAGAGTCGAATTACAATCTGTTAACAAATCTTGTTGATCGGGCGATCTGCGTTATGAAGGTTGTCAGCAGGTTTATGCGACTTTCCCAGGATTTGGCACGCCCGGGCCTCCCCGGGGTCAAATATCCCTGTCTGTTTTTACTGTCATCGCTATCAACACTCAAATGAATTGTTTGAAAACTAGCCCTCTTTCGTTTACCGGTCTTCGGCGCCATAATGAATTTTCTGTCACTCAAACTATACACGTCACCAGGACAGCATTGTTTTTCATTGTGGACCTTGTCCAGTACGAAAAATCAAGAACAAAGGCAATTTGTCCCAAGAGTTCTCTCTCTCTCTCTCTCTCTCTCTCTCTCTCTCTATATATATATATATATATATATATATATATATATATATATATATATATCTTTCTCTCTTTCTTCCTTTCTTTCTCTCATACATGACCTATTGAACTAAACAAATCAGAGACATCTTCACTGCATATTTCTGTTCATTATGAGCACTAGTCGAGTAATATCTTACAGAGGGCTAGTTTTGAATGAAATCATTTTTTATTATCCTAATATATCTACATGATTGATGGTTCTCGACGAAATGTCCATTCGTGTAGACGAAATGTCCATTCGTGTCGACGAAATGTCCATTCGTGTAGACGAAACGTCCGAATACGCATTCATCACAGATCACATATACTTACCTTAGCTCCATCATTATAAGGAGTTGAGTTTTTTTTTTTTTTTTCGAACTGAGATAAACTTGATTCTATTCCCTTGTTGCATTTAATTATTCTTGTACTAGAGATGTTCATAACCGATAGTGATCTTACAGGTCAATATGTCCTGCAAGAACGTGAAATCCCAGGAACTCTCTTTACTCTCAAACCCCAAACTTACTTCCTGCATATCTCTGAATACTTTTGCAATCATCTCCCTCAACAAAACAGTGTTTAAACGTCATTATTCATTTTTGACTAGTTTCTTTACATCTTATTTCTGCTAGTTTTATCGCTACACTTAGGTCCTCTTAACATACTACGACCTGTCAGTAACATGGATCAGAAATAAATAAGTAGTCTCCGATAAAATTTCAACTCGTATCCCATATCGTAAGGTGGTTTCATACATATGGACAGCGCTTCACCAATTAGGCTGCATAAGCATATCAGCCGACAGCGTACAAATTCATCTTCATTGTTAGATTAACTGTGCTCAATATTTTTTGTTAACTTTTAGATGTGGTAAACGTTATAGATTCAAATTGTCCGTTCGTCTGAAATAGTAAACGTTTCAGATTCAAGTCGTCCGTTAGTCTGAAATTGTAAACGTTTTAAATTCAAGTCGTCCGTTAGTCTGAAATAGTAAACGTTTTAGATTCAAGTCATCCGTTAGTCTGAAATAGTAAACGTTTTAGATTCAAGCCGTCCGTTAGTCTGAAATAGTAAACGTTATAGATTCAAATTGTCTGTTAGTCTGAAATAGTAAACGTTTTAGATTCAAGTCGTCCGTTAGTCTGAAATAGTAAACGTTATAAATTCAAATTGTCCGTTAGTCTGAAATAGTAAACGTTTTAGATTCAAGCCGTCCGTTAGTCTGAAATAGTAAACGTTTTAAATTCAAGTCGTCCGTTAGTCTGAAATAGTAAACGTTTTAAATTCAAGTCGTCCGTTAGTCTGAAATAGTAAACGTTTTAGATTCAAGCCGTCCGTTAGTCTGAAATAGTAAACGTTTTAGATTCAAGCCGCCCGTTAGGCTGAAATAGTAAACGTTATAGATTCAAATTGTCCGTTAGTCTGAAATAGTAAACGTTTTAGATTCAAGTCGTCCGTTAGTCTGAAATAGTAAACGTTATAGATTCAAATTGTCCGTTAGTCTGAAATAGTAAACGTTTTAGATTCAAGCCGTCCGTTAGTCTGAAATAGTAAACGTGTTAGATTCAAGTCGTCCGTTAGTCTGAAGTAAATAACTAGAATGCTTCATCAAACTCCGCTGTACGCGACTTCAATAAACGCAAGAAATCGGAAAACTGCTACCATTTCCTGTTTTACGCATGTAATTATTCGGTTGCTGCAATCTAAAAGGTTGAATATTTTTGGTAATTTCTTCTGGTTGATTCTATAAATCGCCAAACTCGAATTCGTCCGAGGCAAGTAAAAATGTGGACGAATCAATGGCGTAAATCGGGGTTTGCACGTATTACGTCAGCTACCATTAAATGTATTAAGTGCTACAAAGACTTTCATTTTCAATATCATACTTGGTTGTTGAGATCATTTTCCACAGGTGGGTTACAAGCTCTGGTAAAAGCCAGACTTTTGAATGCTGATTTCCAAGGCAAGCATGCTCAGCTAATTTAGAATACTGGCGTCAATCTTCCTACCTTGATGCTTCTCTGTACTGAGCTTAGCTCATTAAATAAATCAGTATAGGATCTTCAACTATTAATTACTGCTACCCACAACAGACCGGTTTAAATACTGATCCTGGGTTTCGGTTACTTAGGTGTTAGGATATCGATGTGCCTATGTATCTATACTACGCCCAGCCATAACCATTCATTGCAGAAACTTCAAATTTTGCCCGAACACTCTCTTCAATGAGTAAGGAAATCATTTTTTTAAACTCCCTCCCAGTGGAGATTGGGTTCGGTTTACACTGTAAGTTTATGATAAATTGGACCCTCAGTTTATATACAGTAGAGTTTACTTTTTCTGAAAATTCAGGCTCTTTTTTATCATAGCCTAGCAAAAAGTGAGAAAAGTAACATTCATTGATCACCCTTTTTTCTATTTTTTAATTGATCATCCTCAAAATCCTGCTTAAAGACGTTGATCACGTGATGGTTTCCACCGAAGGCCTAATCATTTTATCATAAATTTATAGTTCAAACCTTACTGGTGATAGTTTCATTGTTAGTTCAACCTTATTACCACTACTGTTTAATCTACAGGGTTGAAAGAAGCATACATGGATGATGGTGATTCATAATTTCCCTTGGAATGCTAATTCTTTATGCAATCGTTGGCGTCTGAACTCTTATAAGTAGGTGTATTCTGAAACTGGTCATTTCCCCCGACTTTTGCCATCAGCGCAATGGGGATGTGCTGCTTGGGAGACGAATAATCAGGACCTAGGCTTATAATCATTGGTTTCAAGCCACGAATAGGCCAGGCCAGGAAGCTGTACCTGGTTCACACAAAAGTGTGAAACAATAAACATATTAAATATAACTTATCCAGGAATACTTCCAATATGAGATAATCTGATTAGCTTTGTTTATCCGCCCGAGTGTCTACACATCAGTGATCATTTTGTCATCACAGGACATTATAGGATTGCTTTCAATTTTGATGTGAACATTTATAGACCTAACAGGGGAAAAAAAAACGTGTTTACGTTCAGAGTCTGATTATGCTTCATTGTTGTAGGCAGCTTTATTTTCGTATTCACTTGGCTTAACTTGGTGTAGACACCAGGCTACAAATAGGCGTCACACAGTGAGGATCGACATCACTACTCATGACTTTTGACCCTGGGTTTCTAACCATTACTCCCAGACGAGGTGCCTTCCAATAGTTTTGTTTAATATCTATCTATCGATCTATCTATCTATCTATCTATCTATCTATCTATCTATCTATTTCAGTCTATTCATATCTTACTCTGTTCATATCTGTCTGTCTATCTGTCTATCAATTCATCTCTCTATTTCAGTTTGTTAATTTCTTACTTTTTTCATACCTATCTATATATCTATACATACATGCACAAACACACACACACACACACTTACACACACACAAATACTTACTTATGTATATATTACGTATAGCACAAATCAGGTTTGCGATGTAACATAATACAATGTAACTAAAAGAAATGTCTGATATATGATGGATTCATTTCATAAAGTGCACGATACATTCAGCTTTGAACTATAAGTGTTAAGTTAGTTTGGAGTGGGGCTTGAAATATAGCAGAAAGTAGATTTGCTACACAAACACGTGCATGTTTCTAATATATATATATATATATATATATATATATAGAGAGAGAGAGAGAGAGAGAGAGAAAGAAAGAAAGAAAGAAAGAAAGAAAGAGAGAGAGAGAGACTCAGTATGAAATTTCCTTTACAACGATACAAAATACTTGATTGATTCTTTTTTTTATAACTAAGGCACCACAGCGAACATCCTACTTATGAAGAATGTCGCTAAAAAGTTTTGCAACTTATCAGGAATGTGTATCCCTTCGATGCATTTGCATCCTGCCTAGGGGGTAAAGTCCTGGTCTCGACCAGACTTGGATCACTGAGCAAGGATCACTGAGCTGACACAAAGAGGCAAAAGATTATTTACAAGTCTTAATGCTAATACAAGGAAGCAAACAGTCTTTTACAAGTGAAGATGCTGATACAAAGAGGAAAACAGTTATTTACAAATCCAAACGTTGATACAAAGAGACAAATAGTTACTTACTATTCAAAATGCAGATACAAAAAGTCAAACGGTTATTTGCCTGGGAAAATGATCATACAAAGAGGCACACTGTTATTTACAAGTCGAATAATGATACGAAGATGCAAAAGGTTATTTTCAAGCCAGAATGCTGATACGAAAAGTCAAACAGTTATTTGCAAGTGAAAATGCTCATACGAAGAGGCAAACAGTCATTTATAAGTCCAACCGCTGATATAATGAGACTAATAGTTATTTACAATTCAGAATGCTAATTCGAAGAGACACGCTGTTATTTACAAGTCGAATAATGATACGAAGATGCAAAACGTTATTTTTCAAACCAGAATGCTGATACAAAGAGGCAAACAGTTATTTATAAGACAAAATACTGACACAAAGAGACCCACAGTTATTTACAATTCTAAATGCTAATACAAAGACGCAAATAGTTATTTACAAGTAAAAATAATCCCAATCTTTTCCATTTGATAACATGTAATCCTTACTGCTGCTTAATAAATATTGTCGACAGCTCATTTCAGCTCTATAATTTAGGCGTAAAGTTGCCTGCAAGCGTACAATTGCTGTAAAGCATTTAATTAACAAAATATCACATCTCAGCAAACACCTTTAAAAATACCTGTATGATGAGTCGATGAACTATGTCGGTAAACCGATAAGTACACATTGCATTGGCCAATTGCAAATAATTTGTCAAATATAATTCCGAATAGTTACAGGTTCCTGTCAAGGTTGAAAATGGGGGTAACAGTCTTTATTTTCACTGCTACTACAGCCAACGTGGTTAGATAGTTATGCACGAGTATTTTCCCATAGAACTCTGTCTTGCTCGTCTACCACAGTTTTCTGTCACGATATTTGATTACTGTTGGGAGAAGTGGATTCAGGCCTTCCCAAAAAGTATTAGTGATAAGAAGGAGTATTCTCAATCCGATTCGTGGCTCTGTTCGCCTGTTCTGATTTCCGTGCTCTTAAACATTACAGCTTCAAGAACAGCGAATGTCAGATTTTGAATTAATCCCTTGGCGCCAATATGTCGTATATATATACGTTACAAACTTCGCCGATGGCATCTACGTTTTCACAATCTTCCTAGGTTAATTACAGGTATTTACAATTCACTTCGTGTGGCGTATAGTGAGGGAGATTTGCACACATCGCCAACCTCACTCTCTCGTCGCTGTCTGCCTAGGTTTAGCGGTAAGACACAATCAGGACGTCTGGAGACCAACCCCCGAATCAGTGGGTGAACAGCGCGCTCTGCTCTTCGCTATTGGGTGAACAGGGTGCTCTTCGCTCTTCATTACGGTTTGCAGACCCTAAGGGCCAGTAACCGTCCAGTGAACGTCCGTAGTACTAATGGTCAGCCAAACTATCTCCCTAAACCTTACCCCACGACAAGGCATTGGAGTTGTCACTATAGCCTTTTGTCTTAGTTCACGTGTGTTTTGGGATTTTCGCCCAGACTAATGTTGTTTTTTTTCGCGTGTGACCATAACATTCTTAGAATCTAAAATATTTGTTGAGCTGGGCCAGCTTTAACACACGTGTGCGTCTCAATTGGACAGGTATCTTCTGCTTCTCGAAAGTTCGCTCTATGACACCATTTTGTTTTCACGAAAAACGGAAAGATCGTATAACGTTTGTTTTGCAGCGTGCATCACCATCCTCTCTCTTCGGCACCCCAGTCTCATATACTTTTCACCAAACCTAATCTCCAATGACTCAGTCTAACATATCATCACGACTTCAGGGTCTGGGAACCGTAAAAAAAAATCCCCATGTAAATTAATGGTAATTTTTCTCAGCTTTACGCCTTTTCGGCTTACAGGAATGCTTTACTTTCAGATAGCGTAGAAACCTGTACTGGTCAAGAGTCAAGCTAGCTTTCCAAGGCCAATGAAACCAGCCAGCCAATCACTGCACTGGATCTAGATTTATAAAATCAGACAGCTAACCAAGCTGAGCTCTTTCACGAATTCTCAGGAAACTTAACATATTTCTTTATATGAATTTATACTACCCTTGGCAAAAATTTTGGAAACAGCAGTCTTAAAGGATGTTCACCCAGACTTTTTACTTCATAGCAAATAAACAAACCACAGATATAACACCAAACATTTCTTTAATAGCTAAACATTCTGGCTACATGAAACATATATCATTCAAATTATTGGCATATTTTTTCCAGATCTAGTAAAAGAATGAGTTATGGAATCGTTCAATGTTGGGGATGGGAAATATGTAAACAGTATTTCTCAAACAAATACGAGCTAGTCCAAATGATCAAATCAGTTTGCAGTAAAAAGAGACCGCTTGCAGGCATTAACAATTTTTTGAATTTGCCTAATTGAAAGGAAACATGGCTCTAACAAGAGGGTAATCAACTGAAAAAATTTGAAAGGATATCAAACCTCATTCAAGAAAGAAATCCAACAAGGCTTGTGACAAAAGATGCTGGTTGTTTCCAGTCAGCTATGTCCAAAATTTCGTGCAATTATAAACTAAATGGGAAGGTTTTGAAAGGAAAACATATGGGTTGACCACGGAAGACGCCAAAGCAACTGAATAGAAAACTCAAAGCAATTCGCATTGAAAATAAACAAAATGAAAATGCTCAACAAACCAAATGAAAAATAAATGAGCAGAAACAGGAGTCTATGTTTATGAAAGAAGTATAAGAAATCGGCTGAATGAAATGAGATTGACACATAGAAAATCGAAATTAAAACCATCGCTGACACCAAGACTGAAGAAAAGAAGGTTACAGTCAGCTAAAACCGAAGCAACCATGAAGTGCAGATGATTGGATGAAAGTGAAATACAGCAATGAATTAAGAATCTACATTCACAAAGAGGATGATACTGGAACTATTGTCCGGGGCCATTCCAATGAAACATATACAGTTGACTCGCTGGAGAAAATGAACAAATTTCTCCCACTCATTTCTAATTTGGAGCTGCATTTCATGTGAAGGGCTAGGGGGTAGCACGCTTTACTTCAATAGTCAATGCACTAGTATTCATTGAAATTCTGGACGCTATTTACCCTGCATCGATAGGAAACAGGTTTGATGATTATAAAGTCATTTTTCAGGGTTGTCATACATCTTGTCGCAAAGCAAAGACTATTGAAGTTTTTCTTCCAGAATCTACTCAAAGACATGGCCAGAAAACAGTCCAGACCCGAAAGAAAAATTATAGTAGATTTTTCTTTAAATTGTCCTTTAACAAGGCTCCAACCTGTAAAGCAGAGCTGCCAACTGGTATCCGAGAATACTGTGACTAGCTTGATAGAGTATACAGTTTAACATTGGTGACGTTTATGCTTCTATTGATTGAGGCCATAATAGGAGTCCAAGGAGGAACAGCAAAGGGCTAATTGTGATGATTATTCAATATTTTCCCCAACATCGAGTGAATCCATATTTTTCCTTTCTTTGATATATATATATATATATATATATATATATATATTTCATGAAGCCAACATGTTCAGATATTTAAAAATTGGTTCATATCTGTGATTTGTTTATTTTTATTTGCAACGAAGTAAAAAAATAAAAAGCTGGGTGAACACCCTCTAAGTGTGCTGATTCCATTATCTTTGCCAGAGATAATACAATTGATGACAGTTTCAATAACAATGTTTTTAATGCGTTGATACCACGCGTCAAATAGACTTGTGTAGCAAATGGGTTTTTTTGAGATCAAGCAAATGATAAAATGGAGTGGGTGGTCTGGAGAGAGGTGATGAATATTGGCTTTTTCAAAGGAATATTTTAACGGGTTTTAAATGGGGGAACTATTTACATGAAACCATAACGTGAAACTGAATACCTACTTTCTGTTCAATGTACGTTCTATTTTTATATTATTCGGACTATTTTGGGTTTATATTGAATGTTCAAGGGTTTCAGAGAGGGTTCAATTTTACAAGTAGCTATAATGCAAAACTGGACCCGTTACTTTCCGTTCGATGTGTGCATATATATATATATATATATATATATATATATATATATATATATATACGGAACTGGACAGGCAGTAAGGCTGAATGTAAGCGTTATATTTTAAATTACACAGAAATCCCTCATCCAGAAGAGTGCTCAATTCCTATAGAAGAGCATTGCATATATAAGTAGATACTATCATTCTATTATCTATTTATATAAAACCACTGAATCTGTTTGCCCTCCCTTAAACATTGGTTAAACATACGCGCAGCTCAATCAAATTTGGCATGCATACTAGCTGGACTGAGAGGAAGTATTTTGACGATTTGATTTATCAAAGGAAAATATTTTCAAGGGCGTTCTATTTACTTGCAGTTATAATATCAAACTGAATCCTTACTTCCGTTCAAAATACATGTACAGATACTGTCATTCTATCATTCGGACTATTTTTGTTTTTTCAAATAAAACATTTTTTTAGGGTTTTAGAGTGGTTTTCTACTTACAAGTAAACGAGCCCTAACTTTCCGTTCATTGGAGCAGCTTCGGCGTAGCTTAAACGAATTTGACATGCACACTTAGAGGACCTAGTGGAAGAACTTTGACTCTTTGCTTTTTCCAAACATAATTTTCTCTAGAATTCTAGAGAGCAGTGTTCTATTTAAAACGCTAAACTTGACAATAACCTTCTGTTCAGTATACATTCATACATATGCGCTGCTCAAAGGAAGCATCTATGGAATGACGTATCAGAATACTTTAGAAGCTAATGTGATTCTCTTTGTCTCAACAGATGAAGCTTGAAGCAGGTTGGATCCTTAAACAAGATAACAACCTGAATCATACAGCTAAAAGAACTCGCAAATGGTTTGTTCAGAACAATGTAGAGGTGTTTCAGTGCCTTGGTCAATCTCCGAACTTGAATCCAATTGAAAATTTATAGCGATGCTCGAAAAATCGGATTTACCAGAAGTAACTCGAAAACAATGATCATATGAAGGTCTTTCGCAAGGAAGGGTTGGTCAAGATTTAAAAAAAAAAAGAATGCTACTGACGGCTGGTGAAGGGTTACGAAAAAAGTCTCCGGGCAATAATTGCAAACCAGGTCTATGCAAAGTTCTAATGAATGCGTCAGAATATTTCCTCCCATTCATTTGTTAATATTTTATTCTGCATTTTATGTTTGGAAATATGTATTTCTTTTCTTAGTAATTGTTAATTTTGTATCAAAATGCATTACCTGTGTAAATTTAAAGTAAATGTGAGCATCGGAATTATATTAAATGAATATTTTGTAGGTGTCCAAATGCTTGCTTGTCCTCGTTGTGTAGGGAAGTGTTAAGTTACTTTCAAATAAAACAATTTAATATTGTGCAGCCTGTACTAGCGCATTTTCATTTGACTTTGAAATGCGTGGCTTCCATTACCGGCGGCTGTATACACCAGCAATGAAACAACAGCAAAAAGTTTTACAACCCTCTTTTTGCACCCCGATCGCCCAATTTCCTTACGAACCAATTGTGCGTGCGTGCGTGCACACCAGGTTAAAAGCCACTGGGGTCTGATAGAAATGAATAATAGACTGAATGAATTTTAAAACAGACCGGAATAGATATATTAGTAAAGTCAGAAGAGGAGAAAGTACATATCAAGGTGAAAACATGGCTCGTTATATGCTCCAAGTATTTAGCTTATATTTGTGCCTACGAATGCGTGTATATAAAATTGCCACTTGCCTTTTCTTTGTGTGTGTATCTATTCTCTTTCTTCCTCTCTATCTCTCTTTCTTTCTCTTTTCTATTCTGTCTCTGTTTATGTGGGGTGTCTGCTTTCTCCCGGTATTGAATGACACTCAATTTGTTCCGGAAGATCAACGAGGTGGATTGTGGCGATTAGTGACATTCAGAAATCGCAGATTTGCACCCATTGAATTTTACGCACCCGATGACCCGGGTGTTAATCGCTAAACCCACTTAGTGCTGGTAAGTGACTTAATCTTGTTCGTTATGCATCTATAGTTTTGTTTATGTCATACGAGCAGATTGGTGGTAAGTAAAATGAAGTCATATATAAAGTAGAACAAGGTGATGGGCAGAAGAAGTTTGAGAACTAATATATATATATATATATATATATATATATATATATATATATATATATATATATATATATATATATATATATATATATGATAATAACCTGTATACAGCAACAAACTAGAAGTATGGCATAAGCTATAAATTAAAATCATAGTTGAAAGGAAGGTGATGCTTGATCAACACTGCTGGGGTGCCATGTTAATATAACTGTTTTGTTTTTAAAATCCCCGAATCAGTTACATTTTAAACAAATGATGATCTCAACAAGAAAGATTTATACATAGTACCATAATATTTAATTTTGTGTAAAACATTAAACAAACAAGCTGGAGAAAATTACATTTTTTGCATCAACAGATATTGGGAAATAATTGACTGAAATGACAGAATTTTTAAAAAAGTTTTTCTTATGTATCCAATGTTCAAAGTTTTGAAGCTTTCTAGACAATATATATGTACAGATATACATATATATATATATATATATATATATATATATATGTGTGTGTGTGTGTGTGTGTGTGTGTGTGTGTGTGTATATATGTATAAATATATATATATAGTGATCTCAGTGATTGCAGTGATTTCGAATAACGTTGAGGGAATAGTAGATTTTACTAAATTAGGTGAGGATTGTTCTTGGGGTTCTGTTTTTTTTTACGTTAGAAAAACAAATTCAACTCCACGTTTGTTCAGGAGTTCGACAATATAGATGTTAATTTCCCAGTCCTTGCAAGCAGAGTAGCGACAGTGTCAGGTCTCGCCCAAACCTCTCGTATTAGTGCAATGGAGAGGGGCAACCGAACCCTCACCCTTTCTGAGACTACGCACACTTCACATATCTGATGCTACAAGACGAAACCTGGGTCAGCTAGTAGCTCGAATCCGAACTGTCTGACCCTCATTCAGATTACAATATTTTTTCTTCTTTTTCGTTCGTAGCCTACCTCTCCCGGCATCCCCCTGGGTCATTTACAACGATAACAAGCTTTCTGTTACAGATGAGATTATCATTCGTTTTCTCTTGCCATTCTTTCTACCGACATCTCACCCGACTGTCTATTCCCCATTGCCTCATCCCCCAGGACCCCTCCCCTCAGTCTTGATGGCGTATGTCCTTTGAGAGCGCGCAAATTGTCATACAAGTCAAGCGCACGACGCGTAAATGAGAAGATTGAATCTGCAGAAATGAAGAAGGGCCAAGGTGGGAAGGCGGTCTTGAGCATAGTAATCGGCGCAGAATGATATTTCAGAAGAGGGTACAGCAGAAGACAGAGAGTTTCTGCAGCAAAGCAAATACACAGGTCCCATTTTTTTTACGTGGAGGCAATCACTCAAATACGCTTAAATAGAAAGTAAATACACGATCTCGGCCGTACAACTTTGTTCACATCTGAGACGTCTAGTGGAGGATGGATTATAGGACTCGAACTGCACTTGTGGTCTCATTCCAGACTAAGCTAAGCGTAGGAAATACCTAGGGACACCCTGTTATGAGGAGTATGAGCAAGCAAGTCACATAGACTGTGACTGTTGTGGTGTGCCCTACACTCCTGGTCTCGTACGAGACTAAGCTGAAGTTACTAAAATATCCGAAGACGCCTCACCGCGGAGGAACATTTTCCGACATGCTCACTGGAGTTAATGCTACTTTAGCGAGTTCGTTCCTCACAAGGTTCCATGTACTTGTCGCCTCAAGTTGGGCATAAGGAAATATCAGAAAATTATTTGTCGTTCTATGTGTGTGTACACATTCAAACATGCATTTTGATACATTCTCACGCTCACACGCATGTGAAAAAATCACTCACGCATTTCATAGAAAGTGTTGGATTTATTTAAATCTAATGAATTGGATTTGATTTCTGATGAAAATCTCATCTTAGATTAAACATATTTTAAATTGACATCTAGACTAGCTGCCAATTTAGATGATTTTTTTGTTTTGTGTTTTCGAATTAGAGAGTCAAGTGTTGATGGTATTTTAATTTAAATTTTCTTTTTCATGTTTACCAATCTAATGTTGCTAATTGAGGTATTGATATTTTTTTTGATATTTCGAATTTGAGGGGGAAATTGAAAAATCACATCGAAATCATCAACCCTTGTAGTGGTTACTTAGTTAATACAATTTATCACTAAAAAGAATGTTGTATTTTTCCAGACTTAGTGTCTTGGGTGAGGTTATTTTTAGAGCAAATATCTAGATGTACTTGTTGCTGTAGATAGAGGGTTTAAGAATATCCAACTTGTGTATTCCAGCAAGATGTGTCATCTCCCAATGAAACTTTTCTCACCTAATAATTACTTTGACATTGTACCTGGTAGTATTTTCATGTGTTTTAATAGACTGATTAGGAAAGGGAAGTGTATGGTCGAGTGAATGTGTTATTGACCACAAACCAAGGTTCTGACGAACCCAACGGGTCTGCGAAAATATCTTCTAGGTTCGTGAAAAAAAGCGGTTCTGACGGAGTTTGACAGAAAAGTTAAACTTATTAATATCACATAAAACATTCGTGAACAATATAAACCCATTTCTGCTCTACCGAGATAAAACAAAGGACATAACTGTTGTGATAAAACCATGAGACACGCTAATGTATAAAACATATGTTCGCAAAAGACCTCATTTGTCTTTATTAACCTCCATTATTGATTTAAAATAGCACACTGTACTTTGAATAATCAAAATTTATACTTTAACTGCACTGAACTGAAAACATTTTTTTCTTCAAAGACGTTTCTATCATGTTTCAAGTTTGATTTTATTAAATAAACATAGTAATGAAAAGGTCATTTTCACAAAATGTTTCGTATTTCAGTTATCTGTTGATCTGATATCAAATTTAAGGGTTCTTTGTAAGTCCCTCGTGATATTTGAGGGTTCGTGTTGTGAAAAATGGTTGGAAATCACTTTTGAAGACGACATCATTTCAGCGACTGATATGCCTTGAGATGCAATATTTGATATATGATTTTTGGAGGGGAAGCATACCACCAGAATCCCATAAAAAGCCCTCAATTTTACTCCCTGCACTTGGAATATTCGCAGGGGGTCCCATGATTCCCACTCATTCTAGGCATTAAAAATAGACAGGTCTGTATGAGTAATGAGAGCGAGAGGGTTATTGTTCACAGTTCTGCGTAGTACAGGATCTCGTGGCCAACATTTTAGTGCAGCAGTTTTCAAATTAGAACCGAATCAAAATAAGTTAATTTTCTTCTTCTTCTTTTTCTTCTTCTTCTTCTTCTTCTTCTTCTTCTTCTTCTTCTTCTTCTTCTTCTTCTTCTTCTTTTCTTCTTCTTCTTCTTCTTCTTCTGAAAAAAAAAAAGAGAACGATTTCCCCAACAAATTAACCGGAGCGAACATGACCTTTGAGCTTTGAACCCTGTTTGTTTAGACATTGCATCACAAATGACGTGTCCTCCCTCTGGCGCAGCACAATGGATGAAAACAGGAATCACAGGGATGAGAGAGTGCACGAGGCGTTGTAGGGTGCGGTGTGTGTGTCTGTCTGTCCGTCTGTCTGTCTGGGAGAAGGACGAGGCGACTTGCATAACGACAGAGTAGGGGAATGTCGCACACGTGATTGTTATCCCTACCCTCATGCACATAGAAACACACACACACACACAAGCACAAACCCTGATATCTTCGCTTGTATGTAATGAAAATGTCTTTACACGGACAATTTCTAGAGAAATCGGATCCCGCTAAAACATTTTGACATATGTTCTCTTGCTATGGGGCCATCGCAGAATTAAAGGAGAATAGCCGCTGAGGGTAAAGGGTTTCTTGTAACGACTGTTCTGGATAGTTGAATGAAAAGTATTAATAAGAATATTAATACTTTGATGTTGCCTCCTGTTAATTCTGCTCCACTGTGCACCAGGGTGTATAAATGGTTGGCAGTTTAGCGATGCAGTATAGCTTGATTACGTGATTCAAATCGAAGCTGTTGTGAATGACATATAGTTTCTGTTAAACCACCAATCGGATACAAGTACGTTTACAGGAGACAAGTGATTTCCGGTCAATGATTGTTGTTTCGGGTTTCACCTGCCCTTTATCTGGAAACGTACTACAAATCTGCTGCTTCAGTTAATAGCTAAATTTTCCATTTTCCAGTTTTTCATATTTCCAAAGACAAAAAAAATCAAACGATTTTTTTTTTCGTTGCCAGAACTCTTATTCTACATAATTTTTTCTCTTTTGTTATCTCATTTCAATTTCGCGTCTTTTCTTGTGTGATTTACAGGTATCTCCAATCGCTTAACTTCTCCTTTTTCTGCTTTTACAAAAGAAAGGTCAAAAGCTAGAATAGCATCCAATGTCTGTGTGGCGACGAGTCGTTATAGTAACAGCGCAGATCACCATCATCTCTCTTCTACACCATAGTCCATAGGCGTCCGCTTCCCCGTTTCAAGGATGAGCAAAATGGATTTATTTCCAGTGAGGGGTAGATGACGAAGGGGTATATATACGGAGGGGGGAGCAGAAGGGTGTATCTTAGTAGCAACCTGTTGACAGCGAATAATCATAATGTCTTTTTATACGGCAACATCAAGTTGAGATTATATAAAGCGCTTGTATTTCATCATTATTTTTTTTTATTGGCCTCGACGAGATGTCATGATCCAGGAGGAGGCGAATGCTCTATTTGCCCCTCCCTTAAGACACACACACCCGATCCCTAGCGGGATGCCCAGTCTCCTGTAACTCCAACCACCCCCTACCCTCTGCCTTAGACTCAGCCTAACATACCAGTATCATTATTTTGTGGGCGAGGGAACGCTCAAGATTTTTTTTCATATGAATCTATGGTGATTGCTTTTTTTATCGGAAATCTATTGGGATTGTTCTCTTCGAGATAGCGGGGGGCAGCTGTATCGAACCTCTGTTTGGATTTCTGAGAAAAAACGTTGTTACTATCATTCATCGATTCTTCCAGAATGTATACTATGTATACCTTCTCCAATACACGAACGTGTATGGAAAATTGTTTATAAATGTGTGTGTGTTGCTGCATTAGATGGAACGGAAGTAGCAGGAGGTGACATCACAGTATTAGCGAGGGTAGTCTCCATTCAACTATCCAGAGCGGACGCTGAATAAGAACCATTAACCTCAACCAAGATCGTATCCAAAACTGCCAACATAGTTTTTTCTCCAGTTTTTAACTTGATTCGGCTAGATGGCTACGTATGTATATATGTATGTTTGCATCACACGTATAGGCCGCATGGATGGAGCTAAAGGCCTGAAAATCCAACCATTTACTCCTTGCATCTACAAAAAATACTTTTTTTTTTTTCTAATCCACTCCCATACTAGGATTTTTGTAAGGGTAAGATGGTTAAATTTACAATGTAAGCTTATGCTAGATTAATCACATTGATCGTGCCCGCTAGTTTTTTTTTGAAAATTCAGATTTTTTTAGTGACCATGATTCAAACGATGGGCGAGAGAAGTAACTTTTTTCATTGACCCCCACCTTTTTTTCTAATTTTTATTAATTGATCACACTCAAAAAGGCATGCTTGCCAAAAGATGCCTGTCACAGTAGTAGTAGTGGTAGTACAAGTAGCAATGGAAGGAGGAAGAGGAAGGTGAGGATGATTCACCCGAAAATATGATTTCTATCGAGTAACTGACCAGGCCTCTTCATTTGTTGACCTAGTGCGTTTCAACCAATGAAGATCAATCTCACTACAGGAGTAATGGTCTGCAGAGCTAATTAGCTGGACACTCCTCAACGACATGTCGACAGTATCATAGGTATTTATTTACCTATATCTGACGCAAGACCACAAGCGTAGGACACTCAGTGGGAACCAAGCTCACTACTGCAATTGTCCAAGAGATTAGCTTGGGAGGCGTTGCTCCATAGTTATTTACTAACCTTGATTTAACCTGGTACAAGGCCACAAATGACAGTGCACGGTAAGGATTGAACTCAATGCAGTACTATTGGGCTTTGTATATATGTAAGAATCTACTTTCTGTGTACGTGACTAATGGAGAAACCACTAACTAGCAAATATTTGGGGTGGATTTAATGATGGAATGTACAATACAGCCTTACCCCCAAAATATTCGGTCTACCACCCCTTTTTAACGAGTATATATCATCAGCGCTTTTCCTGTCCGTGAAGTCGGTCGAAAATGCATTGAAAATATCTGTATATCGCATAAAGGAATTTCTGTAGCCGGTGCGTATACTAGAACTAATAATCAAAATATTATCTAAAAAAATTGATATATATATTTATTAAGAATTGTCTTTTAGAGAATATGCCAGCACAAAAAATATACCAGCTCTATATTTGGGCTGTGTTAGTCTAGAATGACCAAAGAGACCCCTAAAAGCTCTATGGAGAAAAACAAAACATTTTTCAGGTGGTGCTTGTACTCATGCAGATTTTCAAGGTTACTGCCCCCAAAATTGTGACCAGGAGGACCTAGAGACACACAAGGACGAGCAAAGAGAGGAAAATCAGTAGCTCACTTGACTTGTTGGTCGGTTGGGCCATTTGTCGGGCGACTGTGATTCGATTATTTTTTGACATTCTTCTCTTAGATTTGAGCATTTATTTTATAACAAAACATAAGAAAGGATTATCTGAACTTCAAACAGATCTACTGTAAAATGATCTCTTCTGAAACACGACTTCATGCGTGGGGGACATCAATTCGTATTCTCCGCCCCTTGCCCCTGACTACCCCTTGTCTTCCAACGCCTCCTACCACCCCAATACCATCCAACGCTCCTTAGAGGAACAGTAATACCTAATTTGAGAATCACTGATGTAATATCATCGCTTCCGTTCAGAATAGTTGTGGAGATGATGACACTCTCTGCATGTAAAGGCAAGAACTATAAGTTCAACGGTACGTCCACCATTCATACATCCACATCTGTGATTTCCAATTTCAAAAGAATTCTTAATGTAGTAGTAGTAGTAGTAGTAGTAGTAGTGGGAGGAGGAAGAGGAGGGTGAGGATGGTTCACTCGAAAATATGGTTAATAAAAAAGCTAGCAAGTTTAAAATGGAAAAAAATGTCCCCTCATTTTGTAATATGTATACTTGATATTATAAATACTTATATATGTATAATGTTGCATAGTGAATACATGCATATGTATATATATCTTACCATGATTCACAAAATGTCCGTCTGTCATTACATAACAGGCCATCAAAATTTTCTGTGGCTACAAATGAGACTCAGAGGCAGGTGTTTAGCAAGAGAGTTTTTGAAAATTCCAACACTTTTTTTTTTTTAGTTTTTAGTCGTGTGGTTTGATTAACAATGTAAATTTGTCCTAAACCAGGGCATTATTTTGTGTCCAGCTGCGTTCAATTTTACCTAAAGATTTACTATCATCAACCAATGTTTGTCTGTCTGTCATCGCATAACCCAAGAACGGCCAGATATATGTTCACCAAATCTTCTGTGATTTCCAATGGGACGACTGAGCAGGTTCTTTCTTCATTAAACCCGCTCTGTGATGAGTACCTACCGTAGAACAATGGTTAAAGAGCTCTTCTCGTAAATCAAATCACAAATGTAGTGAAATTCATTCAAACTAGGTTGCAAATTACTGTGGCCTTGTGCCAGACTAAGTTAAGATAAATGATTAACTTTTTAATGCAAAGTAGTTATCTGGGTAAATATCAATCTATCCATGAACCTCCGAGATCCTTACAGCTCAACGTAGGGTCAGGTCAATTTATGGCCAGAATTAGTACTTTTGATAAGACAAATCGAAGGGATATAACTCGGTATCTCCCCTTTACTTTGGAATTTATGTCAGTTTGATTTGGGTGCCGTGGGTGTAAGTTCACTGCTTTATTTTTCTTATACGAAACTCACAAGAAGGAAGGTACCCCCTACTCAGGAGAGTATACAGGCCCCACCAAAGGAGGTTGTTGTGCGTACAGAAATGTCGATCGATCTGTAATCTATTCATCTGACGGGTACTTATACTTATATATATATATACTATCTTTCCATCATATATACACGTAAATGAGTATATTACACCTTGTATATCTATAAATATATATTTCAATCGAAAATATTTTCCAAGCAGTACAGAATTACACTGTTAATGTATCACTTGGACAACGTAAATAGAATAAACAATTAAAGATAATGGTGCTGCTGCAGGAATCGAACCTACGACCGATAGAGTAGCCACTTCAACATAGCGTTGCTCTAACTATCGAGCTAATCAGCCGCCGGCAATGCAAAGGCTTGAATAATTTTTTTCATTCCAAATTCTCATCTCGTTTATTCTCGGTCCATATCTGCTCTATTTGTTCCTTTCAATACAGCAGTTATGTATTAAGAAATGGATATATGAACCGACAAAATGATTAAAGATTGCGTAATATCATTTTGAAACTCTTATTTGAAATGATCGCCCGTTATTACATCCTGTTATTTCTATATAATAGTATAACGCAATTTATAATAATTCTGTCGGATTATATATCCATTTTTTTGGTATATATATATATATATATATATATATGAACAGACTGGGATAGATAGATAAATGGATCGATATTGACACATATGGACAGACTGAAACAGATAGATTTGGACATGTATGAACGGACCAAAATACATACATATTCAATGGAGCAAGAATTTGCTATACAAATGCGTTTATGTTTCTGCTCGGATTGGGCTTCTTCAGGCAAATTATACAGTTTATCCTAGATTCCTTTTTTGGACATTGGGGGGGATTATTCTACTTAGAATCTCACTTTAATTTTATTTATATACTATTTACATATGTTTTTGGTTAGTGGTTAGCTATTGCTTGCCCTATTTTTCGTTTTATCTAATGGGGGTGTATGTCCGTTGTTGGTTATAATTAACATATCAGGGAGGTGTGTTGTGGGTGCTGTCGTTTTCAGTACTTAATTGGTCTATCAGCACTTTTGTGGTATGTTTTCTCTCTGTGAGTATTTTATTCTCACTTGAATCTATTTCCCATGTTAGGGTTCCCTTATATGACCTTATTAGTTTATTTGATTATATCATGTTTGGTTTGTTTCCTCATGTTAAGATAATTATATTGATTGGGTTGTTCTTTAAGGTGACTATGTGAATAAGATATCTATGTTGATTATTTTTGGCATATCTATTTGTGGGTTATTGAGTAATGTTTGTTAATAGAAATTTTGAGTGGTGCCGACATTTTAACGCTATTTCATTTTTTCTGTTCAATGAATCTGTTTTATGCTTTGTCGTTCTATCAGCGAAAACTTAATCCATTATATTTTAGAACCTTTTTTACATCAATTAATATTTAAAGTTGAATGTATCGAGCCCTCTATGAAATAAACCCATCATACATCAGATATAGTATTATATCATATTATATTGCATACCTGATTTGTATTGTGATATATATATATATATATATATATATATATATATATATATATGTGTGTGTGTGTGTGTGTGTGTGTGTGTGTGTGTGTGTGTGTGTGTGCACGCGTGTGTGTGTGATACAAATCGGGAATACAATATGATGATATGATATAATCCAATATCCGATGTCTGATGGGTTTATTTCATAAAGTGCTCGATACATTCATCATTAAACAATAAGTTGAGTAGAGCTTGAAATATGTAAAGGATTATCTATACAACCCCATTATGCTTCTGCTCTGTTTGGGCTTCACCAGAAGAGATATGAACGTGTTTGTGAAGCGAATCCTTCACTCCATTATATATATATATATATATATATATATATATATATATATATATATATATATATATATATATATATATGAAGAAAAGGATTTGCTATATTGATAGATAGAGAATGAGAGAGTGAGAGAGAGAGAGAGGGAGGGAGAGATAGATAGATAGATAGATAGATAGATAGATAGATTCCTTTTCAGTTTACCAAGTAAATGGGTGTCCTCAAATGTACAATAGTCACATTCGACCTTTCAGTGCAAACATAACGAACAAAAAACGAAGTAATGCGACAAAAATCTACGAAGTCGGTGTCAAATTTACTTTTTATTTGCTGAGAAATACCGAAAACGTGTGGATATCTTTCGTCAGTCAGATCTCACTTACGTCTGATCACTTGGTGATTGGCATGAGTCACACAAACAGACAAAAGGATTATTTTTAACATCCTGTGTGCGTGCTTCTCAGGTTCTGTACATAAATACGAGACGAAATCCAAATACATATGTATATCCGGAATTTCTTACCTCTGTCAACGAAGTAGGAAGATGTATATGTATCTGCTTGTGCTTCTGTCTCGCCGTACACACATTATCTCGAAAAGTGTTCAGTAGATTTTAAGGCGATTATTTTGGAAGTGTAGACTACAGGGTAAGAAAGAATTGGTAACCTTTTCTTTGTGTGTGTGTGTTTGAGGTGGGGGTTACATTTTTTTTTCTCAATTGGGAGATATTCTATCATACATTTGATCCATTTATTTATTCATCAATGTTTGTCCACGCAATATCTCTAAAAGTTCTCAATCAATTTCGAGGACACACTTGGAAGGGTTTGGCTATAGTCCAAGGAGCAGTTGATTAAATCATCGAGCAGATCGAAGAGTTCAATTTTTTACTGACAATGGTGTTTGCTGAGGTATTCAAAGTTATCCTATTCTACGAGTCTCGTTCGATCTCCATACATGTACCTGGACTAAGGAAATCATTACGTCAATTTTTCAAGTAGAAAGAGACCCTGACTGCCTCGAAATACGTAACTATTTCAGCCACAAGGCTATCCGTATCGATTTCTGCTAACCTATATTTAGAACAGCACAAATAAGATGAGAAGAAACTGGAAGATTGTGTTCTGACAATGTTTTGAAAGATGATGGCCTGCCTACGTTGAAATACGAAATATTTGCTTTTATCTGCTCTAGTCAATGAATGACCCCAACTTTACCCCCAGGGCTGGATTAAAACCACTTGATGCCCTAAGCACGACCCCAAAATGGTGCCCTGCTCGTTTCTTCCATTGCTTGAGTGACAAAATTTTCAAAAATCTAATACTCATGAAAGAATGAAGGTTATATCCATTTCGAACACAAAAAAATACGTCAGAAAAATCTACCACTTCATTGAACCAAATCTTTACCAGCGAAACTTGTGCTGGTATATTGGTCAGTTTTCTGCCATAGCTTTTGAGTGGTCGATTGAATTGTTTGAATATTTGAATTAATTCTATGTATCAAAGAAGAAATTAGATCTCTAAATTTAAACTTTCAAGTTGAACAATACAAAAAACTTGTAATAATTCAACGCAGAAAACTGCACGAAACCCATGGCATTCCCTCTGTTTAATTCAATGAGAACGTGCTTATTTTGCCTAATGGTTAATCTTAGACTGACCAACACCTACAACTAACCATAAATTATTGAATTAATCACCATAATCCTCTGTATAGAAGATTTTATTGGAGGGGGGTATTCTTTTTTTAATTTACATTCCCTTTGTTTATCATTGCCCCACACTGCTTGATGTATTATGTAGGGACCGATCTCTAGCACCAGTCTCTTCGTCCTGATATCGTCTAAGCCAGTGATTCTTAATCTTTTTTTAAACCACCACGTCCCCGCCTTAGTAGCTAGACCTTGCTCATCACTCATCGTATTATCAAATATAACTGGCTATTGTTGATTTTTACTGAATAATTTCGGCCTGATTTAGTCGAAAAATGGTTAATACAGCTGGTCAGTTTTTTGCCCACTCTCTCGAACACCCGTGAAAAAGTCGACCGGTCAGTCACACATTTCTTCTTCCCCACCGCTCATTAAAATTTGCATCCAGGCTTTTTAGCAGATCTTCCTCTTTTTTGTCACAATTTTATCATCTGAAGTATTGTAAATCAGCCTCTCAAACTAAAGTTTGGGGCACTTCTGGGGTTGCGTAAATTTATTGGGATTTACAGAAATATAATGAAAAACTGTTTTATTTATTTATACATAAATATTTTCTCTGATTGAAATGACTCATTGCTATGCCATAATTTTCTGAATATAAATTCTGCTTCTGTTACAAGTAATCATTTCTAAAAAATATAATTTTTCCATAATAAACAATAAACGCTGTGAAACTTATAGATTCTAAATATGTTGCAGTTTTAGTGGGGGGATAATTCGTTTCTTTGTTTAGTTATAGATAGATTACGACTAAAGATTAACAGTATTAGTGCCAAGAGCTTTTATAACATTCGTTTCGTCAGTCATGCATGGAAAAAGTTTGTGGAGCACTGTTGTAAATTTTTATTAGTAATTTTTCCCTACTATATACCTTCACCTTAATTTTGAAAAGCCAAAAAAGTATTCAGAATTTGTTTTCCGAATAATTTTTTGTTGTTTCAGTCAATAACACACCTGTTACCTTTCGAAAACTGTCAGTCGTGAATTTTTTTTTGGGGGGGGGGCAGGGGGGCAGAGTTTGCCATTTGTGATACAACTATAATGATGAACTGGAGACTTACTTTCCTTCGGTTCTATGGCCGTCCTATATGATTTTTCGAAAGCACAAAAATTTATCGGAAAATGATTAAAATCAAAAAGTCCCCGAAAAATTTATTTCACTATGTAAGTAATCTAAATTCAGAGCCGAACTCTCGTACGATTGACGTAAAATGAGAGTCAAAATCAACGTGAAACTCACAGCATCAAAAGACCTAACCACTACCACCACAAAAAAAGAAATTTGTCTTATTCCAAAACTGACTCTTTTCAAAACGTATCGGTGTTATTGATAGAGACATACTTTTCCGTTTTTTGTGGTTGAATGTTAAACTTTTTCTAATCACAATTTGACGAGATTGAGCGAACAGTTCAGATCCGAAGTAGAGCATAAGTTCGAAAATAAAATGTAAATAATGCAAATTTTTTTTCCATTTATTGAGTTGTGTACAAGGAAATATATTGAAGAACACACTTTTCACTGTGTTCTCAAATTTGAAATTGTTTTCCCTGGGCAAACATCAATATATATATATATATATATATATATATATATATACATATATGTGTGTGTGTGTGTGTATTTATATACATATATATATTCATTTATTTATATATATATATATATATATATATTTATATACATACACACACATATATATATATATACATATATATATATAATGGCAAAAAGCATTAATCCATTTGTTCAGCAAATTCTTCATTTCATCAAATTTTTGACTAAACTTTAACTCAACTTGATTTTCAATGTAGAATGCATAGAGCACTTTATGAAATAAACCATCATACATCGGATATTTCATTATATTATAGTATATTATATTATATTATATTATATTATATCATATTATATTGCATTCCTGATTTGTATTATATGTACTAAAAGAAAGAGAGAGAGAGAGAGAGAGAGAGAGAGAAAACGGGAGAAAGAAAGAAAAAGAGAAAGAAAAAGAGGGGAAATTTTTTTTTTCAAAAATACACAGACGCATATCACTGGGTTTTGTCAAGGTTGACAAGGGTCAATAATTTTCTTACTGTTACTGCCTCGGCAGGTAAGTGATGGGAGAATCTTACGTACCCACATTTTTCTCTGTCAAGAATTTGAGGCATGCCAGTGACGAGAAGTTCTGCTCAGCTTTTTGGTGATGGGGCAGAATACAATGAGATTAGATCTGTTCGTTTCTCAAGGGCACTTTTGCAATGTAAGTATAATAAGCCTCAACAGGGAATCGAACTCCACTTGCCAATTCTGTTTTCGGCGTTGATAACCTCTACACATATAGAGTGTTCCGAGAATTTGTAACCTTGGGCCACACTAAGCTGAACTGATGGACACTTCATTTTGGTGCGATGATTTGCAAGTTGATTTTGCGAAACCATTACAACCGTATTTGGGTTGGTCTTTACTGGTTAGCCCACACTTGTGCCCTCATTCCGAAAATTTAATCTTTGTTGATATATACAATATATGCGCATATATAAGCAACATAGACATGCATTTGGGGACACTCTTACAGTGGTACACACACATTCACATACTCACACATAAACTTACATTTATAAATATATGTATTTATACA
Source organism: Thysanoteuthis rhombus (assembly GCA_963457665.1). Classification (NCBI taxonomy): domain Eukaryota; kingdom Metazoa; phylum Mollusca; class Cephalopoda; order Oegopsida; family Thysanoteuthidae; genus Thysanoteuthis; species Thysanoteuthis major. The sequence goes on from OY735209.1 coordinate 16,318,235, forward strand.
TATACATACAAACACACACACACACACACACACACATATATATATATATATATAAATGTATATATATAAAGTAGGTTATGTTTTTTGAATGATTCATCAAAGATTGTATATTCTGTTTCACTCGAATAAGATTTTCAAATTAGCCTATGTATATATATACATATGCACACACACACACACATACACACACACACACACACACACACACACACACACACACACATATATATATATATATATATATAGATAGATAGATAGATAGGTAGATAGATATTGATATAGATGTATGATCAGTGTGTTGATAAGGATCATATATCATTGGACAGTATTAGATTGAAGAGACAAAGCCATATGGTGTACAAATGATACGCGTGTGTGTATGTGAGAGAGAGATAGAATACGTGTGTGCGTGAGTGAATGTGTGAGAGAGAGTGTGTATATGTATGTGTGTGAGTGAGTGAGTGAGTGAGTGTGTGTGTGTGTGTGTGTGTGTGTGTGTGTGTGTGTGTGTGTGTGTGTGTGTGTGTGTGTGTGTGTGTGTGGTGTGTTCACACGTTTCCGAAATTGATTGATTGCTGTAATAAAAATTGTGTTTTTATTGTGCGGACCTTGGGACCGAGAACATCAGTGAAGAAAACGGCATTAATAGTAATTATAATAGCGATCACATGTACTCATACACGCACACACCTTCCCCCCACACGTAAACACATACACCCACACATGTATGCACCCCCCCCCACACACACACATACATACTCATATACAGTGGCGAAAAAATCGTCGGACGATGAAAAACCATTGCGTTGCAAAAAAAAAAAAAAAATGCTTTAAAATAAATACCAATGTATTTTTTGACTCGATTCTGTTGATATTAAATGTCTAGTGTTAGTAATTTGGTATAATTTGTGGCTGCATTAGTATACTATTTGTTAATAAGGCATTGTAACTAAACTAGATCAATGTGCTCAATTCAATCCATGGATTCATTGTTATATATTACGAGGTCAGTGTCCGTTCCGAAGGAGCATGTTTGGAAGGGCTAGACTTCGTTGTGTACAGAGCAGCCTACCATAATCGTCACCTAAAATAATCTTCCCCTATGTCGGAGGAAACAACGACTTTTAATGTATTTCGGTCACTTCCCTTCAGCTTCGTCAATTTAGATCTTTTACATCCAAAATTAATTCATCGAGTATTGCCAATCTATATGTTTTATGTCTAAATAAAGATTATTCTAAATGTTTTTTTCTATTTTTATTACATTTTTCGTCGACTGCAGATCTGAGCGACTCTGCTCAATTTCGTATGGTGACTAATATATTTTGTGAATTTAAGTTTGTACAATGGCCAGTAGTCGAGTAATCGCTGACACACATACAGACAGACAGCGATTACTTCAATTGTAGTCAGGTAACCATTTTTAAAAGATATTGTTATAAAATTCAAAGATGATATATTTTTTCATAACTCTGAGAAAAGACATTAACATACCATTTCTTATTCAGACGATCTAATCTCTTAATCCCGTCTTTGATGTTGATACAACGTTTTGGCTGATTCATCCTACAGCCTTCTTCATGTGTAATTTGTGATATCCGTAAGGAAAGAGAGTCTCTCTGATCGGTCTCTTTCGAACTGTCTTTTCCACATCTGTAATCAAAAGGGAACACGTTACCCCCCGTTTCTGGAATGAGTTCCAGATCATTGATAAGGATCATCGATAGAGAGCAGGAGCCTAGAGAAGCAACGTACATCAGCTTGTCAGACGAATGCATAAGTCAGGTTAGTACAGATTTCAACACTCTGTGGCTTTCTTTATTACGTAAAACAAATGTTGTATAGTTTTGAATAGTTTTTGGAATCCCTTAGGTGTTTAGATAACGGGATAATCAAATCTCTATACCCGGCAATGCTTGATTGTTGGTATATTTGACCATATTTTTTTTTCTTTTCTGCTCAACAGAGTCCGAATTCTTTGTTTAACAGAGAAAGGTAGAGAGAATTTTCCATGTCAACATTCTGGAACTTGCTGTACTGCATCCGCTGCAGAATAGAATACCTTATTTGCAAGCTTTGCAGCTGATGTTTAAATGTCGTGTTTAACACCGCTATTCCTGCTATCCAACCCCGAAGAAAGAGACTGATACAAAAGGTTCTTTTCCCATATGATTATAACATATTACGTCTGAAGAGGGCCGTAAAATATATCGACCGAAACATTTTGTCAACATCAAAGATAGAAAGAAGAGATTAGATTGTCCGAACAAAAGCTTTCAACAAAATAAAATCTGCAGGAACTTTTTTTTTTTTGCATGATTTAAATGTTATCTCATTGAAATTGACAGTTTATAACTAGATTAATTTCTCCTTTTCGATTGAACGTATTGAAATTGCAAAATCTGAATTTGGGTTTATCAACTTTCGAAATCTGTCTGCATTTCTCGTTGTAGTTTCATATAAAAACACAGACTGTTTGTGTTACCCGAAAGTGTCACCCTGAGATATTTTTTCTCTAGCTGGGAGGCGGAAATGATGTATTGATGGGCGATTATTGCCTCCTCCGAGTTAAATCAAAAACATATAGATAGTTTAAACTACGTATCAGTGGCAAAACTACCATGGTGATGATAAATTTGTTCCGTAACTGACTAATTTAACCCTAACCCTAAACTCCAACCCTAACAATAAAAAAAAACCTAACCTAATCCTAAACACTAAACCTAATTTATAAATCCTTTCCAGTTGAATTTAATAGATTAAATTTTAAATGGACGAATTTTCAGGTAAACATAGTGCAGCGTAATCTAACGCAGAAATGTTCCGAATTTAACGCATAAAAGGTAACAATCGCTAGATTCATGCCTTCCCTCAGTGCATCAGTGCTGAATGAACAGAATCTGTTTCGAACAAAGTTTTAACTCGTCGAGTCCATTCTCCGGACCTGAAACCGCTAGGCAACTCACGCTTCCAGCACGTACAGTAATAACTAGAGCTACTGGTGACGTCACCTCAAGTCATTAATTATCTTTATAGCTATCACTGGAAACAAGCAGACGACAGTAATAGAAACGATAGACGTCATCGGTCGTGTCGTTGGCTATTCATCACTCGATGGTGGGAAAAATCACTCAACTGATTGTTACAGACGTTTAAAAGAGGTTAATAGAAAATGTCGACCTCATTGCAGAGGTCGGACCTAAATGACAATCGTCTGTTATGCTCGTAATTAAACATTTCTTTTTATCTCAAAGGAGGTACGCACTTATGTAAGTGATATAGATGTTTCACCGTGTCGTAGGGTTGACTGCTATTCGGAAGTCAAATGGTGTCATGCCTGACAATGACATGAGTAGATAAACTACTGATTGTACTTTGAGTCAATCTCTCAGGATTGTTAATGGAAACTGACTGGACACATGGAAATTTGTACAGGCGCTATGTATTGGTGTTGCCAACTCAAATTTTGATGTTTCCGGCTTAAGTAGCTTCAAAAATGGCTAAAATTGGCAATTTTTTTCCCACTTTCGGCTAACCTTATGTTTGAAAATGTCTCATACTCGTTTGAAGCCAAATCTTTAAAAAAAATATTTACTCCTATAGTAGTCTTATCAGATCTGTGGTGGATTTGAAGGGAAAGATTTGCAGAATCTGACACAAAAATGAATCTCGAAGCGAGAGTTTAGGTTATAATTTGGGTTAAACTATTAAAAAAAATGAAAATTTTGAAAAAATATTTCTAGTTTGATTTTTTTGACTGACCTTCAAAAAATGTCGAAATGAGCTGAATTTTTCGCATTTTCAGCTAATTTTACAACCGAAAATATCATATGTATATATGTATGTATATATGTATATATATATATATATATATATATATATATATATATATATATATATATATATATATATATATATATATGTATATATATATATATATGTGTGTGTGTGTGTGTGTGATTATAAAATAGAACTAAATCGGCTAATCGTTTTTACATTGCCCGATCTGTAAAGTTTTATCGGTTAAATAGGGTGCAAAGTCGACTCGATTTAGCCGGAAAATGGCTGATTTTTCATCCTAGATTACAGGTCACACAAATGTACGCATGCATACGTACATAAGTAATATCTAAAAAAGGGTTCGCAAAAAGGGAGGCAACCAGTGTAGGCACAATTTTGTTGCTACTTATCAATGGCAGAACCATTGAAAGTAGAGACCTTTATTATCTAAAACTATTACAAAGGATGTAATGTAGAGTTGGTGTTTAGGACTAGATTTTAAGGTTTAGGGTTAATGTTTAGGGTTAAGGTTGGAGTTGCAATTACCAAAGGAAGATTTTCTTCATATTTGTGACACTAAAATGAATATAGTTGGAATTGATATCATTCAATGATCAAATACATTTTCTTTGTCATTTCAAGTAGTAATTCTCCACTCGAACATAGGCAAACAAGAAGTAAACAGTCTCCCATTTGTTCCATTGTCTGCTTTACGCTCTCATCATGTACTGCGTCAATACAAGTTACCTCCCTTTTTTGCTAGCACCATCAAATCACTTACATATATATATATACATGTATATATACATACATATGTAGTCTCTCCGGAGAGTATCAAGCTATTTAGTAAAAACGGAAATATAGGCTAACAACAAGAGAAATTATACCATTCACGCTTTCAAAGTACTCCCCCCTTTAGATCTCAAACACTTATCCAAGTGCCCTTATCGCTTTTCTAAAACAGTCTGCAGAGTCCTTTTTCGGGATTGCCATCAGCTACAGTGTCACGTTCCCCTTCTTACCGTTCATGATGTGAAATATCCCTTTCACTGGCAGTTTCAACTTCAAGAATAGCCAGAAATTACAGAGAACCAAATCTCGACTGGGAGAGGGGTATAGAAGAGAGAGATGCTTCGACAAAAACCATGTACGAAACGTGGAAAATGAGTATCACAAATGCAATTGTCTCAGAGTATACAAGCTCATACCACTGACGTCGTACTGCCGAAGGAGTAAGTCAAATACGTGTGTTTCCAAGCATGTGCAGTAAGATCCTCTGTGATTGGTTACCAAGTTACAATAAAGCCCTGCAAATATTCTAAACAGCTGGCCCTTTTCCGGGCACACCTAACACATATATATATATATATATATATATATATATATATATATATATATATATATATATATATATATATATATAAATTGCGTTAATATATCACTCACCCTGGACAACGTAAATAGAATGAACAATTAAAGAAAATGGGGCTGTTAATTGTTTATTCTATTTATGTTGTCTAGTATGAGTGATAAATTAACCTTGTAACGACGGGAGATCATTTCAAATAAGTGTCTATGTGACATAAACGCAATTTATAATCATTCTTCCGATTCACATATATACACTTCTCAACATATATATATATTTGACAAATTGGAGAAAAAATTATTTTCATATATTTATTTCCGATAATGGGTTTTGTTGACAAGCAGCATAATCAAATCAGTTTTAAATGATAATCTTCAAACTTGTTATGTTTATTGTTGTCATGGGGATCATACCAATGTTTCGATCAGTTCGGGTTCAGATGTAGTGCGGTCTAGGTATTGCCGCAACAATCAATGTAACTAAGGCTGTATTTAAGAATAAGCTGAAAAAGAAAAAAATTGAAAAATGATAAGACCCAGAACGGTGCAGTTTTGAACAGTACGGTCAATTTTGGAACGAATTACCAGTACGAATCAAGGTATACCACGAGTTCTTCCCTGTGTATTATTTGTGGCGATTTTAAATTGATTTTCCCCGTTTTGTGACTTGTCTTTGTTAAAATTTGTTCCGGTTTAACAAATAAACACCAGTCACGTGACACGAAACCGTCGTCTGCCTAGGCAGCCCCACACAACAGAAAAAAAAACAGACAAAATACATGATTAGAGAGAGAAATAATGAAACAGACCTAAATGAAGAAAGAAAAGGATGAAAGAAGAAAGACAGAGGGAAATGAACGAAACAAATGAAGAAAAGAGCAAGCAGACAAAAGCGAGCAAGAAAGAAAGGAAGAAAAAGAGAAAGAAAGAGTAAAACAGACGAAATAAAGAAAGAAATGGATAAAATGAAGAAAGAGAGGGAAAAAAGAATGAACGAAAGAAAGAAAGAGAGAGAGAAAGAAATTGGTAGAAAGAAAGAGTAGAACAAATGAAATAGAGAAGGAAACTGCCAAATTGAAAAAAGGAAGACTGAAAGGAAGGAACAAGCCAAAGAAAGAAAGAAAGAAAGAAAGAAAGAAAGAAAGAAGTTGACGAAAGGGAGAAAGAAACAAACGAATAGATGGACAGAAGAAACGGGCAAAATTTAGCGAAGAAGAAATGAAGAAAGAAAGAAGGAGAGAAAGAAAAAGAAATAGACAAAAGAAGTGGGTGAAATTAAGGAAGGAAGGAAAGAAGGAAGGAGGAAACAAACGGAGAAAAGATATAAGACGCAGGCGAAATTAAGAAAGAAACTGATTAAATAAATAAATAAAAAAACGAAACGAACAAAAGGAAGGGTCGGAATAAGCAAAGACAGAAAGAGAGGAAAGAAAGGAAGGAAGGGAGGATTGATGAAAAAAGTAAGAGAGGAAAGAAAGGAACGGACAAACGAAACAGGCGAAATAAAGAAGGAAATCCAAAAATGGACAATCCAATCCCCAAAAACCATCTGTATAAAACGAAGAGTCATGTTTCATGGGCGCGTCGACGTGAAAGCAGATCAAGTTGAAAGGTCTGAGGGAATAAACAGAAACCCAAGAAAAGGCGCATGCGTACAGAACTCGAGGAAAGGCGCATGCGTAAAAACGTCTGGATTCATTTGTTAAATGATTGATGATGGTTATTATCATGATTATGATAGAGATAACAAAAACAAAGGCTAGAATAAAACGAAAGAGAAGAAGAAAGAGAAACATGAATCGATGTAGTAATAATAATAATAATAATAATAATAATAATAATAATAATAATAACAACAACAACAACAACAACAACAACAACAATGACTATAATATTGATAATAGTAACCACAGCTAACATTCCAAGGGAAATTATAGATTATCACCACCCATGTATGATGTGTTGGGATGATCAATAAAAAAAAAGTCGGGTAAGAGGGTTATTAATGATAACGTTATTTCTCACAACTTTCGTTGGGCTGTGAACACAAAAAAGGTCTGGATTGAAAAAAAAAAAAAAAAGAAAACAAGTGACCAATTTAGTATAAGGTTATATCGCATACTGAACCCTCCACTAATAAACTATTCCGTGGGAGAATTAAAAAAAATGCATTTTCCTTACTAATTGAAGGGCGTGTGTGAACCAAATTTCAAGTTCTACTATGAATGGTAAAGACTGGGCTAAGTCCGAATAGATATACAGCTACACACATAAAAATGTCTGGATACATGAATAACCTAAACCCAGCAACAGTGTTTGAACTCTTCTGTAGAAGGTATCGGTGAATAATGATAATTCAATTCCTAGATCCGTCTCAAAACTTCCCTCAGCCCAACGTTCTGCAAACTTTCATTGAAATTCATTGAGTCTTTTTGGAGATATTTTGTGCATACTTCTTCCGGCTTTGTTACCAGTGTTTAATTCAAAATGCACACACACACACACACACACACACACACACACACACATACACACACACATACACACACACACTGACCAGAATGCTTGATATCGGAAGATTTTGCATTTTCAAATTTGAGAGCCATAATTTCATTGGTTGTCTGTATGGGTTTTTTTTTTACCCTTTAATTCCTCCTCGGTCTATATCTTCAAATTTATTGATTCACTCTTTCTTGTTTTTTTTGGGGGGGGGGGGTTGTTTGTTTGTTTTATCTCAATTATTCATTCATTTATTTATTGCAAAGTTCCCGGATGCCTTTTTCAAGGTTAAAGATCTAGAACCGTCAACATATGAATGGGCGCTATGCGACTCCTTTTCTCTCTCTCTCTCTCTCTCTCTCTCTCTCTCTCTCTCTCTCTCTCTCTCTCTCTCTCTGTCTCTCACACACACACAATCCCCGGTCCCCACATTCAATGCCCAAAGCGATCCCAATAACTGATCAGAGAGATATTTCATACACAAAGAATTAGAAAGAATCACCCAATGCCTTATATTACTTGTACGCTTGTGTGATAGCCCGCCTTATACTGCAAAGCAGGAAACCCTCGCTGTAAAATGAATGTATTTATAATATTCATGAAGCAATCCATCATGAGAACGAGGAAGGGGGGAGGTGGTCGACAAACGGTGGATATATGTGGAGAATGCAAAAGGCTTATAAATTGGAGCTGGACAGGAAAGCGGGAGGGGTGGGTGGGCGGGCGGATGGGGGGGACAGGATTGTTCAAGGGTTGATTCGTTGATTGGACTCGGCAAATCATTAAGTGGCGGCTGCCGTAACGTTTGTTTGTCTATCCATCATTTTAATGGGCGAAGAGGGGGGGGAGAGAAAGCGGGGGAGGGCGTTGGGGGTCGAGAGGGAGAAAGTGCAGTCGGTGGAGGCTGGGTGGTGGGGGGTCTGTTAGGGTGGCGAGAGAGTCCGATATTTCGAGAATGGAAGACGGACGGCTTTGTCGATGAGATGGCGGTGGCGGCGGCGGGACCGCGGCTGAGATGTGGGAGTGAGAGGGGGAGAGAGAGAGAGGATTGGTAAAGAGAGAGGGTGGGAGTTGTGTGGAACGAGAAACATCCACAGACCCGGTGAGACTGGACATGTTTATGAGTTTTCAAATCAAATACGAATACGATTGCCACGTTTGGGCCATCAATTCTGTTTCGCTACACGCAAAATTTGGAGGTGGACGTGGCCGAGCGGTCGACGGTGTGGAGAACGAGATCGACGAGCTGCGTTCGAACTACGGCTGAAACAGTCTGGGGTCATCCCGCATTAATGCGCTTGGGAACTCTCCATCCCCAACACCAACACATTATAGGCTGGCGCGGAAGGTTAAGGCCCACAATCCAAATATCTCACACCTACATGGGGAAGACCAACAGTGCATCTTAAACGGCTGATTTCTTTTTTAAATACACGCATGCGTAGACATCTGTTCCATAGCGTACACAAGCCAAAATATATCTACACACAGGAACACGCACATTCGAGTATAAATACAAAAACATGAATTCATAATTTCACACATAAATTCGTACTAATTCCCTTGAGAAAGATAAGAATGTTTCTCTCGCCCCCCAGTCCCCCAGAACATCATGCGATACCCTGGAAGGCTGATCCCACGACCCAAATATCTTACACCTACTTGGTGGAGGCCTATGTCCAACAACGTATCATGAAAAGCTTTTTAAAAAAAACACGCAATACTGTGGTGAACAGATGAGTGGACGTTCTCTCAATAGAGCGAAAAAGCCAACATATATTTAAACACACATACATCACACAGAGACTAACACACACAAACACACTCATACACAAGCTGCTTTAAATACAAAAACATGAATTCAGAATTTTACAGAATTTCCTTCCCTTGGGAAAGGCAAGAATTCTTCTCTCCCCAAGCTCTGTCAACGCATCATGGGCTTGCGTTGATGGTTAAGGCTCATCATCCAAAATATCTGACACCTACTTGGGTATTGCCAACGTCCAACAACGTATCTAAAAAGGATGATTAAAAGAAAGAAAAACACGCATGGACAGTGATACACATGCGTGGGCGTCTGTTCCATAATGCATAGACTTCATACACTTGTATACATGTATGTGTGTTCAAGTACAAAAATATGAGGACAAAAAGCTGTCCCTCCCCACCCTCTTACGACACATCATCAGCCAGCGAGGCAGGCTAATGCCCAACATCCCAAATATCTTACACCAAGTTGGGAAAGGCCTACATCCAACAGCGGGTCTTAAAGGGCTGATTTTTCCCAAACACACACACGGTAGCAAATAGTGCGATACAGATCAGTTTTCAATCCTTAGTGCACACAAGCTAACATATATTCAGACATTCACACTCTCACAGGGATCAACGACGATATTGTATATATGTATAACAAACAAGAAAGTCCCATTTGTCCTACAAAGAAGAGTATACAACCAATGCATACTCTCAGTAGTCACCTATAGAGCTGTAACATGAAACCAAACCAAGAGACTAACCCTCAAACTGAGAACCATGCAACGTGCACATGAAAGAATTATGTTCAACCTCGCATGGGGAGAACACAAAATAGCACAATATATCAGTCCAAGATATCATATAATCCAACAGAAAACTCAAATGGCAATGGACTGGTCATGTTGTAAGAATGGCAGACAACTGATGGATATCACAACTCACAACATGGATCCCCAGAGATCACATGCGTAACCGAGGCCGGTAGAATACAAGATGGGAAGACGAACTAGACAAGTCCGGAAAGTATTGGCTCTGTGACACCCATGATAGGTCTGACGAATCCTGGGCGAGGGTATGTCCAACAACAGACGATAAAAGACTGATGATGATAATTATGATATGGGTTTAAATACGAAAATATGAATTCATATATATACATATAAAAGTCACACGATTACATACACGTAGACCTTTACAGACACTCGCCTAGATTGACATAGACATTATCCATTGTTGAAGATATACTGCCAAGGCCAAAAGTTGCTTTAGATAAGAAGGTTTTTTAAAAAAAAAACTAAGTGCTAGAGATCTAATTCCATGACTGTACCTCCCTACTGTGCTAAAAGGAGACGATCACTGTTCAAGTCAAAGCAGTGCTTACCTGCTGTAAATCAATGTTCACGAGTAGGCAACATATAATTTTAAAATGGGCGCTGTATACTATTCTGGCCCTTGGTCGATATATATATATATATATATATATATATACAATAAATTTATTAATATGATTTAGTTTTTAATTTCGTTAAAGTATAATTATTTATATAAATATTAAGAGCCGTGTCCATCACATATAGTATCAGTTATAGCACCAGTCTTTCTCCCTTCTCACCCTCTCATAAAACTACTTTTCTTCTCTCATCTTTCCTTTCTGACATCCTTATTAAACTATTTTCAACCGTCTCTCTTTTTTCTCTTTTTGAACTTAATCTTATTAAACTATGTAACTTTATTTTCTCCTGTTTCCCCTCCTATTGTGTCTGTCCCTTTTATATCATCAGTAGTAGCCATCAGCCTAGCCTGTTGTTATACACTCATGATAACCATTAACGAAAGGAACGAGTCATGGAGTAATAACAATAACCGCAGCCACTAACTGTCAAAATAACTTTGAGAAAAGAAACTGTCAGAAAATTGACCACAATAACGAAAGTGAAAGTACGGACGTCCCCTCGGCTTTGGTCCCTTTGTTTTTTTTACAAGTGAGCTGTCAGGAAGCCCGTGGCCAGTGTCAGTGACGCCGCCAATCGGACCAGGAAATGTTGGCGCGAACACTTAACATAAATATTATTGCCACGGGATGGGGCTTGATTATTCTTCATCCCGTTCAGATACCTGAATATGTAGAACCCGTAGAGATTTTACTGACACAAGAGAAGGACTGGGAAACAATGCAGAATCAGAAAAAAAAAAAAAAAGAAATAGGTTATCCGATATCAGCGAGGAAATAAAATTGAAGATAGTGTCAGGCGTCTCGTGACACGTGACTCCGTAAAATGATGGCATATGAAGGAAGTTTGTGCGGTCAAAAGTTCAAGAAATAGGAAGCAGATTGACTTTACAGCTTAATGTTTAACTCAATGGTTGGGAAAACCGAATTGACGTCTGGGTAATCTGAGTATTTCGTTTTGTTTCAGTTCCTTGTGTCGAATTAAGCTGCGTATACATTGTGAATACTGAACCAGAATATACTCGACATTTACGAAGTTTGACTTGGATTGTCACGAAGTCGCAGTAGTGAATCACCCGGTGCAGATCGGAGTCATACAGTAGTAATGGCCTGAATCATGAGCTTGCTAATAATCACTACACCGGTTATGAAACTAGGGATTTCATAGAATTACTGAAATGTTCAGGAACTTTACGAAATCTTAATTTCATAATCTTATTGTAACATATACAAAGCTGAAAGATTTGGAATGCTTGTCCCTGGATCGAAAGAAAACCCAGCTCGTGGTTAAAAGTCCCGGTGCTGGAGATCAGTTTTCAATTGATTTTCAAGGCAGACACTTCTCATGCCATACTGAGTTGATGCCAGTGAATATCAAGATGAAGTATTGTAAAGATGAAAAGGTCGGTGATCAAACCCAGGTAAACACAAGTATTTTTTAATGTTGGTGTTCAAGGCAGGCAGGAACGCCATACTTGGAATATTGGCCAATCCAACAGCATCACTACTCAGCCAGCATGGGGCTTTCAGTTGCTTCATATGAAATGTCGTTTTTCGAATATCCCACCGAAAGATTGTGGAACTAAGGATTCTGTGATATCCCTGATCATTTCAGTAATTTCATCAAAGCCCTTGTTTCACAATTACTTCAATAATAATAATGATAATGATAATAATAATAATAACAACAATAATAATGATGATGATGATGATGATGATAATAGTAATAATAATAATGCAAACAGGCCAGATATTTTTAATATATTTAAAATCGTGCTACCTATTAAATATGATTATCCCTGCGGATAGAAAAAACTCTCAAAATAAAAACACCTTGAAATAGAAGTCAGCAGAATATGGCAACTCGGGATTAAACAAATACTAATTGTTGATCGGGCCCCTGGATTATACGAAAAAGGGACCACTGAACGTGTTGACAGTATTCCTGGAAATACCAGTATATATGAAAAACAGAAAATAGCTCTTACTTCCAGTATAGACATTATTAGAAAAAGTTCTTGTCCATGTGAATGTATGTACTTCACCGAGAATATATCACTTCATATATATATATATATATATATATATATGTATGTATGTATGTGTGTGTGTGTGTGTGTGTGTGTATTGAGAGAGAGAGAAGTATGAGTGGAAAAGTATTGTATTGTCTGTATTTGTAAAACCCATGTCCTGTTCTCTCTCTCTCTCTCTCTCTCTCTCTCTCTCTCTCTCTCTCTCTCTCTCTCTCTCTCTCTCTCTCTCTCTCTCTCTCTCTAAAGCCCGTACTGTCATAACTTACGAGGTTGCGAAGCTTAGGTCTTTAGTTGAGACTCGGCTGGTGATTGGAATCAAAGCCAACATCAATGTTATCATAATAATAATAATAATAATAATAATAATGATATACCGTCTTTGTAATATTATTTAAGTCCAATGGTCACAAATTCAGTAAATACTCGAATTATGGCTTCACTATAATTGAAACTTTTATTACGAAAATGAAGTTCAGAATGTTTCAAAAGATGATAATCAGTATGGGAAATGTCAGGTGAATATGGAGAATGCTGCAAATCTATACACTTAGACACAAGCAGCTGAAAGGTGTGGGGTCTTAAGCAGTCATAGAATATTTCGTTCAGTCTATGTGAGATACGTTTTTCCAAATTTTTAACCTTTCTTATTGCTTAGAGTCGATATGATATGGTCATTGTTGAATTTCTGAAGACTAAACAAAGTGCTTGAACTGTTGTTTGCAGGTTGTTGGTCACTGCTATCGATAATTATTTATAATTAAGACCAGGTTTACGCCTCCTTCGTAGTTTATCATTGGCATCCTTACTTCCAGTCCTAAACCTATTGAACCAACACTGAACAGTTTGCACTGTAGAAGCTTAAATTCTAATGTTTTGTTGATGTCATCAGCAGATTAAGTATAATTATGTCCTGATTTGAACTCGTAGTTAAATACTATTATAACTTCTTGTGTAGACAACGTTGCCGTGAAGGGCTCAAAAACCTCGAATAATAAAAGAAATTATGTATTTTTTACATTGAATCTGAAAGCCAATAGAATTACATTAGTATATATTTCACTTCCAGCATTATTCTCAATGGTGTATCTCATGTGTAGCAACATGATATCATGTTGGATTCTTGAGATCTTGCCCTTTTTTTCATTCTAATCTTGAAACATCAAACAATGAGTCAGAATTTGATTCAACAAATTTTTTGAGAGAATTTTCCGATAGCTTCAGATTATTGGAACTGCTAACCAGACACAGAGTGACGCGAAGCATGGAGCAAAACAAGCAATAAACTGAAGGTGACAGGTTTGACGAATACACTAGAATATTGGTTGAATCTTCGTGGCTAGACCGGTGAAAGGCGATGTCACTGTAAGACAAGCGCACGGTGATAGGGAAGGCGAGTTAAAATCTCGTTGAAGACTTGCTCTTTTTTTTTCTAATCCACACTGCTTACACAACGATCGTTGAGCAACGATCGGAGAATATAGCGATAAAAAGCAACAGAAATAAGATGAAAAAAAAGATAAGTCAGAAATTGATATTACTGACAATGCAAAAAATCCGAACGAATTAAGACTAGTACGTCTATTGATACTAGGAATAAATTAGCAACAGAAATGAGATGAAATAAATGCTAGTCAATAATAATAGTAATAATAATAATAATAATAATAATAATAATAATAATAATAATAATAATAATAATAATGTGCAGTGAAAGAGATGAGACAGTAAACCACATAACTAGTGAATGTAGTCAACTCGCCCAGAAGGAGTATAAGCATAGACACGATAGAGTAGCAACGATGATACACTGGGAACTAAGCAAACAAATGGGATTCAACCATGTGGAAAAGTGGTATCAGCACAAGCCAGAGGCAGTTTTGGAGAATGACAACCACAAACTACTCTGGGACTTTGACATCCAAACTGACCACCTCATCCAGGCAAGAAGACCGGACTTAGTAATAGTAGACAAAAAAAGGAAGGCCTGCCAAAGTAGACGTTGCTGTGCCTGCAGACCCTAGAGTAAAAAAGAAGGAGGGTGAAAAAAGGGAAAAATACCAGGACCTAGCAAGGGAGTTAAAGAAAATGTGGAACATGAAAACCAGGGTAGTACCGGTCATAGTGGGCGCACTAGGAACTGTCCCCAAAACGCTGAGGCTGAGACTGGAGGAGATCGGGATTAGGGATAGGATAGAGACCGTACAGACCACAGCACTACTGGGAACTGCACGGATACTGAGGAAGGTGCTGGAGATATAAGTACTGCAACGAATTGTAGCTCTGTCATGATATGCGAAAGAGAGAGAGGAGACGTTAGCTGAAGACCTGGGGAGACTTATTGTCACTCAGCCTTCAACGATAACCACTGGGCAACCGGTGTGAAACTGTAAATCGCAGAATTACTGCGACCTACGAGTACTAGGAGAGGAGGGCTGGAGACTTGAGGAGACTTGCTGTCACTCAAACTCCAGCGGTTACCACCAGGCAACTGGTGTGAGATTCCAAAATAATAATAATAATAATAATAATAATAATAATAATAATAATAATAATAATAATAATAATAATGTTCTGTTCGAAAAATATCGAATATTATTACTCTATTGAGTTCCCTATTTGTTGCTCCGAAATCGAGAATACGTGAATTGTACCATTTTCGAGTAAGGCAAGGTGATACCAGCTCACCCGGACTCTTTACAGCCTGCTTCGAGATGATCTTCCGAAACCTGGTCTGGGAGAATAGGAGAATCAAAATAGACGGCAAATGTCTGAGCAACCTCAGATTTGCATACAACATCATCCTTGCAGAGAACCTACACGACCTCCAATTAATGCTAGATGAACTAAACGAAGAAAGAAAAAAAGTCGGCCTACACATGAACTTCAGTAAAACGAAATTCATGTGTAACAATCATATTGAAAATAAGAATATAACTGTCAAGATGGAAGATGCAAAAGTCGGGAAGGTAGACCACTACATCTACCTAGGTCAACGAATCTCCATGAGATCTTCAGAAGAAAAGAAAATCAAGCGAAGAATCATTCTAAGATGGCAATCCTTCAGCAGAGCAAGTTCGACTTTCAAAAGCAAGACGATCCCGATAATCGTAAAAAGAAGAGTGTACAACCAATGTATCCTCCCGATAGTCACTTATGGAGCTGAAACATGGAATGTAACCAAGAGACAGACCTGCAAACTGTGAAGGATGCAACGCCCGCATGTGAGAATCATGCTCAACCTTACATGGAGAGATCACAAGACAGCACAGTATGTAAGGAAGAAAATGGGAGTCCAAGACATCATAGAATCTATCAAAGAACTTAAATGGCAATGGGCAGGCCATGCTGTGAGAATGACAGACAACTGATGGACATTATGACTTACAACATGGATCCCCAGAGATCACATGCGAAACCGAGGCCGATAGAATACAAGATGAAGAGATGAACTAAACAAATTTAGAAAATACTTGCTCCGCGATGCCTGTGATAGAGAAATGTGGCGAATCCTGGGGAAGGTCTATGTCCAACGACAGACGTTAAAAGACTGTTGATGATGATGATGATGATACTATCATGCGTCCTTTCTCTCAAGTTGAATTGATTGAGCGTTAAAAGACTGATCATCATCATCATCATCATCATTTACATCCATCCTTTTTACTTCAACAAACATCTGCTTCTTCTAATCTACTTTTATCAAGAGAACTTGAAAAGAGTCTATGCATTTACTGGTGTTTTTCTGTACACAATATCTCTAAAGGTTCTGCATGAATTCCAATGAAATTTTCTGGAAGTGTAGGCTATGAGCAAAAAAAAAAAAAATTCAAATTTTAGGTTGGAATCAGGATTATTTCCAAATTATAAACATTTCTAATTTTTTTTTCTCCATCTGTCTTGTCCACATAATATCTCTAAAACTAAAATGAATTTCGATGACATTTTGTGGAAGCGTAGGTCATGAACTGAGGGAGAATTGATTACTTTCCGGGGCGGATCGGAGCATTTTTCTTAGTTACGTCCGCTACATCATAGCTATATATGGACAGATTTTCATTCAATTTTCAGAAACAATGGTGTTCGCGTAGGTATGCGCTCTACGAGTGCTCTTCTAATTAGGTCTGTTCTCACCAAGAACCCCCGACAAATTCATTCTGGAAATCTCTTTAACTCGGAAAAGATCGATCTATCTGTGTAGTTATTAAATTCACCAAACTTGTTAGAAACTGACCAGTAGCCCTTTCCCGCTCCGATCTCCACTTTTCCCGCCACATGAAGACAATATGGCCGCCGATACCAATGAGCGTTATCTGCTGCGAGCAGACATAAGAGGCCATAAATCTGTGCCAGACCCTGGCCGTCGGTCAATACGATCTGCCTAGATGGCCCGAGCAAGATGGACAACGGACGATGATTGATAGGTCAGTAGTTAATTGGCAAAACCAAACGAAGCATATTAGCCACAGTTTCGTTGGTAAAAGGAAACCTTCGACCAAAGGTCAAGCATCCTTCATGCGCTAACCACTTAATGTAATTATCCGGCTTGTAGAACGGACAATTCGGACGTTTAGTCGTCCATTAATAATTCGCTGGCACTGACATGGGGCAGACATCTTGCTTCCGGACCAGTACGCATAATACAAGGCGGATTAAACACCATTACTTATTTCTACAATGTATAGTCCCAATAGTGCCTCCATTTTTACTCTTTATATTTTCAACGAACGCATCTATCTATCTATCTATCTATCTATCTATCTATCTCAGTATGTTTATATACTTGTGTCAGTCGGTTCATATAGAAGTTCTATCTACCGGTATTTACATCTGAATATGTTAATATTTATCTCAGTCTATCTATCTATCTATTTATCTCAATCCATTTTAATCTCCCCCTCTCTCTCTATATATATATATACATATGTGTGAGTGTGTGTGTGTATGCATGTGTGTGTGTCTATTCTGTAGTATCTGTCTACGACATAGCATGACACGTAGTTGTTAGTTGAATTTTGATCTGAAATTTTCACTGTGTAATGTTCGATGTATGTGATTAATGTTGGCCCTCATAGCAATAAAGACGATCATGTTAGAGATATCTGTGGTGTATGATAAATACATTTTTCTCATCATTAAGATACATATCTATTGATGTACGTACATATATTCATAATAATTCTACCTATTTATCTATATCAGCCTGTGCATATCTTTGAATATCAGTCTGAAGGTGCCTCCCCAAGAATTGTCGTTAGCAAACTAGTCCTGTGCTGTTGTGAGTTTGACGTTCACTGGATGCCCCGGATTTATTTTTTTTGTCCTGAGTCAAGTTAGGTTTGGTGAGTACCTATATCTCTGTTCATCTATTCCCCCCTATCTCTCTCTCTCTTTCAATATCTCACATATGTATGCTTTTTCCATCTCTATATCTCCTTCTTACACACACTCTGTCTTTTTTCTTACACGAACTTTCTTTCTTCTTCTTATACTTTTAAATTCACTACCTCTCTTTCATTCTCTCTCGATCTATTTCTCTTTCTAACAAACATATACTATCTCTTTCTATTTTACGCTTATAAATTCATAAATGCACTCTCTCTCTCTCTCTCTCTCTCTATCTATCTATCTATCTATCTATCTATCTATCTATCTATCTATCTCAGACGTGTCTGACTGACCGATTTCTTTTCGTGTGCCCGAAGGAATGGGCAAAACAGACCAGCTGTATTAGCCAGATGGGCTATGGTCGATTTTCAAATCGTCGAGAGCCAATTTTATCAGATAATATGATGTGCGATAAAAGTAATTTGTTCTGGATTCTTAGTATATAATAATTCTGTTTGATGTGTTGGCTGGACATGGAAAAAATCTAGCTGGATCTAGCAATTTTTAAAGACAGTTCCAGCTATCACTAAAAAATATATATATATACTCAGATATTCAAGATTCAGTCCCAATATTCGAAAAACATTTCTCTAAATACTGATCCTGATATTCATTCCTTTCGGAAATCTCCAAGTTTCGATGAAAATTAATGTGTGCAAAATTTTCCAGTGAGACTAATTTTCTGAAGAATTCGTTCTAGTCGATTATTGCCAATTATAGTTTGGGTTGGGAATTTTTTTTTTTTCTTTTCATAAATTTCATATTGGAATCTTGCACTCCAAATTCTAATTTCAAACATTTCAATAATAGCCTCACGAAAAGCTGTGAGAGCAATTTTTTTCTTTCTTAATAATTGCCAATCTTATATCAAAATGTATTACCTGTGTAAATCTAATGTAAATCGGAAGTCCATTAAATGAATATATTACAAGTGTCCAAATACCTCTTTCCCGGAGGTGTATACATTACTCATAAACACTGTATAGTCTGATATACTCTCTCTCCTCCCCCTCTCTCTCTCTGTTCCAATCAATGTTCCTATTAATCCATCACTCTCATACCGACCTATATGTGTACTCCTTAGATCATATCTGTCCGCCTCTTTCAATTCATATGTATTGATCGTTCTATCATAGTTTCTACCTGCTCGTCCCGTCTATTCTGTGCATATTTATCCGTCTGAATGGGTCCAATGTAGAAAGCACCCCCCCCTCTTGACCCACCCTGATCCTTTTGACTGGCCTGACTGCGTTATTGGAACGACAAGATAGGAATGAATCTATTACAGTTTATTGATATCAATCTGTCCGCTGACCTACATTTGATGTGGCGTAACGGTTATTACCATGGAAAACGGAATTAGCAAATTGAGTTTGAATTACGTCCGGGGTTGCATGATTTCACTTTGCTGTAACAACACATGATTAGTATGCTGTCTCGCAAGCTATTATTACTGACTTGAGTTTGATCCTCACTGTATTCACCACACTTATAAACATGTAATAGACTAAGCGACCTTGATAAATACCTATTGGGCGCCTCGCTGCGTATTGATGGTTTGCAAACCAATCTTGCAGACAATGATTACTGTATAGTGAGCAGTGGCAGGTCTATGATTGGTGTCACCCGGGGCGGTAACTCATGGTACTACCCCACCCACTAACCTTCTTCAAGAACTTGTTCTCTTCCAGGATATCTGTAATTTTGGTAATCTTTCCGTATTAACATTGTCCATCAAGATTCGCTCGTATTATTGTGTGTGATGGCCTAAGCCTACATTTACTATCATATATACTACGACGACCTTCATGGACGTATACGTAAATAGATGGAATATGCAGAAAATATCTCTCAATCGAGAAACAGTTCCTGGATCTGCCCCCAAAATTCTGACAACTCTTTCTTATCCCATTGTTTATCCTTTAAGTAAACGTCATTGAAATTCATTAAGTACTTCCAGAGACAGTGGACGGATGGACGTTTCAATAAAAAAAAGGATTACCAAGATAGTATATGAAAGATTTTTAGATAGTCATTTTGGTTTCAACCCCTCCAATGGTGTCTAATGGGGGTGGGCCGCCCCCCTCTTGGCATGCCATCAAGTTGTTGTGTCTTCCAGCCTTCTTTGGGTGTCTGTCGTAACCGATAATGTTCTGGATTTCTTTCAATTGAACGCCTGACGTACTCCACGGGAATAGGCCGTTCTCATTCGGGTGTCAGTGCCAAAGGATATTCCACGTTTGTTAATTCTTCATTGTTAATTCGTCTTTCTGGTGCAGCGTTTTCTTTGTCTACTGATCCAGAGCATATGTCTCAGAGACAGTAGCCAAGTAATTAAAACCATCATTTAACACGTTCAGTGCAAAATGACGTCAATTAATATTTTCGTTACTTCACCTTTTAAGTGTCAAACTACGTTAATTACGTAATGTCCCCCCTTTTGAAATTGCCACCTGTCTTCATTTTGTCTTCCATGCACTGCAGTGCGTAGTGCCTTCTTTCTAGCAATGCTACTTTGTGTCCGGGAAAACCCCGTTGTTGTATTCTTGGCCTACCCACGCCATTAAAAAAACGTTGGCGCTGAAGGTGTCAAGTACATCAGGTTATCTGGTGGTCGTGAGTTCAATTTCTGCTTAAGGACTTGAGAACAACTTACCCCCATGAATTGAATAAAGGGCTCGTTTTAAAGTTCCCCCGAGTTTGCCGAATACGACAGACACTGAAAGAGGATCGAAGGGCACAACAGCCGAAACGTTGTGACTCTAACAATAAAGGTGAGGATATTATTTCGTATAGTCCAATGTATAGTAGTAACAATTCTTCACACGAGAAACTCGAACAGATTATAACGTTTTATCTTTGGTAGTAAATTGAAAATGTCATGAACACATTATAATAGATATTATTGATCTTATTGGTCTGGCATCGCTCTACCTCTCCACAGGCTTGTTTTTCTCTCTGTCCTCCCGGGGTCTTTCGCTACACACCTATCCTTAAAATGACTCCCGCCACCCCGGCTCAGCGCCCATCTTAAACAACTGAGTCATTATTATTATTAAGGACGGGGCACAGGTATAGCATGATAAAACTGACGTATTTAGTGGATTTTGATTAATGGATGAGATAGATTTGTTTTCGTTTTGTTTTGTTTTTTCTGTTCCTTTCTTCGCTGGTTTGTTTTCTTGGTCTGTTTTTCATCTTATGACTTCCCACTGTTGAATTAATGCTTGATATTGATTGGCTTGGTAACACGGCTTTCTCCCCAGGTTCCTTCTGTTCGGTATTTTTTTTTCTTTTTCTTCTTCTTCTTCTTCTTCTTCTTCTTCTTCTTCTTCTTCTTCTTCTATTGCTTTTCATGGCCAATCCTTTATTATTGTCATTCGTGCACATGACTAAGACCTGTGCCCCTCTTATTACCCAAAGGACTACAATTTGTGTGGGTGTGTGTGCGAGGTTATATCAGCTTTGCATATAAAAGAATTGATATGCTCCTGCTCCAGCTCCTCCTCCACCTCTATCCCCTCCACTCCCTTTTTGTAATTATTACCATTGTTTGTACTCGTTGAGGTTTCACACCAGCAATGACCGATGGCTCTCACTGAAGATCAAGTGACAAAAAGTCTCCTCAACAGCGCAGGACACTCCTTACTATTGTAGCCGTTGTTGTGTTGTCGTCTGTTTAATTCCAGCCCTTTCCCAGATTATCAGTTCCTCCATTGGCTTTGCTAAGTGCTAGGTTCTTTGGTACTGTTCCCAGGGGCTCCGACAACTACTGGTACTATCGACACCTTAGTGTTCAACTTTTTTAGTAAATAATAATAATAATAATAATAATAATAATAATAATAATAATAATAATAATAATAGGTCTAGTTATTCACTCTATAGGAACTGTCACGGCACCAACATATTTTGACGGTATACCATGTAGGGGGTGATCGATAACAAGATTTGGAAAAGGGGCGATCAATGAATAAGTTACTTTTCTCTTTTTTTTTGTCGGGCAGTGCTTCCTAACAAAAGTTTGAATAAAATAAAATGAGCGCAAATGCTGCCAGACACGAACTATGAGACTAATTTAGCATAAACTTACATTGCAAATCAAAACCTACACTAAAAAAACTATTTGCGGGGGGATTTAGAGAAACAAACTATTTTCTAAATATAGTGAAGAATCAATGTTCATGATTTCACCCCTTTAGCCTATATGCATATATATATAAGAAATACACATATTTGGTCCGACAGAATGAATAACAAAAAAGAAGGTATTTGATAGTAATCACTGGGGACCATGTGGCTGCAAGGTACATAAAAAATATCAATCTCTCTCAGTATCCTCACTGACTTCAAGAGCGTGTGGTGGTCTGAGTTGCTGTCTATCTATTATCTCTATTCCATACATTTGCTTGTTCGTTCCAGGCGTCTTGTTATTGCTTGAGATCGAATGACAGAAAATCCCCACAACACTTGAGCACTTTCCACGGTATTCCAGCTACTTTTAGTGGTGCTGTCATCTGGATGGTTTCGACGTTTCTTTGAATTTCGAATCCTTTGATGGGGATTGTTTGGCTCTTTATGGTCATTCCGGGTGCTCCAGCAACGGTCGGCATAACTGTCATCTTATTGTTCCATACTTTCAGTTTTGTGAAGTCTAGATATTTGCCGAGCTTTTCACTTTCCTTTGTCAAACTCCTACTGAGTTGACTTTTTTTTCATAACCAAACAACAATGACAAGTTTAGCCTTACGGTTGAAACTAAAACGTGAAAAATTTGAAATGGTGAAAAGAATGGAGAGAAGGGGAAGGAGAGATAGACGGATTCTATTCCTACATCATCAATCAACGAAAGGAAGAAACAAACGAACAAAGAAAGAGAGGAAGAGGGAGAAAGGAAGAGAAAAGGAGAGAGAAAGAAAGAGAAAAAGAGAAAAAGTAAAATGAAGAGAAAATGGAAAGATATGGACGTTAGATTGAAAATATCTGGTGTCATTAAACAGATTCTTGAATTAGTTTTTATCACATTTTGTTCCTTTTTGTAATTCTTTACTATAATTCCTTTTCTTTTTTATCACCTCTACTCTTCCCAGCCCGAATTGAAATATTGTTCAAATACTCATAATATTATTATTATTATCATCATCATAATTATTATTACTATCATTATTATTATTGTTGTTGTTGTTGTTGTTGTTGTTGTCAATGCTGTCGCTGGGGATTGAGTGACAGTAAATCTCTTCCAACTTTCTCAGTATCCTTGCAGACTCTAGCAATGCCGTCGTTTAGGCAGCCTCAACTCATCATCGTATTCTTAATCGATTCAATCTTGCTCTTGGTGTTTGGGCACTGTCCCAAGTGAACTAATTGTTATAAGAACAACCCTAACCTTTACGTTCCACAATTTTCTTATTTCCCGGGCGAGATCCTGATATTTCTCCCGATTCTTTACTTTCATTCAGTTGCACACTGTCGTCCTCTGTCACGGCCACATCGACCATTTTTAGTATGTATCATTCATGAATGGCAGAAGTTTGACATGAATGCATTTTTCTTTTCATACTAGTAAGTATTATAATTATTACGATTAATATCATTAATCATTTTTATTGTGACAAACATTATCTCGGATATCGATGGATTCCGGTTTATTTCCTAGTTGTGCCTAGCAACCTTACGCCTTCAGGATATTTCTGGTTAATCTAGCGGTTCCCAGCAATGCCACATCCTGCAAGAGCTCCATGGTTCTATTTA
Organism: Thysanoteuthis rhombus; assembly: GCA_963457665.1. Taxonomy (NCBI): domain Eukaryota; kingdom Metazoa; phylum Mollusca; class Cephalopoda; order Oegopsida; family Thysanoteuthidae; genus Thysanoteuthis; species Thysanoteuthis major. The sequence goes on from OY735209.1 coordinate 16,342,259, forward strand.
ACTCTAACCTCTTCAACCAGTCTTGTAAATTATTAGATATCATACCAGGTTCTCCACCAGTAATTGGCATTATACCAACATAGGCCATACTTCAAATCTTTTTAATTTCTTTCCTCTGTTCACAATTATTTCTAATCTTCCTTTGTTTCTCCTGTTCCACCTTCTGTACCCGGGAAAGCAATATCTATCATACAGCATTTCTTCCCGTCTGTGCACACTATCTCCATATCAGTTGAATCACGTGATCTCTGTCATCTTCCACTACGCTTTCAGGTTTGTGCTTACACCACTTTACCTCTCCAATGAACCCAAATTTCTTGCATGGTCCCGTATGCACAATCTACAGTGCACTACCATGGAATTGTTTGTATTCTTTCTGAGTCAGTTTTTTTTTAAAATAATTTCGTACGAAGATCACGCTTACGACATTATCGCGAGACATACTAGCTCTGCGTGGTATTACGATACTACACTCCTTGCAGAATTCTTTACAGTATCATCATTTACTAGGTTTAGCTTAACAGTGGACCACAAGTTTGGGTCACTCGGCGAGGTTTGAACGCTCTACGATTGTAATTGTCTTTAAGAATGATTTGATAACCATTACTTTACAACGAGGCACTTTCAGTATTTTGTTATTTACAAAGCTTAGGTTGGTATTACACAACGCTATAGTAGTGTAGCACCTATTCAGAGATCAATTCACTACACTAGTGAATTGATCACTGATAGGAACTTGCTGACCCTCATAATACGATAGGTAACCTTCCTTACTACGTTATCTTTAGTCCGGTATAAGGCTACAGTTGCACCCAGGGTATCACCCAGGGAGGATTATACCCACTACCGTAGTATTAGCTCGTGAGATTGGATTGCTGACGGAGAGGCACCCTAGCAATTCTGTTTGTTCATCAGACATGACCCTAAGAGGCACAAGCGGCTGTCTTTGGATAACTGTTCCTAATAGTAAATATTGATTAGATCCTTGTCAAGGTTGACTATCGGAGTAACAGCTTTTAGTTGATACCGTCTTGGCATGGAAGGCGGTTATGGGAGAGAGATGTACGTCATCTCACTCGCTCTCTTCTCTGTCAACTATTGTGGCATGGCACATTGCACAGGGGGAAGTGGATTCGGGCATTTCACAAAGTGTTCTGTCGAAATTCGCACTTGATTCTGTTTTCCGTTCTTGTAACTGCTATGCCACAACTGCACTTTCCTGGACCTTATTGTGAGCATAAATACAGAGAATCCACCTTTCATAATCATGGTTAATGTTATCAGCCGTTTATTGTTATCAAAGTATATCGGTCCCGAACAATTTATTGAAATAAACGGTTTCCGTCGCTTCGTATTATTAATCATTTATCCACTGTAATAATGAGCAGTGTATTTTTCCTGTTTCTCCGTCCGTAACAATGGACTCTTCCACTTGAAGGTAGCATTTTTTTTTCTGATAAAATCATCTCCTACTCATCATTAGAAACAATGAACTTTTTCGCGGTAGTTCAACAGTTTCACTTCTTGAAGGATCATCTCGTGGAGATTCGAATATATCTGTTAATTAACTAGTTGTTATCTTAAGGCCCCCATCCCGAAGATATCGCTACAAGCAGCTTCATCTATATAAACCATCGTCTTTAAAAACTATTCATGTTATCGGAAACCAGCTCATACACCAGTTCTCGTACGGTCACCAAAGTTAAGCAACATCGAGCCTGATCAGTAACCGAGTGGGTGACCGGATAGGAAATACGAAGTGTCGTAAGCGTGGATGATTGAGTGGGTGACGTTTCCTCGGGTGCTTGTCGCCTCTTAATCTATTTTACAAATCGCAAGCCGGGACAATAGGAACTTGTGATATGAGAAGCCGGGTCAGGTACAGCTGATGCCCTAACCAGCCAAATGACACTGGGTAGCTATCGGAAACTGTCGCCCCAATTTGAAGATATTGTTATCCCTTATTTTTATCCCTTTTATTATTGTCATCCTTTTTTCACAATATGAATTTTTTTGGTCAATATTTGTCGATAATCATCGCACTTGATTTACCGGCACATTCAGCATTTTTCTTTTTTCTTTTTTTTTTTTTTTTTTTTTTTTTTCGTCCGGCTACTTCCTCTTGATGTCAGACGTTCGGGGTGATGAATGAGTTGCTCTTGTCGGTGTGGTTAATCCAACAAGGGCGACCTCTTCAATATTCACCACTTTCATCCAGACGAGAAAGCCCCACCGTCACTTACAACTCGACCCCTGCTCTGACGTAACAGACAATCGCTTTATTGTGTCTGGACCTATTTTAGAACTTTTCTCCCAACAATTATTGAAGAAAGATGATACGTTTTTATGAAAGTTTAGGCACAGTTAATTACTAGTTTCTAATTTATTCAACCATCCATCACAGGCTTTATGAAATATGCATTATATGAGGGCTTTATGCGAGTGTATACGAGGGTGCCGGGTGCATGAGTGTTTGTGGATGTTTAAATAGAGATTATTCATAAGGGGTAGGAGAAGTGTAAAACATATCACTCGAGGAATCGAGCAAGTTTAAATAACACATAATAAAGGTAGGAGCAATCATTTGGTCGATGTTCAACAATAGTATTTTTTTTTCTTCTTCAATCCTTACTCCTTTCTTTCGACCCTCCCTTCCTTCCCTCTTCCCTTCCCCGTTTCTACCTTTCTTTCTATCCCTTCTTCAAGCCTTCCTTCCTTACTTCGTTCATTTCTGTCTTCCTTCAGTTTCTTTCAAATAAAGCGCCTCTTGAGTAGATATTGTATGGGGTCATGTGACACCAAATCTGCTTTCATCTTTCAAAATGTCCCTTAATTTTTAACTTACCCGGAATAATTATCCGGCTTTGAATGTCTCAAATGTGATCGTTATCAAGTCTAGTTATATTAATAGTTATTATTTTGTACTAGTTGAGCTGCTGCGCGTGTGCTATCTGATGACCCTTCATGGGGATCAAATGACAGCAAGCCTATGTAATAGTACTCTGCTCATTGTTCTAGTTAATTTTAGCTTTGTTGAACACGGATTTCCCGGTACATTCTGGTGACAGGCCGCTTTTAATGTAACATTTATATAGAGGAGTGATATTGGTAATTTTCTTTTCGTCTTTTCTTGCCATCACATACAAGACAATACGACAGTCTTTTGGGTAAGTGCGTATCATCGTACTATATTCACCATGGAATGACTGCTTACATAACGATCAGAAGATTGAGATGAAAAACAAATGGAATAACATGGAAGAAATGCTGGTCAATATTAACAATAATTAACAATGGTTCATTAATTCAAATAACACGCACTCACAGTCAATAGTTGAACGACCATCATTTGAAAAAGAAACATTGAATAATGATATGGTCGAAATAAATTCTCTCTATGACATCACCGTCGTTCCTCACGGGATAACATCTGAAATATAGTGAAAAAAAAAAACATCTAAAAACATCTATATTCTGGAGAATCTAGATGCTATTAATAAACCTGTAAAAGTAAGGTCCAAAAGGGAATAAAATGAAACATATTTAGAAAGGACAGAGGAGTACTGATACCAATTTTCAAGTATGTGGACAAAACGGTTGAGCCAGGAGCGCTGGAACATACAAACAAACACACATATAAAAAAAAAGATGGAACATTCTGCCATCTTTGATGGCTACGGTTGTTCAATTTTCCGACTAATACTTCTGACAGCGTATCATGGCGTTCTGGGTGCAAAATGAAGAATGAATGTTTAATTGTTAGGTTTAAACATCCGTGGTCAAACCGATATGGTCTTCTTTATGTTATCACTATATATGTTTGCACATCTATACCTTTCCCGAGCAAATTTAAAATTAAGGCAAGCAAATAAAATTAAAAATTAAAAAAACACGTCATACGTGAGCAGAATTATACGCCATGCCATGTTTAATGGAAGAATATGAGATGGCTAGACGAAGTAGACGGATTCAGAAAATATTGGCTCCGCGACGCCCACGATGGAGAGGTGTGGCGAATCATGGGGAAGATCGATGTCCATCGACGGATGATAGAAGACTTGATGATTATGAACGTTAATAGATTCAACACGATCGTCTTTTCAATTTGCGTATTGTTGGCCAGATTTATAAATTTCCTTGGCGTACTATCTTTTTTTAAAAATTTGACGTAGTTTTTTAATTTATCTGCGTTAACTTTAAATTTGCTGGGGATAAGGTATTTGTGTGTGCGTGTGTGGGGGGGTAATATGTATGTGTGTGTGTGTGTGTGTGTGTGTGTGTTTGTGTGTGTGTGTTTGTGTGTGTGTGTGTGTGTGTGTGTGTGTGTGTACGTATGTGTAAATATTCAAGTCACCGAGCTTTTATCGTTGCGCGTGTCTCTTCTCAGTGTGTGTGCGTATGCGTGTGTATATGCGTATGTATACGTAGATGTACGTCACCTAGCTTTGATCATATTGTGTATGTTTTATTTTCTGGATGTTTATGTTCGTGTGCATGTGTGTGCGCGCATGCGAGCGTGCGTGTCTGTAAATGTTTACGTACATGCCTCAGTCACTCAGTTTTGATCTTTGTGCATGTCTCTTCCTAGTTTGTGAGGGTGCAAGGGGGGGGGCATGGGGGAGGGGGGTAAACGACTCCATTCAACAGACTTGATTGAGTGTGGATGTATGTGCGTACAGGCGTGTATGAACATGAATTCTTCGTTTTCTGAAGTTGTTTGCATGTATCTTCTATTAGTCATCATGTTTCTTGTGCGCAAACCCTTGTGTGCGAGAGGTTATATATATATATATGTATATATATGTATATATATATATATATATATATATATATATATATATATATATATATTTATATATATATATATAAACATAAATACATACATATATATATGCATATATGTATATATACACACACACATATATATCTATATATGTGTATATATATATATATATATATATATATATGTATATATATGTATATCATTACTATTATTACCATCATTATTATTATTATTATTATCATAAATAGCAGACAAACTTAGTTTCTTGTTTGCGTATAAGCTGTTTGATCATATATATATATGTGTGTGTGTGTGTGTGTTTGCGTGTGTGTGTGTGTTTGCGTGTGTGTGTGCATGTGTGTGTGTGTGTTTGCGTGTGTGTGTGCATGTGTGTGTGTGTGTGTTTGCGTGTATGTGTGCATGTGTGTGTGCATGTGTGGGTGTGATTCAATTTTAAATGAAAAAATTCTATTTGCATAGATGAAACCACAAAGCGTATTTCTTCCGGGTGCATGCATATATATATATATATATATATATATATATATATATATATATATATATATATATATATATATATATATATATATATATATATATATATATATAAATTATCTTTCAATCGATAAAAGTGTGTGTTTATGTATCTGTGCATAACTGAGTCGGTCGGGTCAGGGTAGGGGAGAGAAAGCGACAGAGAGAGAGAGAGGGGACGGTCATATCCAGTCATGGTATTTGCACACTGCGCATGCTCGTTCCTCTTTGGTCAAAGAACCATGCAAAGGATTAGTGACACAATCGTTCCGCTTTTTCTGGTGAACAACTATCCTGCAGCCTACGCCCCCCCCCCGGCTGCTCTGTACTGAGCCCCCGTTTTTTTTTATACCTTCATCTTCTCTATTGATTTTTACCCATGCATTCCACGGCTTCCCGAACCGATAAGCTTAACCTCCTCTTTCTCTTTCTTCCCCCCTCTCTCTCTCTGTCTTTTTCCCTTTCATTCACTCTCGTTCCTTCTTTCGATGCATTTTGCTCTCTCTCCCCCTCTCTCTGTTTTAATCCATTTCTCTCTCTCTCTCTCCCTCTCTCTTCCTCTCTTTCTCTCCTTCTTTCCCAAACTGATAAGCTTCGCCTTATCTCTCCCTTTTCCCACCTCTGTCTCTCTTTCATCTTCACGCTCATTCCTCGTGTTTTAATCCCTTATACTCTTTATTTTTTAATCCCTCCTTTCTCTCTTTCCTGGAACGATAATCTCCACTCACTCTTTCTCCCCTCCTCATTCTTGTTCTCTCTCTCTCTCTCTCTCACACACACACACACACACACACATACAAACACACACACACACACACACACACACACACACATACACACATCAGCTCTCCTAGATCTTACCACCAAACTTTATCCATTCTTTTTCACTTGCCGTTACATCGATGTCTTCCCCATCCAAATACTTTTTTTTATTATAATTGTAATGTTCATTCTTCATCATTATCAGTTTTTCTATCGTCCGTCGTTGGACATAGACCTTTGCAACACCTTTCTATCATAGGCAACGTAGAGCCATTACTTTCTGAAATTGTCTTATTCGTGTCACCATCTTGTATTCTGGCAGCCTCGGTTTTGCATGGGATCAATTTTTTTCCTAATATTTATATTGTGCCGTCTTGTGATCCTTCCTCGTGAGTTAGAGTGTGATTCTTTCATTCGCACGTTGCATGCTTCTCAGTTTGAGAGTCGGTCAGTCTCTTGGTAAGGTTCCATGTTTCTGCTCCATAAGTGACTATTGGGAAAATGCATTGGCATTACACTTATTTTTTTTTAGGACTAATGGCATTTTCTTGCTCTTGTAGATTGAGTTTGCTCTGCCGAAGGCTTGCCATCCTAGAGTGATTCTCCGCTTGATTTCCTAACAAATCCATTCACCATTATGTAAGACATGTTCGGACTATTTACCTCGTCTGTGTGCCACTCATTCTGAACAAACAACACCCTAGGCCAGGGTGTGCACAGCCGAAACGTTGTGACCTAACGAAATTCATCCATCTGCCTCACATCCAATTTGTCACTCTATCCCTCTTTCCCCGTCGCTTCAATCTTCTCTTTCTCTCCTTTTATCGCTTCCCTTCCTTCTTTATGGTTAGACTCCTTCAGTTGACTTCATCATTGTGATTTGGTCAGATATTTGAATTTAAGATTTTTGAATTTAAGACATAAATAAAAGATAGAAAGAAAAAGAGACAGTGATGTCATGATGTCATGTCGTGTCAAATCGCGAGTTCTTGGAATCTTTTTGTAAACATTGAATTTCTAATATGAAAAATATTGTCAAATTCCTATTGTTGATTTTTGACTTTTTTTTCGTCAAAACAATGACAATGACCTCACCAGAAACCAATGACGTCATGATGGCTCGGATAACAATTACGTAGGCAAAAACTAATGACCAACTCAATTTTCAACGAGTTCTATTATGGAGACTACTAATAAAGGAGTTGAAATGGGGTACGTAGTTTTGGAATAATATTGCATGGAGATATGAATTCTATTTTGTTTATCCTTTAGATTTTAATGAAGCAAGGGAGTTTGACAATGACCTCACCAAAAAAACAGTGAAGCAGTCAAGCTTGTTGTAACTTCTTTTTTTAATATTTCTTCCGCTTTTCGCCTTTTCCATGTCCATTATTTTTCTTCTTCTTTTGCTCATAATATTTTGTTTAAAAAACGGAACATTTTTCTCATGAGGATGCCACACATCAAAACAACTAACATAACCATGGTGGGGCAAAAGATTCTCCATGCTTGATTTGGATATTTTGAATATGGCTTTGATTGTTCTGAAGTAATGCCAAGATTTGATTGTTATCAATCTCAACCGTTCTACCCGACCGTGGAGCATTGTTTGAGTAGAATTCTCTCGCACGAAATTCGACGAACAACTTTTGAAGCGTTCAACCAATCACAGTATTCTCTCTACAAACTGCATTTTTAATATGTTCAAGTTACTTTTTACTGTTATTAAAATAAAAAAGCATACCATGCCTAAAATGTTCATCATTATTATCTGTCGATTTGGTAATGTCTGTTTCAATATGATTGTTTACTTCTATTTCTCATCTACAATGTTACTGATAAATTTCAAAAAGTGAATTTGAGAATACATATAAACCTAAAAATTTTTTTTGTGTACCTCTTCAATTGATTCTATATTTTTTCTAATTTTTATTACAAATCCCAACAATTTCTAAACTATAAAAAACCGTTGTACTAGTTTTTTTGTATTTGCATATCTTTGGTTCGAATTCCATCAATTTAGAAGCTGTATAATGATTCTAGAATGAACTTTTCGAAATGTATCGGATACTTTTTGCTACTGCTGTATCTATCCGTCTATCTATCTATCTATCTATCTCTATGCGCTCACATAAGCCCCTTGACTTCTCTCGTAGCCCAAAACCGTGCACCTCATACACTTCGAAATCGACCCCACCAGCAATATTATTTCGCTATCCAGAAAGCGTCTAAAATTATAATCGAACAAAAATGAAACACAGAACACCACGACATAGCGGAACGAGAGAGAGACAGAGACAGAAATAGAGACAGAGACAGAGAGAGAAACAGAGAGAGTGAGAGAGGGGCCGTTATGTACAGAATCGGATCATTCACAATCGAACTGGTTGAGCTTTTGGACTAATTCTGTCTCCTCTCTCGGGCTCTCGCAATCCATTCTGATACAGGGCTTCTTCAATAAGGGGGAAGGGTCCTTTGGAAGATCAACTATCGATGCTTGTACTGGAATTACTTGGAAGCCAGAGAGGCGAGTAATAATAGGCATAATGTGCACAGAAGCTTGAATGGAGAAGAATTGTAAGAAAGTAAAGGTATTTTTTTTTCACCATAATCTAATGATATGCCCGTTCGTGTATACATATGCGAGTAGATGGATAGATATATAGATAGAACAGGATGACAAAAGAAACGAAATAGGTAATTCTCTTACCTTGTAAATCGCCAGTTTGGGTTTCAAATCTGGTTACAAACAGAAACATGATATGTATATATATATATATATATATATATATATATATATATATATATATATATATATATGTGTGTGTGTGTGTGTGTGTGTGTGTGTGTGTGTGTGTTTAAAGCTGTAAAGATTTCTTGAATATATATATATATATATATATATATATATATATATTCAAGAAATCTTTATCTATCTATCTATATATATATATATATATTCAAGAAATCTTTACAGCTTTAAACACTGAACATTAAAAACTTTTTCAATTTTGTTTTGTGTCACTTCAGTCACCCATTTCCCAATATCTGTCAATGCAATTTATGTAATCTTCAAAAGGGTTTCTTTCTTTGTTTCCCTTATACTTTGTTCTTATTGTACAATGTATACATTGTTTTTTGTTGGGATCATCAGTTGTTTACCGTGTAACTATTTTGGGGATATATATATATATATATATATATGTGTGTGTGTGTGTGTGTGTGTGTGCGCGCGCGCGCGTGTGTGTGTGTGCGTGTGTATGTCTATGTGTCTGTGTGTCTGTCAGCGAAATCTTCCATTTATACGTTTGATTAAAAACGATTCAAAATGACAAATGAGGAATAACTTTTCAATTTTTAAGTGAACATTTCTCGTGTAACCATTCTACTGGATCAGGGCGTTGGTCTTTGTCATCTGTTCTAATGTTTTCCCTACAGCTCTTATGTGAATTTAGTTGAAAGAGGTGTTGTAGTCATCATATTAGATTGGTCCGGTTGTAGCTTTCATCGTCTTCACTGTTTCCTTCTTTCAAACGTTTTGGTCTTGTACCTGAGGAAATATTGGCGGTTTGAGAGGGGAGAAAAACACGCTTTGAAGACTACAAAATTATTCCGAATCGATCCCAATCGATGCTTTTTTCCTGAATTTTTAAAAGATGATCATTCCTATACCCGATGGCGTAATCAATTAAATGCTGCTGTGGGGATATGGAGACATAGGACTCAGTCGGTAAAATAAGAGAGCAATCGCTGTTTTCAGGGGTGGGGGCAATAAACCCTGTCCTTTTTACCAGAAACAAGATACATATCCCCCAAATGAGGAGATGAAGGGGGGGGGGAAACGATGGGCTTGAGAATTGACTGAGGTGAAGGTTTCATGATGGAAAATGAGACAAAAAGTGCAAGTGGGTCGGAATCACGAAAGAAAACCCGTAACAAAAATCTGAAGGATCAGAAGTGGAAATCTTTCTATGTAATGTAGGTAAAACGCTAACTATGTAGAAAATATAAGTGACAAATTGAGAGAGAAGCATTGAAAAGGATGCAGATATTAAGTTTCATATACGTGTCAATTTCAAACATCATGGTTGTAGCACCAATCAAAAAATGTAATTGCTCACTACGAATATTTCATCACTCAGCAATTGAGACTCATAATTGGGATTGAGCAAAGAGTTTGTTTTGTGCTTTTTATTAGGAAAACATTAAAGATCTTACTTTGCACATGTAGGTGCCTGGAAATGGGTATGATTTTATCACAATTAGTAAACACAGGGAATCCTCCGTGAATTGATAACCAGAAAGAATTCAGATTGTTGTTTTTTTCCTTAAATAACATTTTGCAGTCACTACCTGACCTGGACTCGAATATAATCATGTTTTAATCACCGCGACTGAGACATCATGATTGTTTTAATCATCAGGAGGATAGTTCCGGAAGAAACTTGACCTGTTCGTGAAGCGTAGCATCTAAGAAAGGCCATTTGATTCTGATTCCATTTATGAGCCAATAAGCTCGTCATTTTACTCACTTTTCCCAGAAATTGACAGGATACAATATTTCTTTGTCTTAGGCTTTGACTTAAGTTCAAAGTAACCGATCAGATCATCAGGAGAGAAAAAATTGATTCTCGTGGATTCGCTTCAATCATTTGATTCATACCCATATTCTGGCCACGGTTAGCAGTGTGAGAAACACCACTTGCTTCTCCTTAGGGGGGAAACACATTGTTGCACACGTATGCAACATCGAGAAACAATAACTTAAAGGGCATCATTCGAGCTGTCAACTCGTCAACGTAGTCCCAGAAATGGCAGACTTTGCCACATTTGCAATCTGGAAGGTCTGCCGTGCACATCCTGTGAGCTAAGTTATTGAGAAGTAATGCATTTCGAGCCATGCGACTGGTGAGAGAAAACTTGCAGTTGTAGTGATAATCCGTACCAAACACTAAACATCCAACGGAGTTTTTCCTACAACAAAACCTAACAGACTTTAAACTCACGAAAAGGAGATAATAAACAGGATTACCTGGTGACAAACCATCGATTAAGTTTCGAAAGTCTTTTAGACCCAGTGAGCGAAAACTAGGGAGTAAAAAAACGTCAACAAAGGTGATTCTGTCAAATCTGACCACGGCTTCCGCCAGTCCTCATGCCTTCAGTCTCCATTTTAGGATCAGGCATTCATTTTCCGGAATCTACTTTGACCGCTGACTTATTCACCGCACTTCCGTTGTCTGATTATTTCCCTTTAATCATCACCTCACTGTCCGGCGAAATACTGAAAAACAAAAGGAATAAATTAGATTGTTTCCTTCTATCTTTTATTGTATTTCCAAAAACAACAATTGACTTTTTATTCTCTATAATTACTGCAGTGGAATTATTTATGATACTGACCCCCCTTTCGGCTACCTTGCCTTTAAGACAGACAAGCATCGACAGGGAACAATTGGGATAACGCCAAAATCTAATCATGCATGATCAGCACCTTGAACCAAAACTTGAGTTCTCAACCTGTGGCAAATTTACCGATGAGACCCATCCACCCAAAGAATTCCATACTTTATGCCCATTGCTTTTCAATTGTTCTGAAAGTGACTGTATTTATAGCTATTCAATGGTAGTGGTTGAGAAGAATTGGGTTTGAGTACATTTGGCACCAATCATACTTTTTTGAAAAACCAATCTTTCTTTCTTTCTTTCTTGTTGTTATCTGTAAACATATTGCTTTGAATCGTTGCTTATCTTAAAGACCCAGTTCAACTGCTGTCAACTATTGATATTACACCATTTTGTTCCTGGGTTGTTGTGATTTTTTCTTGGCAATGATGAAATCTTAAGCAGAGCGATAACAAGATAGCCTTATTGAAGTGATTTATTGACTTAGCACTCAATCAAACTAATCCTGTTTCCGGTGGAAATTGAGGAAATGTTGGAATCATTTGATGGGGAACTTACTTTTATTGCGAAGTATAAGTGTCAAAGTGTGTCAGTTTTATCATTTTTTAATTCATCTAATTTATTATACATTAAACTTTTGAAGAAAAAAACAACACGAAGAATCTAAATTTGAGGAAATGAAGAAAAGGATAGAATGATTTATTACGAATTAATGTCGTTTGTTAATCGTTCATCGCGTTTCAGGATGTGACAGATCGCCATTTTATGCCAATGGCTCAGCTGTCAATTCAAGACGGGGGAAAAAAAGAGAAAGAAAAATGGCGTCTTTGAAATTCTCTTTCTTTTTTTTTTCTTTAATAAAAGACTTTCATTATTACTATTATTTTGTTACCAACATTACACCATTTTATTGTTACTTTTGTTATACAAACCTCTGGATCAATGTACTTATTGATCACCAATGTAAGCAGTGTGGATACTGAGATAGCTCCCGACGAGACTTGAACTCGCACCTAACGCTTCGTAAGCCCGTTTGTAAATGGATGTCACCTTAACCACTCCGACCACGGAATCTTTGATGAGAAATCAGGACACGTGTCTGTAGTGATCCTGTTAAGGCTCCCTTTCCGATATCCATCTTGCTTCCTCGTAATAGTAGATATTTGATTGGTTTAGATGATTTATTTCCACCATTATTTTTTTTTCTATTACAAACTTAGTACTACTTACATTTTCTTTCAGAACTCCCTAGATTGATATATTGTTCATGATAACTATTATTTCAATATTAGTCTTATTTAATCTTATCATAAATGGAATTTTCTTTCGTCACAACCCTATTTGCTGATACAATTTTCATAACTAATAGTAATTATTATTTCATTACCAGTTGTACTCCATCTCATTATTGTTACTTCTAATCAAAGCACTCTTTTTCGACGCAGTCTTCATTATCATCATTTACGTATCAACAGTTCTGCTCCAACTAATATTTGTTGTTTTTGTATCCAAATACTTTGGGTCGATATACTCGTCGACTTCGAGAGTAAGCAACGTGAAATAGGAAACAGGTAGCTTCCGAAGAGACTTGAATTTATATCCTGCATCCTGGGAAGACTGTCTTTCATGGACACTACCTTGACTTTTTCGGCAATATATGTCTGGTTGATTGAGCGAGGAAAAAATTTTGTTGAAAAACGAGTATTAAGATGATAGCAATAATTACGAATGAATGACTAGGCTCTGCGAACGAAGATATTTTGGAAGGGAGACCGCAGGGCCTGTGTGAGGAACAACACTCCAGCCTAGGCGATGAAGTTTCAAGGTGAAGTGCGACTTGTGCAGGGCTGATCCCACCCTTTAAACCAAGGACTTGCATCCCATAGTCCGGCGATTTATGGTATATATATATATGTGTGTGTGTGTGCGTATGTATGTGCGTGTGCGTGTATGTGTGTGTGTGATTATCAATTGCCTTATATTATATTGAAACTGTTATTAGAAATTGTCTCCCGTTATTACACAGTGAACGTATCATTTGGCACAGACAACGTAAATAGAATAAACAATTTAAAAAAATGGGATTGCTGCAGGAATCAGATAGATAGATAGATGGATAGATAGATAGATAGATAGATAGATATAAAGTTTTAAGGGGGAGTGCTACTTGCGCAGGGCCTATCCCACCCTTTAAACTATAGTGCATCGAAGTAGATATTATAGATATATAGATAGATAGCTCGATAGATATAAACTTTTTCGACAAATTGCATGATACAGGGCGTGAAATATAGGTAAATTGCAACAAATTGCTTCCAGACGGAGTCACGTTAGTTCCAACAACATGGCGGAGAGAAAATACAATGGAAATCGAAAGAGTCAGCAGGTTAGAAAACGGAAATCAGAGGAAAACAAACGAAGAAAAGTGAAAAAGATTAGAAAAAAAAGGAGTAGATAAGAGAGAGAGAGAGGGGGATGAGAGAAAAAAAAGGAGAAACATGAAATGGGAGAAGAGAGAATGAGTACGTTGGTAAAGAAAGAAAGAAAGAAAGAAAGAAAGAAGGAAAGAAAGAAAGAAGGAAAGGGGGGAGGAAAAAACGAAGGTGAATGATTATACGTGGATGAAGAAGAGGTAGAAGGAGGAGAGGGAGGAAAAGAAAAGAGGAGAAGGAAGAGGAGGAATAGAAAGAGAATGATAATGAAGAAGAAGAACTGCAACAACAACAACTTACATGAAAAGGTGGGGAAGGAAAGAAGAAGGTGAATGATGATACGATTGAGAGGAGAAGAAAACAATATGGGGGAAAAGAAGAAATAATAGTGAGGAAAATTGGTAAAAATGATTGTGATGGCTTGAAGAAGAAGAAGAAGAAGAAGAAGAAGAAGAAGAAGAAGAAGGAAGGGGGACAGGAGGAAGGAGAAAGAAGAAGGTGAATGATAATGCAATTGAGAAGAAGTGGAAAACGATTTGGAGAATAGAAGGAGAAATAAAAGCAGTAAGAGTAGGTAAGAATGATTGTGATGGCTTACAGGAGGAGGAGGAGGAGGAGGAGAAGAAGAAGAAGAAGAAATGAAGAGCAGTTAACTTCAAGTAATTTGGTCTGCAAAGGATTGATACGCTCACTGGCGTATAACTTATCATTTATAGCTTCGTTTCCTTCCGAGATATGACGAATGTATTTTTGCCATCGGCTCTGCTTTTCCTGCCTGCCACACTGATGTATGGCTTTCCTTGTGTTCTGCCGCGCGAGGTACCGAATCTTCGCTGACAATACATCATTCTTAACAGAACCCCCTCTCATTCCCTGGCGCCCCTCCACACACACACAGGCAAATGAATGTGTACGTAGGTGTATGTTGGCGTGGGCACGGGACTAGGACGTCCTTTTGGACAAGACCACAGATTTACGATCAAGCTATGATAGTCAAACAAACAGATTTGTAATGGCCGACAAAATATAACGCATTCCATTCTTTTCAAAGGTAGATGTGCAAGGCTCATCTGTAGTATTGCGGTTACATCGTCTTCTAACAATAAAGCCATACCATCAGCTAGAGAACAACAATGCAACAATACCAACAACAATAACAACAACAACGACAAATAATAATAATAATAATAATAAAAATAATAATAATAATAATAATAATAATAATAATAATATATAAGATCTACGACCTCAAGTGTTACCAGAGGTCTAACAGGAGGGCTACTACTACTACTACTACTACTACTACTACTACAAATAATAATAATAATAATAATAATAATAATAATAATAATAATAATAATAATGGTTAGGCAGACAATAGAACTGATGATGATTTAACTGAGGACCTTACCTTGCCAACCTCTTGTCTAATGGTTCTTCATGGGTGGCAGCAATGCTCCCCGTCATGACAGGGTCTTTCCCCTCAATGTGGTTCGGGACTCACGTAACCACAAAGTAACGAGACGTTGACCTATTGTCCGCATAGAGATTGAACAATAACATCAATACTGCAATAATAATAATAATAATAATAATAATAACAACAACAACACTCAGTAATCACTCTATAGACACGGTTTAGTGACCAACATCCTTTGGTACCATGGCGTGTTGGGGTTGATCAACTAAAAAAATGGGAGAAAAAGATGGTCAATGAATAAATCACTTCTCTCACTTCTCCATTTTGGTGATCACTAAAATAAAGTCCGAATTTAAAACAAGACGGAAAAACAAGCGTGATCCCTGCCGGGCACAAATTAGGGGACCAATTCGGCATAGATTTACTAATGAATTGAACCCCACACTAACACACTATTCAGGGGAGGAATTGTTTACAAGACATTTCATTGTAGACACAATAAGGAGTAAATGTCGACATTCCCACGTACACATGATACATACATACATACATAGATACTTACATACATACATAGCCAGTCCAGTAAGCAAGACCAACTTGAAAACCGAAGAAACCTATGTCGACAGTTTTGCCGACATTTTTGGTTGACGGTTTCTAATAAAGATGATGATGATGATGATGATGATGTTAACATTGATTTGTGTTATCTTTTGGTCTAACATAGATGGTTTTTAAGGCAGCGCAACTCCCCAGAGGTGTCCAATAAAAGAATCTATCAAATAGCATATAAAAGGACCTCTCCAAAGAAATCGTCACTGTGTTAGAAGTAGTGATAGTAATTTTCATTGGGCGTTTCATTTCTATAATGATAATAATGGTCTGGGCCTGCTCCGTGGCTAAGTTGCATATTTCCTTTGCGATGACTGAGATCAGTTCCAAAGATCGGTGTTTGATTACAGGGGAAACAAGTTAGAATCGAAAAAGATATATATATATATATATATATATATATATATGAAACAAGATAGCAAGAGAACGTGACCGATGAAGGTAAACTGATAGCTAGATAACTAGCAAGATATATAGATATATATAGATTGATAGATAGATAGATTGCCACGAGTATCCAATACATGTTTTTTTTAAGTTCTTTTCAACATCCCTGTAGTTTGAATATCGACAGAATTTGAAACGAAGATTTTCTAAAGTACATGTCCGAAAAGTTGCGATTAAGAGAACATAGAGACGAGGAAAATATTCCGACCTTATCACTCACTATTATGTTGCTACGAAATTCGGTTGTCCCCAAACTCTATATCGGTACAAGTCAAGCTGTCAAAATTCTAATGCCTCATGTGATTGAAGCCGCCATTACGACTGGTTGTGCTCAAGAGAGAGGATGTTTTTCATTTTACGGATCCCCATCATTTCAATAGATATGCCATTTCAGTTCAAACATTCTTAGTTTCCGGGGGGTGGTGGCTATCATTAGCTATGGCCATCAACAAGTCTCAGGAACAAAACTTCAAGGTTGGTGGAGTTGAACTGACGATTCCATGTTTTTCTTGTGGTCATCTCTCCGTTGTATGTTCTTATGTTGGGGCAAGTAGACATCTTTTCATCACCAAGCCACGAAATAAAATTGTCTGCCCCAGTGCTCTTGCCGATTGAAACCCATTTCTGTTAGATTTGTTTCTTTTTAATGTGTGGCACATCAATTTTAGAATTACTGGAAAAGATGAAATGTAGAAAATGAAGTAAGTCACATGGCTAAAATCAACATTAAACACAGTCTCAAAAGCGTCACACATCATAGCAACCCGACAAATATCAACTTTAGAGAGACGTACGTTCATTGTACATCCAAATAACATACATGTATATATACACATAAAATCGTATTTAAAGGGAAATACATAAAAACCCACTATAAGTTATCATGTAAGTTTAAACAACTCCCTAAAAGTTATTTTTTGACGATTAAATTTGTCCTTATTGCTTATGTTGTTAAAATGACGTTTCGATCGGTCCATTCTACGGCCTTCTCCAGGCGTATTATCCGAATGTAATGAAACTTTTCACTCCAATGGTAGCAATGCTCATAACTTCCAGGTGTTTTCCTTTTCTCTCCTTGTTAGACTCGGATTTCCATACCTTGTCCCTGTTGTGTAACGGAAACCACATCGAGTTGAATTTGGCACTAGTCTGACTTATACACTCAACTGGCAGGATGATGTACGCTGCCTTTTTGGTTTTCCTCAGTTCCCAACTGTATTCCCTGTATATAATCCGGACATTTCTCTCCAGAGAAGATAGTGTCTGCCTTTCTTTCTCCAGGTGTGGTCAGTTATCCAAGGTTTTCCTTTTTCGTCTTTGGTTATCGCTCCATTTCATAATTCCTCGAGTCTGATATGAAAAGGCCAGGTTGTTTCCCCTTTATAATTCTTACATACACAGTAAATAATACAAATACACTTATTAGTAAGAATTGTGTCTTGCAGCGGACAAGCTCTTGTGAGTAAGTTGCAGAGAGTGTAATGACTACTAAAAGTTGCCCGGATATCTAGGTGGCTACAGGCCCTTCGAGAAAATTCTGTTCAGCCCAATCTACCACAAAAAAAAAACTTTCTTAAAACTATTGACAGTATCTACATATTTGGCACCTGGACAACGCCACGTACCTCTGTTAGTTCTTAATGGAAAAAAAATCGTTGGTTCAGCGACGGGTTTCTTGGATTATATTTTTTTATTCATTGTTTGGTCAATTCTAGTGCCATAGAGCAAATGTGAGCGAGAAAGGCCGGATCACTTATCACTCTCCGTTTTTGACGTTCGAAATTAGTTTGTTTTTTTTGTTTTTTTCTTTTGTTTTGTTTTTGTCATTACGTATTTATCAGTGAAAATAGATCTATTTCCATTCGGGTGTTAGAGATATTGTAAAGCCATTGGAACGCCCAAATGGCAATGGACAGGCCAAGCTGCAATAATGTCAGACAAATGCTGGATATCACGACTCATTATGTGAATCCCCTGAGATAATGTGCGGAATTGTCGCCGACCGAGAAAAAAAATGGTATGATGATTTAGACGAGTTCAGTAGGTTTCGGTACTGTGACGTTCAGGAGCAACAAAAAAAAAAAAAAAAAAGAAAAAAAAAATGCAACTGGTAAATCTTGAGAATGTATAGGTCCAATAACAGACTTTAAAAGGATGATGATGATGGTGGTGATGATGATGATGATGATGATGATGATGATGGTGGTGGTGGTGGTGGTGGTGATGATGATGATTTCACTGCATAATTACATCACAGAGCTTACCTCTTACTCCAGGAGCACAGGAATTATCTTCGAAACAGCGTAATTTCAAGTCAGTCCCAACTTGAAAGATCGGTGCGACTCTATCTTCTTTTCCTAATTTCCCCCATGTTTGGCTTTGTTCCTGACTAAATTAAACGGATTAAATATCAACGAAAGAAGTGCGAATGGTCGACTGATAAACGGCACGCAGTTTAGAGCTAACGGGCCGAGTTCAAACTCCGGCTGAGATAGTTTGCATTCACTTTGCACTAATGCCTTTGGGAAAAGGCATGTACCCATCTGTTCCCACCTACCAACGACGTTATGGGCCATTGTGACTAAGTTAGGCCTATCACCATCACTCTATTGTCTTGCACTTACTTAGCGAAGGTTAATGGCCTTGGAAAAGGTATGTATACATCTCTTCTCCCCTACCACACGTCACGGGCCAGCATGTCAGGGTGGGACCTATCCCCCCCACTTGTCTCACTTGGGGAAGGGCTATGTGCAATAACAGACAAATGTCCACGTCATGAAGTCACGTCAACAGGCCGCGAGATTTTGAAAGAGAAAATGTAAGAGGCGAAAGACTAATAAGCCAAAATAACTCGGAAAGGCAAATAGAAGAATAATAAATTACTAAAAGATTAATAAAAATAAAACTTCCAAAATAATCTTATCATATCCAATATCCATTCTGGGGGTGGGGGCGATATTAAAATGTCAACAGGAGATGACAGGTTCTCGTTTATTATTGCAAAGAGCCATTGTTGATAGTTGATAGGTACCGTGTAACGCCGCTGGGCGGTAGGAGAAGCAGTCAGAAGGACACGAAAGGAATGAAAAAAAAAAAGAAAAATATAGACACATAGAAAGAAGGAAAGAAAAGAAGAAAAATAGAAACATGAAGAGAGATGGAATTAAACAAGAGAAAAATGAAAAATGAAAAGAAAAAAAATGACAAATATGGACATGAATGAATCAGGGAAGAAGATAAAAACGAAAAGAAAGAAAGAAATAAAGACAAACATAGACATGAGCAAAGAAGGAAAGAAAAGAAGAAAAATATAAACATGAAGAAAGATGGCATTAAACAAGAGAAAAATGAAAAGAAAAAATGACATAATATGGACATGAATGAAGATGGGAAGAAAATATAAACGAAAAGAAAGAAAGAAAGAAAGACAAATATAGACATGAAGAAAGAAGGAAAAACGATAAAAACGAAAAGAAAGAAAGAAACACTAGGAAACACGAGGAAAGAAAGAGAAAGTATAAAAACGGGAACAAAGAAAGAAAGGCAACTATAGACACGAAGAAAGGAGAAAAAACGATGAAAACGAAAAAAAAAGGAATGGAAGAAAAATATGAATATGAAGAAAGAGGGAAAAGTAAGAAAAAAAAAAAGAAAAGAAAGAAAGTAATATATCGACGGAAGGAGTGGCCAAAAGAAATACAAATGAAAAGAGAAGTAAACAAACAATCCAACTAAAAGAAGGAATTTCAGACGTAATGAATGGAAGAAAAAAGATGAGAGTGCGAAAAAGACTGACAAAGAAATGAAAAGAACTTGAGATTGAAAGGATGAGTGAAAGAATTTTTTTAAAGAAAAGGAGAAAAGAAGGGAAAGGAAATAAAATAACCAAAAATGGGGGCTGAGGTGCGCAAATAGAAATTCCAAAAAAATTGAAAATCGACAGGAGGCGAATGAAACAGGAAAAAAGGGGAGAAAGAAAAACGACAAACATTAAAAGTAAATGAAAAAACAAACAAAAATATAAACAGGAAGAAAGATTGTAAATAAAAAAAATGTCGAACGAAAAATAAGGATGAAAATGAATTAAAAAAATTGATAAAAATGAAATAGAAATAAACATATAACGACTGTAATGAAAGGACGAATATGCAGAAAAAGAAGAGAAAAAGAGAGAGGGTAAAGACAAGCGAACAAGAAAGAAAGACTTGCAAGGAAAGAAGCTAATGAAGAATAATGACCCTAAGAATGAAGAAGGAAACGAATAACTCGGATGCATAGATAAAGAGAGAAAATGTTCAGAGAAAAACTGAAAGAAGGAACAGATGGCCATTACTTAAAAATTTTGAAATGAAACGAATAAGGAAAGAAAAAGAGATAGAAATGAAAAAAAAAAATCCGATATGAAAAGGGAAAGAGGGGAAAGACAGTGAAAAAAAAAGAAAATTCATAAGAAAACAACGTTGAGGAAAAAGAACAGAAATCGAAAGAAAGGTCAAGAAGCAAAAAAGATGAGTGATTCAGTCAATAAGAGAAAGAATGAGAGAAGGGTTGTCGACTTGGGCGAAGAGAGATAGATAAAGCACGGGGCTCCTCCTCCCCTCACCTACATTACCTGGTTTACGGAGGCCATTTTGTGCCCCTGTACTCAGGCCTGTCATCATCTGTCTTCAGAGGTGTAAAAATAAAAATCCTTCCGCCCGGCGGCCAATCAACCTCTTCCATTTGTTAAGACATGATTCATCATCAACCTCTTCTTCTTTGCTCCTGCCCAGGTTGTCACACAAACATCTTTTGGCCATTCATCCCGCTCTATATGATTCTTTTGAGAAATACCCCCCCTCTCTCTCTCTCTCTCTCTCTGTCTGTCTGTCTCTCTCTCTCTCTCTCTCTCTCTCTCAATCTATATGTGCCGTAACACAGACTCCTTTCAGTCATTCTTATGAAAATCTTTACCCCTTCTTTCTCTCTCACTCTCACTCTCTCCTTCTACCTTTCTTCCCTATCCAATCTCTCTGTCTCTCTGTATCTGTCTATTCGTCTGTCTGTCTGTCCGTCTGTCTGTATCTCTCTTTCTCTCTCCCCTCTAATCTCTATGTCCCGTAACAGAAGCACCTTTCAATCATTCATACCCACTCTTTTAAAAATTCTTACACCCTCTCTCTCTTTCTCTCCCTCCTTCTACCCCTCTCCCCTTCCTCGTTTTTCTCTCCTTCTCTCTCTTTCTCTCTCCTTCTCTCTCTTTCTCTCTCCTTCTCTCTCTCCCGCTCTCTGTCTCTCTCTCTTTCTCTCTTCTATTCACCATCTCTTATGTCCTGTAACAAAAACACTTATCAGTCATTCATCCCAATCTCTGTCATCCTTACCCCTTTCTATCCGTCTCTCTTTTACTCTGCTTCTACCTCTCTCACCCTCCCCCATCTCACTCCCTTTTTCTGTCTCCCTCTCTCTCCCTCCCTCTCTCGTCTCTCTTTCCATTTCCTTTGTCATTATTTTCTCTTGTCCCATAATGGCAAAGGTAATTAACAGTGGTTGACGGAGTGATTACGTTAAAAAAAAAATTGAAAAAAAAAAACCCTGCCGCACGGAATGTCTCCTCACGAGACAAACCACAGCCCACTAGAAGGTTGTTGTCGTTTTTTTTTTCAAAGATCCCTCCCATCCACAACCACGGTCAGTGTCCCCCTACGACCGCCATCCTCGTGCGCATCTTACAACCTTACCCACCGGCCAATACTTCCTAATCGAGCAGACCCCATGCTCATCTCTTCAGGTTCTGCTTTTTATATCTGCTAATGTTGTGGAATGTCATCAGAGAAGTGTAAGCTATGCGTTTGGTAAGGCATTTGCTTAATAGAAGGACGACAGGGCATTAAGTGCAAGGAAAGTTTGTTATTAGAGCTTCGCGGGGCCCGAACAAGATGGCTTCCGGCACGTACACAAATCGGGAGAATTAATCTCTTTCCCACCCACATCCAATCTGACAGCCATTATTTACCACTAACAATGAAGTTGAAAGAAGTTTTGTCAGTCAGTTCATCTGTCTGTCCACACAATATCTCTAAAAGTTCTCAATCAATTTGAGAGAGATTAAGAGAGGTACGGAAGATTTGGTTTAACGATGAGAGGAATCCAGCAATTTTTCTTCTATTTGAGAGATACTCAGCAGAATAGTACGTGAAGAAATGATTATTTTTCTATGTACAGTTGATAAAAATGTT
The DNA here is from genome assembly GCA_963457665.1 of Thysanoteuthis rhombus. Taxonomy (NCBI): domain Eukaryota; kingdom Metazoa; phylum Mollusca; class Cephalopoda; order Oegopsida; family Thysanoteuthidae; genus Thysanoteuthis; species Thysanoteuthis major. The sequence goes on from OY735209.1 coordinate 16,364,870, forward strand.
AGTGAAGGATAATAACAGAGAGCTTTTTTCTCGGCGATGTAACGGTCCGTCGGCACCACGGCTGCAGCAAGGGGAATAAACAAAAGATGCAAGACTCAGGTCGGTGTCCAAAATCGAACCTTTATTTCTCTTCTTCGGTCGACCGAAAATACATCGATAGTCTTCGTTGGAAAACCAAACAAAATCTTCTCTCACAGAAAGAAAGAGAGCTTATTCAGTCCTTCTGCTGCTAAAGACCCGTAGACCGTCTGACCCTTTTTCTAGACCAGTCTCGTCTCGTCTCGTCTGGTACACTTGTGGCCAATCTTTGATCTCTTATTCATTGGCAAGGGCCATTTTTCGATTGCTAAATATTTTACTAGATTAACCCTACCCTCCTCTTTTACCCGGTACCGGAACTAAATGTGTATTACATCATTGATTCTTTTTGTGCCTTTCCAGACGGCATTAATGTGAAATTAACGTAGATTATCTCGGTCAGAGTTTGAATTCGGTCAGCCGATACTATTTCTATAACTGCTTCGTCATAGTACACCCAACGATTTTCTTTTTCGAAATAAATATTCAAGTAAACACCTGAAATAAAATTTAGAGCGCTTCCGCATATTAAGATTTCCTTCCTTGCAGTTTGGCTGGGAATAGTGGTTTCAAACAGATAAACATTCCAACACACACACACACACACACACACACACACACACACACACACATTGATAAATAGACTGATAGATAAACAGGTAGGAAGATAGATTGGTGTTCACATACACGCAGACAAATACATGTGTTCATCTATAAACACAAACACATTTCTCTTGGTTCCTGTCAAGGTTGTCTCCATAGACGTCTTGACAGAAGCCAATACAAATGTGTGTTCATGTATTATATGTAAACATGTATACGTCAACGTGTATGTGAACATCAATCTGCCAATCAATGTGTGTGTGACAACTCTTGGCTGTTTTTTCCTTTGTCATTATCGTATATATTTATGACTTCTATATGATTCTCATTAATTCTTTATTCTTATATTGATATAAAGATTGTCGTACTTTTTATGATCTCAAATGGTTTTTCACAGTCTACACGCACACACATATATGATGCATTCACAGTGTAATAATGGGAGATCATTTCAAATAGTTTCAATATAATACAACGCAATCTATAATCATTCTGTTGGATCATATATCCATTTCTTAATAATATAACTGTTAGGGTTGAAACAAATCGGGCAGATATAGACCGTGGATAAACAAATTGAGGATTTGCAGTAAAAACAGTTATTTCGGCCTTTGCATTACTGGCAGCTGTTACACTCAATGATAAGAGCAATGCTAGGTAGAGGCAGTAACCTTATCGGTCACTGGTTCGATTCCTTGCAAAAGCCCCATTTTAAAAATTGTTTGTTCTATTGACTCCGCTCAGGCCAAATGATACGTTCATTGTGTAATAAAGGGGGTCATTTCAAATTGATTTTCAATATGATATAACGAAATTTACAATCCTGTGGATGTTATGTGATCCAAAAGAATATTGCTATTTTGATAATTTGGAGTGAATAACAAGTTTAGAGAAAAAGCAGGTGTTACATCACGAAAATCTTCAGTATCATGTGGTCATGTTTTGATGCATTTTGATGGTTACCAACCACCCTTTTCAAAAAGATTTGCAGCAGTTACAGAGAAAACTATGCTGTTTACTTATTGAGATTTGAAGAATGAAATGAGGATACGTGTGTTTTTGATTGTCTGATAAAAGTGAAAGTGGAGGGGTTCTAAATTTTCTCTTATGTGTGTGTGCATAATTTCCATTGATGCTTTGGGTCAAAAGTCTCTCCTCAAAGCAGCACACCCTACTCTTTAAGCACGGACTTAATTCTGCAAAGACCGTGATGTATAAGAAATCCTGTACACACTTTCTAAACTTTTAGGAATGGAAACACACACACACTCACACATACACACACACGGATATACTTACAAAAGCCTACAAAACACAATTTAAAGATAGGAATCGAGCAAGATTAAGCTCATGCTCCTACCAGCTCATACGCATGAATGTATCCATAGACAATTTCCAAGTATTGACTCAGTACATATATCATAACATGGTGCGCACAAAAACACCCACAGCTAGCTAGACATGAACATAGATAGATAGATAAATGTGTGTTCTGGGATGTAGGTTTAAAGTGAAAAAAAATGTGTGAGAAGCCTTACCTATATTTTGTATCGGGTCACTGCTTCAAATCATTGATGAGAAATATTTTATCTCTTGAAATTCAAATCGTTTTTGTTCAACTCTAGGAAAAGGACTTTGTTTTCCTATCGTAACAAGAACAAACGGGGTGGGTGTGAACGGAAATGTAAAATCTACATTTTCCTACCCTGATCTGAAATGAAGACCGACTGATTGTCAGGAAACTGTCTTACTGATTTAACTAAATTGACAAGTTTTAGATATTCACGAAATTTTATCACACAAATATGCGCTGGTTTATTTCATTCTACTAAATGAATTAATTATTACAAAGTATATTCTTATTTATTGTATATATATAAATATATATATATATATATATGATACAAATGTTGCATTAATCATCTTCATCTGGGATAGAAGTTAGAATGAAGTTTGGCCCTGTTCTAATATTCGTGAGACAACAAAGAAATTGATCAAAATTTGTACGTCGACTTTCGAAACGACCCAATCACATGTATGCAGTATTAAATAAACATTTTTGTCAGATTTTTATCAAATAATCGTACTATCGAGAATTTGAGACGGTGATATTCACTTTCACATCTAGATTGAGGCATCGGTTTACGCCATTATTTGACGGCATTTTTCATTCATGTCAATGCAGAGCATCGTTATTCAATCAACAAATATTTCCCTTCGTTTTCTCAACACTACGACTCCTTTCAACTACATTGTTTTCCATCATAAAAGAATGATTCTAATTTTCATTCAATGAATATTTAAGTATTTTGAACTTACCAAACGCAGACTGAACAAGGAAGGTTATATGGGAGCGTCGCTTTTAACCACTGAACTGAAAAGCCCTGATGGAAAGGCGAAGATCCAAATAACAGCTTCATCTCTATCCCGCTTATCTTATTCGTTCACTATCCATGTTAAAATTTGTTGTTTCTAACTAAGACAATTATATTATTTAGAACTGGATACGTAAACCGATAGAATGTTTATCAATATTATTTGAAACTGTATTTATTGTAATGCTAAGAATGAGTGACTGTTCCCTCAGAAGCCCCTAATATATACATACATACATATATATATATATATATATATATATATATATATATATATATATATATATATATATATAATTTTTGTACTGATGGCAACCCACGACAGATATATTTCACGATCCTTCGATATTTAGGTGGGTTTGATCTCTCTCTCTCTCTCTGTCTCTCTGTCTCTCTGTCTCTCTGTCTCTCTCTCTCTCTCTCTCTCTCTCTATATATATATATATATATATATATATATATATATATGTATATATATATATATATATCTGTATTAGTGTGTATAAATAGCTTCGATTTTGGCAGGTTTCTTGACAATTATGGGATCCTTGAGCGGCGTGGCCATGTACGTGTAGATAGATAGTTAGATAGCAATAGAATAGGATGAATAATATTACCAGTGACCCCAAAAGAATGGGATAAATAGAGACAGAGGAGGGGAGAGAAAGAGGGAGGAAAGGGTGATGTACGTATATATATATATATATATATATATATATATATATATATATATATATATATATATATATATATATATATACCTAATGAAATGCATTCTTATGTACGTACGATTCTCCTGAGACTTGGCATATAACCCAACCTTTGCAGATTCTGTTTGTGTAAGGTTATGTCATGCTTGTATCTTTGCAACTAAGCACGCACGTATTTATGTTCGAATCTAACAACTGTAAATGATCAACTTACTGTTTATTGAGACAATAGTTAATGCTTCGTTCTCAAAAAATTATTTTTTTAAAACCAGACTTTCATAATATCGTTCACATATATAGAGTCTCTTCCTTCCTGTTTGTAGCTGGGTGTGCATTATGACTTCTCCTCGTTTTCTTTGCTCGCCCTCCCAACGCCCCTCCCCATAATCCAGACATGAAAACGGATGTTTTTGCAGTCTAATTGTAATGGGATTTCGGATTTGTTCTTAGCATTTTTTTTTCCTTCATGTTTACTTCTTATTACAAATCCACGGAGAAAAGGTTCGTTCGCACGATTTAATAATTACTGTTGGTTTAAAGTTACTTAGCGTTAGCGATCACAGACTCCTCTATACGATGAAGATATTTTTTGTAAATTTGTCTTATTTACTCTCTGGTTTAATCCTCTCTGGGAATTCATAAATGATGACCTTTTTTCTTTTTTTTTTTCATAGTTATTTATTCATTCTAATCTGAAATCGAACTTCTCGTCGTGAACAAAATTGTTTTTGTGAGTTTGCATACTTGCAATCTTCCCCGTTCATGTACGAAAATAATACATACAACGATAAATTCATAGGTGAATGGACACACAGTCACAGACACAGACATATATATATATATATATATATATATATATATATATATATATATATATATATTCCTCCAGGCTATTTACCCCAATGGTTAGAGCAACGTTATCTTGAAGCCGCTACTTAATCGGTCGCAAGTTAGATTCTTGCCGCAGTCTTTTGCAATTGTTTATTCTATTTATGCTGTCTAAACTAAGTGACACATTCTTGGTGTAATAACGGCAGGTTATTTCAAATAGAGTTTCCAAATCTAATGCTTTCATGTTTATACACCCAAATATACCAAAACAATAATGCAATATCTGTTGTGCAAGGCGTTTATTCAATAAAGAGCTCGATAAATTCAACATCAACCATTAAGTTCGAGTAAAGCTACCGATTCTATGAACACAAACACGTTTATGTTCCTGTCCTGTTAAAGTTTCTTCAGGCAAATGATTCGATCTATTTGGATCCCTATGCAGGACATTATCCAGGAGTGATTAGATTGTTTCCGAAGTGGCTGTGGGTTTAATAATAATAATAATAATAATATTATTAATAATAATAATAATAATAATAATAATAATACAATTATTAATAATAACAAGGAGAATAACAGAACTATTATGGTTGATTTTTGTATATCAGTATGTGGAGTGCCAAATCATGTTTTTAATAGAAGTTTTGAGCGATGCCGGCATTTCATAGCCACTTCATTTCTTTTTCTCTTAACAATAATTCTGCTTCGTTTTTTGTTTTATTGGTAAAGGTGAGGATTTCTAATTTCTCATTTAGGCATAGGTAACATGGGTTTTCAAACTTCTGGCATACGTGTGTTTGTTTTATTTTTTCCATCTTACTATGGGTATGAGGTTTCTGTCAATTAATTTCCTGTAAAGTGTAGATAGTAATGAATTGTTTTAGTTTTTGTTGTTCGTAAAGGATAATGTATGGTTGGTTGATATTAATTTAAAGGGTGTTTCAGAAATTCCTATTTAATCTTTCGCTTGTAAGGGTTTCTTTTGGATTTATATTTCAGCTTAATATTCAATATGTAATTTGAAACATTTGTTCTGCAACGATCATCTCTTGTTTGTACAATTACTATTTTGTTTATTCATATTTTCACCACTAGTATTATTTCTCGTTACACTATTGTTATACTTTGTTATTGATGTATGAAAGTTATCTGTACAACTATAACTAATTTTTAGTTTGTTCTAGTTAATCATTTTAAGCGGCGGGTTGCTCGGTTGGTGTTTTTCTAGTTATTGGAGGAATATTTTCCCTATGTTGATTTTTACTTGTATATTGAATGGTGGCGTATACCAGATGGTTTTTCACCCCTATTTTTTTTTCTTGTTGCTATGTTTTACCTTTTGGATATCACTTTTCTATCGTATTTAAAGATAGTTTCTGTAAAACTGCTGTCCTTTGGGGCTTTAGTATATTTTTTCTGACATTGTTGAATATCATTTGGCTTGAGGAATTGTATATTAGCTTAGTTTGTATCGATTTTTGACATCTTTTTACTGATTTTATTTGGGTGATTAGATTTTGTGTTTATGTATATAATTTGAGAATTCTCTTCCCTATGGGGTTAGTTGGTGTATTTTGCATTTTACATTTTTTTGTAAAAAAAATTAAAAGAGCTCAGTGTATCACTATGCTTTACACATGAATAGATCCTATTGCAATACAAGTGAAATTTTCTTGAGGGGGATCATCAGTTATTTACCATTGAACAGTTTCGCGAATTTAAGTATATATGTAAGCTCAACTATATGTGTGTATTTATGTGCTCATAGACGTTCATGAGACTTAAACTTACGTAACCAACCCTTCCCCCAGCAAATCAATGTCACCTGATAACCTCCTTGCACATAAATTTCTCCGTTGCCCCTTAACAAATCTTGAAGATTCAATGCTTTCTGTTATTAGATTCGACACGCAAAATGTGAGAGCAGATCTACAACTCATTGTCGGGGGATGACCAAAGGTACCGGTCAAACTACTTTGCTGGACAGTTGATTCTCTGACAGCAGACTAAATATGTGCCTGAACAGTGCAATTAGCCCACAACCTAGACAGACGGCCGGGTAGACATTGCTGAATGGATTGATGAGCGAGTGACCGAAATGCTAAGCGATCAGTACAGCTGAATACGCTTAACTTATCAACTAATCTCTACAGACAGAAGATGTTTGTCTTCCTGTTCTTCAGTCCATTTGTCTGTCTATCCCGATGATTCTCAAACTCTGTTGTATGACGGAGAAATATATTTGACTTAACGCTTCACACTACAACTTTTTACTCCAATTCGGATGCTTGTTTTACTGTTTGATTATTAATATTATTGTGCTTCCATTATCACATGGCAATAAACTTTGAAGCAGAAATGAAGGAGTGCTCTGCAAGTCAACGTACGGTAAAAAAATAAAATGAATCGGATGGAAACATTTCAGTTGTCAATGAACAAAATTTTCATATCAAAATGCTATAGGCAGAAAGAAATTGACGATGACCAGGAATCAATTGAAGCGTTACTGGCATAAAAAGGTTATTACTGAATCACCGTAGCCACGATCACCAACCCTATCAAACAACAATATAAAATAGGCTAGAGGTATTCTTCCCTTTTCACTCGTTTGTCTGCCAATCTACCCTGGTATGTAATTCAATGTTCCTGGTCTCGTAGCCTTGGGAATTTTCATTTGTAGTTCTTTTCCTCACTTTTTACAAGGGGATGTTATATTTACAATAATAATGGACGTTTTTATTTGGCGCAGCCGTGACATAGCGTTGATGACGTTTAGGCGTTTGTGAAAATGCTCAGCCGGAATAATATATATATATATATATATATATATATATATATATATATATATATATATATATATGGAGAGAGGGGGAAGAAACAGAGAGAGAGATAGATGCAGATAGTATGACAGAGAGCGCATGAGAGAGTGTATGGTTAAGTTTTCATTTTTTTTTTTTTTCAAATAAAAAATTGCATCTTTTTTGCTTTACTGGTTTTGTTACACCTGATCTTTTGAAACCGACAACCCCAGTCGGTCGGCGCCTTTGATCTAGCTAAGCCACATATGTTCTGTGTATGTCTGTCGTATCACTATCCGAAGAGTTGGGATTGGTTAGGTCGTTTAGTAAGTTGATAGAGTGACAAGAAGCTACTGAGAGGAGATGAATGAAGCAACATGGCTGAGGTGATTCGTTTTCATGCAGAGACGCCAATATATTATTATCCACTATATATCTGTCCGTTATCACAAAGGTCAAGAACCGCTTGAGCTATGGCCACCAAATTTCATGTAGTCACTAATAGGACCATGGATCAGGTTTTCAACAATTTGATATTTTGAGATTCCCTTCAAAAGGTTTCTAATTGGTTGGGGGGATCTATTTAACAATAATGCCCAATTATGTCATAACAATAAAAATTATGTCAAAGAAACTCTTAAAATTCATAATGTCTGATCATCACGTTCTAGAACAGCTTGAGAAGTGTTGAGACTATAAAAAAAAAGATTAAAATTCGGATTTTCAGATTATTAAGAATAAATTACATAATAAAATAGCTTGAGGCTCCTTAGTGCCGGTCCATACATATATGGGTATATTCTAGTATGCATAATATGAATGTATTGCTTACTATTTTACGAGACAAAATCTTTATAAATGGTTTTACTACGAAAATACATTGAAAATCAGGGGAAAAAGTCATACAGTGGTCAGCAATTGATACTATTGTTACTGAGAGAATAGGATTTTATGTGATGTGTGGGCTAGAAGCATTAGAAATAACTTTACCTTAGAAATATATCATAAATCTAACAATAAATATGCATTGAAATTTAGTGAAGGGATTGTCAGTGGTCAAGACTTAGTGGTCAAGCATTATTGACTGAGTAGGGATATCACATGTATACGCACCATCTGGATTACAATACCATCATCATTTTTTCGTTTTATTAATTTCTTGAAGATTGCTTCCTTTTACGACTTAGACCGTTACAATGGCTTCTACAATTATTACTTATTGATCGACATCTATTATCCGCCTATGTGGATTGGTAATGCGATTTACAACCTTCCTGAATTGTAACCAGGAATAAATGTTTATTGTCATGAGTGCTATGGTTCATCTATCTACTGCAACGTCATCGTCCATTCTTCACTGGCCAAATACCTTCCATTATAATAAGTAGCGAAACGTCCGCCATTACCGTCGAAGACATATTGTGTGACGTCACTCGGTACACTGAACAAACAATGGCCGGCCTGTTAGCGAACGTTCGTCATCTTACGCCTCTGACAGAAGGTTTCACCTCGGAAAAATAAATCATTGTCAAGCGCTGACCAGTACTGCTTCTCGATAGATTATGGGTCTGGAAATATGCTGGGTTTGCGTGCGAGATTTCCGTCTGACTCACTCGAGGAAAGACAGGCGTTATATTTATATTAATCAGTTTGATATTTGGCTATTGCAAACTCATTCATTTCTTGTCGCTTGCAGCCAGGCCAGTCACGGGGTTTCAGAGAGGAGGGCAGCGGGTACTTTTGGCTTTTTCGAGCGTAGAGATCGGTCTCTTCCCAAGAGGTTTAACGAGGTCGCCATGTAAGGCTCTATACATGATACACGAGCTGCTTCAGACACTTTGTATTTGCAGGCAGGCACTCATCCAGGTACTGACCAGGTTCGACGTTGCTTAACTTTGGTTGTCCCATGAGAACCGCTTTTCTAACCAAATCGCATTGGTACAACTTCAACATTTGTATAATGTGCAATTTGTACGACTTTAACATCTATATTGTTAAACGGTTCTAACATATAAAAACAAGCAATTATGTTCGGTCATACGCGTAAGAAGCCTGTAGTGAGAGAAACGTTGAAGTAAAGAATCATTTGTCTTTAACAGTCTTCCAATATCGACATTTTACTTGCATACGCACACGTATAAAAATTTATTCAATTCACCACAAGGGCGAAATATGACACAAGGTCTTGTTCAACGTGGTTATACACACACGTGCATGTAACTGATGACAAAAATTGCACAATCCCCGCGAACAAAATCAAGAAGGCGTCAGGGTGACATGACCAGGGAAGTATATACGCACAACTATATACATGATATACACGGGAACATACATGTATATCAACCATGGTGCAGTGGTTAGTAAACTTGCTTTGCAAACCAATTTGCTAGTGTTATGTGATCGATTCTTACGGATACCCCATTGTTGTTGCTTTATGGTCAGACCATGTTGAGCCAAGTAACATATAAAGTGCTTAGTCTTGAGTAGTGTTTTTTACAAGTTTCGGATCACATTTCTGCCCTTTTGATGTTTCATCGATTACTCCTCGATTTCGTACGGTCATCAAGAAATTGTTTCACAGTTATATTTTCTATTAAACGTTCAAACTTCCACCTCCTTGATCAAACCCATCCAATTAGCAAATTCCATTAGAAACAAACCCCACTAAATTAAAACGAGGCTGGTAGACAATCACAGTCCGATTATGCATGGTTTTTAAGAGACCCAAAGAAGGTCTCACACTTGACCTGATACTTGAGCTACTTTCATATTTTTATCAGCACCTTCAGTGACAACGTTTGTTTTCAGTGACGTGTGTCGGCCAGAGAACAGAACAATGGGATTCCCCACAGAGATTAAACATTATTGCTGGGAAGCAGGTAACAGTCATAGCTATGTGCAGAGGACAATGGAGACAAGGTGCAAATTTCAGAAGTGGGGACATTACATGATTAACATTGTTTGGTGCTCACATAGTAAAGATGCAAAAACATGAATTAACACCCTGTTACGATGAATGTTTCAACCAAGACCAATAGTACACACGATAAAAGCAATATTTGCATACAATGTATTATTATTCGTGTATTTCATGGCATTGTGTGCTCCAAAATTAGATTGAAAACTAAGGAATAAAAGCTCAAATTTTCAAGGTCTAATGCAGTTCAATAAGAAAAAAATGTACAGATGTCTGAATTTTTACTGGACGGTAAATGAATTAAGATTGTTAATCTATAGGGTCTGAAGAGTACGAAATTCGAACTGCCGAATCTCAAGGACTGTCTGCATATCGTATACAAACTGTAAATATCTAAATACATGGGGTAAACATCAACGATTCACCAGAATTCATCCTTAAAATTAGAATACACGAGCATGAAAACGTGTACAATATATATTCATTTCATCATCATCATCATCACCACCACCACCATCATCATCATCATCATCATCATCATCATCATCCTTTTAGGGTCCGTCGTTGGATGGGCCTTCTCCAAGATCCACCAGACCTCTCAGTCATAGGCGTGGCGGTTAGCTAAAAATCTTGCTAGTAAGTAGAGAAGATTTTTTTTCTACTTATAAAATAGCGATAAAAACTCCAGAATTATTTCAGGAATAGCTATTGTAATCTTGGTTGTTGCAACTGACCTCGTGAAATTGCCGCTGCTGGGCGTAGGAAGTTCACTGCAGACTCATTCTTGTTATAAAATGCAATAGGATGCTCAAACATCTTTTAAAGGGTTGAAAAAAAAAGTTGTGCCGAGAAAATTAGGGCCAGGTGCTACACAAAAGATGACTTTCATATTGACTTTTTTTCTGTATCTTTATTTTGATTGATAAATGAATCTGGATCAATATTTTCAATCATATTAGAGTTTGTAGAATCTCACATTCTCTGTCTCTGTCTGCTTATATGCCCCTCTTTCTCCATCTCTTTCTGAGTGGCTGCACATGATAAGTGTCCAATGTGTTATTTCTTAAAGTTGATATTTTCGTCATTTTTAAAGCTACAATACTTCTTTTATTTTGAAGTTCGAACGTTCCGTGAATCATATTGCTGCACAGCAAGTCATAAAGACAGAGAAAAGGAGACAGACAAACAATTGGACAAACTCTCTCTCTCTCTCTCTCTCTCTCTCTCTCTCTCTCTCTCTCTCTCTCTCTCTCTCTCTGTATATGTGTATATATATATATATATATAGAGAGAGAGAGAGAGAGAAATGGCAGCTCACTGGGCTCAGTAAATATTAATCTGTCTTTGCAGAGTGATTCCGAGTTTTTTTCCCATCTTTCTGAACGGATAACGAACCTATCAGTAGAGTCATACATCTACTTACGCCCGATGGCAAACGTCTGATCGTAGATACGTCCCTTTAAGAGCTTAAAAGAACGGGAATTCCCATCGGTCACACTGACATAACTATAACTCAACGCAAATGACGAACATTTCTGTAATGCTATTGCAAGTTAACGAAATTGAACGCAGTGTATACATCAAGTTTGTTTCAAATTCTCCTGAGAGGGAAAGTGGGAGGCAGAACGAAGAAGAGCAGACTCCTTGCTGAGTTGATCTGATGACAAGAAACAAGAAAAAGAAACAGATTCTTAAAGAAAACTGCAACGTATATATATTCAAGTATTTGTTTACATTTGAGTCTCCAATAAAACCATTTTTTCCTATTTACTTTTCAAGCCAATCCCCGTTGAAACATCCGAAGCAAAAATAATGATCTCATAAAAAAACGAAAGATTTTGTTCAATAGTTATATATATATATATATATATATATATATATATATATATATATATATATATATATAAAGAGAGAGAGAGAGAGGGGGAGTGTCAGTTAAAGAGGAGAGAGAGAGAGAGAGAGCGTGTGTGTATCAGTGTGGTCTTGGAAATTGAAAGTGTGGTCTTGGAAATGAAAAAGTGTGGTTTCGGCAAGAAAAGAAAAGAAGAAAAAAATCTCGAAATTTATGACCAAAACTGATAATAAAACTTAGAGAATGTTTCCCTTTTGTAAACCATGTGAATGCATATTATTCTGCAACCTAAATAGATCAAGTTTAACATTCTCTAACTTATTTCTCGTCTCAATTTCCACTCAAAGAAAATAATTCATAGTTACTTGTCATGACTGCTTCTCTTAAGAGAAAAAAACGATGGTAAAACCCAAAGCAAAAAAAAAGTTTTAATTAAAGGGACATAATTATGTTTAATTTTAAATTTAGACTTCTTTGAACAACAAAATTCTATAACAGATTTTTGTTTACAAATCAAGTTTCTGAATTAGATCAGAATAATTGCAGGTAAGGAGAAGAAGAGAGAGACTCATCAGAACGATCGAAGAAAGTTCAAAGTGAAGGTATCGAAAACTGGAAATCAAAAATAAATATTCCATCAGGTTTTGTGGAGGTTGGAGATAAATGAAGGAAGGAAGAGAAATCCAACTTATTTTTCAAAAAATAGCAATTCTGATCAAGTGTTTGAAGGTTGCGATCAAATCCCAAATATCTGTGCTGAGAGAAGATGCGAAGTTTGACGGAGATATATTGATGAGCATCTTGAGTCTAATTTGTATCGACAATCTAAAGAAATAGTAGCTGGTTCAAACACTTTAAAACACTGGGATCAGTTGATAAAAGAAGGGCACAATACAGAAGCTACTTTTCAAACAAAATGAAAAGCCTTCCAGTAAAGCTGCCAACCATATGGCGAACATATTTAATGATGCAAGAAAAGGAACACTAACCAACAGCATGGTCATGGCCTTCAAGACAAGTCTCGTTTTTAAAGGGCAAAAATTTCACTTCTGAAGGAGCTGAATGCAACCCGTACTTTACACCACGAGTGCAAGATATGCAACGTGTTTATCCAATGTACAACAAAGTATGCTATATTATATTTCTGACAGTGATAAACCAAATTTGATGCAAACAATGTAGTAGCTAGCACGCACATGGATCTGTTGACAGAACACATACACATATTCACCTGATCCTGTCAAAAGTTATTAATCTTGATGGTAGCGATGAACTTTACTTTTTGGGATTTGGAGAACTAACTAGTTGAGATGCACAAGGGTATCTTGACAGCAATTACGGAAACTGTCCAGTATATATATATATATATATATATATATATATATATATAGCCGGGATAATGTTTTTAATGGTACCACGTCGATTGTAACAGACGGAGAAATATGAATACAATAGATAGAAGTGGATTTTGAAAACTTTGCAAAAGAGGAAGAGATCAGTGTGGAACAAACAAACCTTTGATAAAACAATATTTCAATTTTTTTCCAATTTTATTATCGGATGAACTTTTGCAACATTATTATTAATTTTGTCTAGTTTTCACCTTCATCCTAACTTTCAGTCGCTTTGAGACAGTAAACCACATAACTAGTGAATGTAGTCAGCTCGCCCAGAAGGAGTATAAGCATAGACACGATAGAGTAGCAACGATGATACACTGGGAACTAAGTAAACAAATGGGATTCAGCCATGTGGAAAAGTGGTATCAACACAAGCCAGAGGCAGTTTTGGAGAATGACAACCACAAACTACTGTGGGACTTTGACATCCAAACTGACCACCTCATCCAGGCAAGAAGGCCGGACTTAGTAATAGTAGACAAAAAAAGGAAGGCCTGCCAAATAATAGACGTTGCTGTGCCTGCAGACCATAGAGTAAAAAAGAAGGAGGGTGAAAAAAGGGAAAAATACCAGGACCTAGCAAGGGAGTTGAAGAAAATGTGGAACATGAAAACCAGGGTAGTACCGGTCATAGTGGGAGCACTAGGAACTGTCCCCAAAACGCTGAGGGAGAGACTGGAGGAGATCGGGATTAGGGGGAGGATAGAGACCGTACAGACCACAGCACTACTTGGAACTGCACGGGTACTGAGGAAGGTGCTAGAGATATAAGTACTGCAACGAATCGTAGCTCTGTCATGATATGCGAAAGAGAGAGGAGACGTTAGCTGAAGACCTGAGGAGACTTATTGTCACTCAGCCTTCAGCGATAACCACTGGGCAACCGGTGTGAAACTGTAAATCGCAGAATTACTGCGACCTATGAGTACTAGGAGAGGAGGGCTGGAGACTTGAGGAGACTTGCTGTCACTCAAACTCCAGCGGTTACCACCAGGCAACTGGTGTGAGATTCCAAATAATAATAATAATAATAATAATAATAATAATAAATTGTTGAAAATTTTGTGTATAGTGCACAGGATAAACCTTGCCAGGAAGTCTGCTGCATCTTCAATTAGCGAAGTTTGAAGTTTGATTCAAGTGGCTGCTACTTTATGCAGGTTTTTTCATAGGTCTCGTTTACGAACTAAAGAATTGAATGCCGTTGCAGAGTATTTAGAATTACAGTGTGTCCGATATCCATCATATTTTGAAGTGAAATGGGTGGAATTCACTGCCAAGCTGTTAGAAGCAGTACTTAAAAATTGGCCAGCCGCAACAAAGTATTTTGAAAATTCAGAAGAGAAAGAGGCAAAGGGATGTTTTTTGTTTTGTTTTTTTGTTTTGTTTTTTTTTTCAACAAATGGCTGGATAAGAACTGCTTACGTCTCACATGCCTTTTTAGCTGACATTTTATCTATTTACCAAAGATTCCATAAGTGTTTTGAAGACAATTCAGTTGCAATTTTCGACATATCTTTAAATAAAGATTCCGTTGTAAACAGATTTGAAGAGATTCTCAATAAGTGTCTTGTTGGCGGCTGGGAAGAACTCTCTCTCTCTCTCTCTCTCTCTCTCTCAGTAGTCTTGTTCAGGAATGGAAAACTCATTTCATTTTGGGGGTTATGAGTTATGCTACCCTTCACTGTGGTTTTACATGCTCATCTTGGAAAACATTACTACTGTTGTGAGTTCAGTTCTAACTGGGTGTCTTACACTTGTGACCATGTTCTGTTATCATACATTTTTCAAAGACTCTAGTTATCATACATTCCTCAGAAATTCTAGTTATCATACATTTCTCAGACACTTCTGTTATCATACATTTCTCAGAGACTTCTGTTATCATACATTTCCCAGGGGCTTTAGACATCATAACATTTCTCAGAGACTAGTTATCATATATTTCTCAGAGACTTGTTATCATGTATTTCTCAGAAATTCCAGTTATCATACATTCTTCAGAGACGGTTCATGTACCAAAGATGTCAGACAATCGTTTGACTCACAACGTGGATCTCCAGAGATCATATGCGAAATTGTGACAGGAAAAAATCAGATGGTGTGACAAGAGGTCAGAGAGTATTGGCTCTGCGACACTGGAGAGGTTCGACAAACCTTAGGGAAGGTCTATATCCAACGACGATTACATTTTGATAATGATGAAATCACAATAACTTTTTCGTCGATGGCGTAGATATTAATGCACTCATATCAAACATACCTTGTTAAGCAAGACCATTAATACTTGTTACTTTATCACCATTGTTGCATGTAAATGAGTTGTAAGAATGTATGTGCGTAAATATGTAAGGGGATATAAAAAGAGTAACTTCCCTTCCATTTTGGTCGTTCATTACGCTCATCGTTCAAAATTTGACTTACTTATATGCTGGTATTTTCTTCAAGTGTGAATGTTTTTTACGTGTCTTGAGACTCTGACTCTTTTCATCTTCAGCACATCTTTAATTAATTCTAAAACTGACACAGATATAAAAGGCTGAGGGATTTTTGTTCGGCAGAAGCAGTGTTACCAAAGTGAAGCTGGTATCGATCTATGTAAAAGAGGTAAAAAGGTTGCGTGATTGGGCCTTTGTAGAATTTGCAGAATTATCATTAGTCGATGGTGAGGAAGGAGCGTGTGGCGGTGTGTTTCTTCGTGGATTTTTCAGAACTGTCATTACAGTTCACGGCTTAACATTCCTACTCACTACGCTTCACTCAATTAGAGGGAAATGTTCGAACTAGGCTGCCAGGCGTAATCAATCGAGATTATATGTCACCGGCAGTCATATCAAATTTCAAGGAATCATTTCACGGAAGAAAGAGAAGGAGGAGAATCTCCCTGTTTGGTGGATTGGCGTAACACAATCTTCCTCTGTTATTTACAAAGGATACCCGGTGTAGAGCAACGGTTAGCAAGCTCAGAAATTTCGAAAAAAAACGAGATCACTCGCTGGTGTGATGAGTTCGATCCTCACAGAATGCTTTGCTCTCGAGACCTTGTGTCATACTAGGCCATGATCAGTAAATATTAAGGAAGAATCTGGAAAAGAGAGTTAGTAAAAATGAAGAAAGGAAAGAATCAAGAAGGACAAAGAGCGGGAGGGGAGAATTAGAAATAAAGAAAGGAATGAAAAAAACAGAAAGAATGAGAAAGGAAGGTGGGGAGACAAGAGGAAAAGAAAAAGAGAAGTCAAGAAAAAAAATGAAGAAAGGGTCAGGAAAATGAGTGTGGAAAAAAAAAAAGAAAGAAAGAAAGACTCGGCACGTGAAAGACACATGAAAAGTAATGAACGAAAGAGAAAGAGAAGATAAATCATGAAAGAAAGGAGAACAATTCGGGGTAGGAGTGAGAGATTAAAATTTGTGAGAGGAGGCTCAAAGGAAGAAAAAATAAATAAATAAATAAATAAATAAATAAAAATAAAACAAGAAGTCAGTATTAGTAGTATTCGTAGTCTCCCTAGGTTTTTGCCGTGTCTTTTCGGGTCGTCAGTCACGTGATTATGACTGTGTGCTTTCCTCCTGAGCCGGCGTCCGTCAAAAGACCTCGCGCATGCCCAGTGCTGCTGTGCCGTCTGCCCACCATGCTACTTCACACACGGCCGAGTCATTCGTGTGCACTGAACCGGCCGCCTTCATGCGGCAAGAGCGAAATCTGAAATGACAAGAAATGCAACATTTAATCCTTAAATTACAGGCTTTCAAAATATCCAAGGATTTGGCAATAAAGACGTTTTTGTTCATCGTTTTAGCAAGTGGCATCTCTGACTTGGCAAAGGAGGACCGAATCTGGTAACATTAGAAGCTGAAGTAAGAGTGGAATGGACAGGGGTAGGACTGAGAAGTTTGCAGTAGAAGTTGTGGTTGTAGCCTGCATTATTGATAATCGCCATCATGCTTTCGTTTCCTTGTGTTTCTCGGTATTGGTTCTGTTGGGTAAGCAGAAATTATAAGATCAAAAAAAGGAGATAGGAAGAAAAATATGAAACTAAGTCAAACGGTAACGTTTGAATCAGCATATTTTGAATTTTTTTCATAGTCACTCGTTAGGATCTTATACTTTCAAATCTTTTTTATAGATCATTCAGTCCAATGGTTCTCAAACTATGTGTCGCGGCACAGTAGCGCACCACGAATATCTTCGAAATGTTCCGCGTAAATTTTTCCAAATACACAAACATATATTTTGAAAGCTTGTCACCAGGGTACTGCAAGTAAGAGGGGGGTATCCATCAAGTCCAGGGACGAGTAAAAGTTTTCAGTATTCCTAAAAAGTGCAAAATTATCCTTCAAAGTTGCCAAAATAAGCCAATGACCGAAATCCACTAAAAAGATGGCCGAAACGTTAAAGCATTGCATTCACCGGGCCGAGGAGTTATTTTCAAGAGGGACCAAGCCTCCACCCCTGGCTATGGGCCTGGTATTTTGAGCCTTGAACGTCTGCAGTACAGGTATTATACCCGTCCCGCTTTCGCCAAATAGTTTTCAGTCTCGTGGTTCTATCACAAGATTTTGTGGAATAAGAATTATTTTTTATAAACAGATGAAAGGAGTGATGATTGTGTATATCAGTATGCTGATTTAAAGGTTTTGTTAATTGATTACGGAAATGCTCCCATCAGATTCATTTTGTTTTTATAGTATGTCAATTTACTGTATACGCCTTCATCACTACTTCAAATTGTATTGCTAAATGGGGGCAGGTTGATGATCAAACAGTAACATATTGGTGTGTAAGTGAATTATTATTTCCTACGATGATGTCCTATAATAAAATCTGATAAATATTGTTCTAGTCTGTCAACAAAAAACAATTAGGTTATCTACAAGAACCAACACCTTCGTCTTTTGTCCTCGTAAGTTTTTTTGTTTTACCTCTATCCCAGTACAGGTTTCTCCATGTCACCATATAAGTAGAGCGTTCCTACGAAAAAAATGTTTCGTAACCCAGAATGACATGAAGTGAAAAAGCAATTGACATCAATTTATATGAGAAAAATCTGAGCGTTCTTTTTTATCTTATCTTTTCTTGTTAATGGCTTTTGATGTATTTCATCTATTCCATTTTGCCCCCTTTTTTAATTGTTAATCGCCATTACTCATAACACTAGTTTAGATATTAGGTTTAGGTAATTCATGTCTCCTGAAATTTATATGTATCTATGAATCCGGACATCGTCCAGTCTTGTGCGTTCATCGTTGAAACCTGAAATTTTTCACATACAATGAGCAGGGGAAAATGTTTTTATATATATATTTATTTTGTTTCGAAATTCCCCTACAAAATATGGTTTGAACGGGGTTCAATTTAAAATCTAAGTTTATGTTAAATTGGTCCCTTATTTTGCTTCTACCTTTTGCTTTTGGAAAAATTGGATATTTTTGAGTCCTACAAAAGGCAAGCAAAGTATCTTATTCATTAATCACCCTTTTCCCAATTTTTTTAATCGATCACCCCTGCACAACAAGCTGACACACCTTTTTCACGTATATCCCATCTATTATGCACGTAACCGTTATTGCTGTTCCCAATATTGATCGCCACTATCCACAATAAAACAGCATTTTTGCTGGGCTCAAGTTATTTGTGTGTTTTGACAATTATATGTATTCATGTATGTATCAAGAAATGGATATATATATAGTCCAACAGAACGATAATAGATTGCGTTATATTATATAGAAACTCTGATTTGAAATGATCTCCCGTCATTACACAGTTAATGTATCACTTAATACGTACAGCGTGAATAGAATAAAAATTTTAAGAAAATGGGGCTTTCACAGGAATCGAACTTACCACTGATTCTCTATCTGTCTGTCTGCCTGTCTCTCTGTCTGTCTGTCTGTTTGTCTCTGTCTGTCTGTCTGTCTGTCTCTCTCTATATCTATATCTATCTATCTATCTATATCTATCTATATATATATATATATATATATATATATATATATATTGCTGAGCTGTAAGTGTTCAGGGTGAAAACTTCAAATTCTGCGCGCACACGCTCCCCCCACACACTTCAATGTGTTGTGATATCGTTATTTTTGCATCCCCCTGCTAGTTTTCAGGGCTTTTAGGGTTCAGTTTACAATATAGGTTTATGCTATACTTACGTGATAAGAATGAGCGAATATGGGCGGTGGTGATACATAATTTCCCTTGAAATGCTTGTTATTTTATTCTTTTCTCTTTTCCCTCTCTTTCCCTCGATACTTTTTTCATTGTATTATTATCCGGATCTCTTTCGTTCATCATTTTGTTCTACCCTTTTTCCCTTTCACGATTTGTTTGTTTTGTTTTTCTTCTTCTTCTTCTATTTCCGAGGATTCTATCTTTCTTTGAAAAAAAAGAAGAAAAAAATTTATTCATCTACATTTATCCAAATATCCGCTTCTTTTTTGTGAGCGTTCATTTCTTTTTTTTTCTTTTTCCTTTTTTTCTTTTTTCTTTCTTTTCCTTTTTCTTTTTTCTTTTTTTTTTTTTCCCCTTTCTCTTTTTTTCTTTTTTTCCTTCTGATAAATTAAACAACCGAGACAGATGCACTGTCAGAAATAGAACAGGGGAAACATGCATTTTCCAATGTTTCCAATTTTTTTTATTCATATTAAGTTGATTGATCAATAACGCAAGAAACTTTTTGTGAACATACGAACCTGTTTTGTTTCAGTGTTTTTTTATTATCTTTAATACAATTTTCATTATTTTTTGGGCCCCCCAAAATATATACCAATATCAAATATATCAAAAAATACATAAAATGCAATGTCTATCCATATACCGTGGGTACGAAAAGTATCCGATGCATTTAAAAAAATTCATTTTCAACAAACTTATGCACTTTCAGATTCGATAGAAATTGATCCAAAGATTTTTAAATTTTTGTACGTAACTTTTCGATGGCAATTTTGTTACAATATCTTCTCGATTTTGTATTTTTCCAATCTCTTGTCCAAATTCTGTCAACTACAAAGATGTATAAGTATGATAAAATAGAGTTTTATGAAATTGATTGGTTACATTCTGCACTCTCCGGATTTATGTATTTAGAAAAGTGCGAGTGCGAGAATCCCTGAGCGCACACGATACTATACTTTGATCCTGGATAAAAGTGCCCTGAAGCAACATTCTGAACCAAGACAGGAATGTGAATGACCCCGTCGTTTTTAAAGGTTTTACGCTGGTATATGTATAATACTATAAAATACATCATAATAATGTATGTATTCATTTTCTTTATATTGAATAATTATTCATGTTACACACGAACCCGTTTATACATGCGAAATGTTAGTATACATATAATTATACATTTCAAACGCTTTCCATTTTCATCTGTTTCGAAATGATTGATCAATAATAGAAGGATATCTACGCAAACATATGAACTTGTTTATTATGGATGTAAAGTGTGAGTTCAAGTCTCGTTGTAAATGACTTCTTCACTTCCTCAACACGTTACTTACCTAATTCTTCCATGACTAACCTATCCATATCTTGAAGAACTAAAACCGTGATAGGATTTGACCCATTAGACATTTATCCTGAAATCCTGATGAAAAACACGGAATTAGCAGATCACTTTGCCTGCACGTCTCCCGTATTTAGTCATATAATGCGAGCTAATTTCTTCATCGTGGGTTTCTGACAATGATAACATCAAGGTCATGTTCATGATTAAACCCGGTGGGGTCATCATCATCATCATCATCATCATCATCATCATCATCAGTATTTTAACGTCCGTTGGTGGACATAGACCTTCCCTGGGATTTGCCACACCTCTCTATCGTGAGGGGAACGGAGCCAACACTTTCTGAATTCGTCAAGTTCATCCCTTTATTTTGTATTCGGTTTCGCATGTTATCTCTGGGAATCCATGTTGTGAGTCTTGATGTCCACCGGTTGTCTGTCATTCTTATAACATCACCAGCTCATTGCCATTTGAGTTTTCTAATGGATTCTCTGATGTCTCAGACTCCTGTTTTCTTCCTGATATACTGTGCTGTCCTGTGATCTCTGTCCTGCGACACCCACCAGACTCTCATCGAATTCCCCAAACAGAAATATGAAACACTTGTAATCATTCGCCTGAAGAGGCCCAATGAGGGCAGAAACATAAATTTGTTTGTGAGGCAAATGTACTTTCTACTATATATATATATATATATATATATATATATATATATATATATACACACACACTTCGAAAGGTGCAATTTTAACTCAACAAAAGTTAAATTCTATAATCTGTATTTCTTTTCATCTATCTCCATTGGATATTTTCTAGAACCGCTGATACCAAAATCTTCTGCACTGCTTTGTGTGTCAGCTGTTATATCTTCCAAATGAAAACTTCGTACAAAGGCCAGTTGTCGAGTAATCACCGTGAATGCAAATACAGACAGAGTTTTCTCTAATCATAGTAAGATGTAGTTAGATATATGATTATTAAGAACCCAAATTATCAATGGCATGCTGTTTCTGGTGTTTCCATGATAGCTCATTTTATATTGGCTCGTTTGAGGTCCAAAAGATACAACAGTTTTTTTTCCATTTCAGCCAATAAGGTTCATCGTTGGACACACGTCAATTCGGGGTCTAAATTTTGATAATTTGATCCCATAGTTAGTTCTATCACTTGGATTTTTTTTAGCGAACGCTGCCCAGCAAAGAGCAAGGGTACTAACTTTCATTTCCCACCTCTTTTTCTAATTTTCTTAATTAATCACTTCAACACAGCATGCAGCCAGGTGATATTGGTCATGTGACGGTTTCTATTGAGTGACTAACCAGATCTGTTCTCTTCCTTCCTCTCAGTCTTTGTTTACCTTTCTCTTCAGTTCCATTCATTATCGACTTCTCCCCATCATCTCTGTTTCTGTGTGTGTGTGTCCCACTCTCTCTCTCTCTCCCTCTGTGTGTGTGTGTGTGTGTGTCTCTCTCTCTTTCTCTCTCTCTCTCTCTCTCTCTCTCTCTATCTATCTATCTATCTATCTATCTATCTATATCTCTGACCTTTCTCTGTTGTTCTTTCGAGCCCTTGGATGCTATTATGAAAGAAAAACAGTCCCTCGAATTCTCTCCACAGAACCAACCTTCGACTCCTACTAATACCGTTGCGAACAGTTGCGAACCTCTCCAGAACAAAAACACAGATCTGAATTAAACCGAGACCAGCGTTTCACGCATCCTTCTTTCTTTGAGGGGGTGGTGGTTGTGGGTCGACGCTTTGAGGGGGTGGGTGGGATTTTCCTGACTGCGCCGGGGAGGGTTTCCACAACATCCAACACCCAGATCCCCACCAACTCCCCACAGAGTTCCTCAATCCCACCCTCCTCCTTACACCCACCGACCAGGCCATCACAGCCAGAGCGCCCGATCTCTTCTGACGGATCACGAATATATGCGCTAATCACGTTCCCTGTTTAATCCATCATCAGACAAGCGTAAGCCTTTCTCATTTCGGCGGATTATACCGATTACGGCACATTGTCAATATATAAAATATGTTAGCGGTGATGGGGTCAGGGAGGATTGGGGTAAAGGGTTGAAAAGAGTTGTTTCGGAAACTGTGTCGCTCCGAGTAAATATTTTGACCAAAGAAGTCAGATTTTTTTCCCCCCGCCATATTGTGAAGATAGTTGTTTTCGTTTGTTTGTCTCTGACGGTACCGAAACCATTTTTTTTTTTTTTTTTTTTTTTGTTCTTTCCGAAAGGATGAAATGCTTTTGAAATGATTTACTGGGGAAATAAACAAGGCGTGATTAATTGTGGGTAGAAAAAAAATGTCTTTGAATCCGTCTCGGTAAAAGTACATTGAAGATTATTTGTTTGCAAATGTTTTGGTGGAATGATTTAGAACACAGCCTCTATCCAAGTGATTTATCACCGAATTAATAAACCCAGGTACAAGTGCTGTAGTCCGGCCTTCTTTTAATCTGATAAAAATTCAATAAAAATCTTTCATCAATATTTACTATCTGCTGGAGTTCCTATGAATTTATAGTACGGATAGAAATTTTAGAGTCTGGCCTCCTTTTAATCCGACCAAAATTTTATCATTGGTTATAATTCACTTTCAATATTTGCTTGCGTTTAAATGTTCAGCTTTTAAGCCATGTATAATTATAGGCCTTTATTTGGTCTACTCTGGAAAATTCAGTAGAATAAATTTACTTATGAAAGAAATCGGATCAAATTACACATAAACACTCGAGGTGATCAGAAAAATGCTCTCAGTTGGTTTGGGTTTTTTTACAAATAAATTGGCATTACCATGCTAATATACTGTCATTCAATTCATATTTCCAATTATGCAAAAATCTAACTTTAGGTATAAATGGATTGAAACAAAGGTTTCTCTTTACTTAAAAACATTTAACAATGGTGTAAAAACTTTAAAACTCCTCAAATTGACAAAAAACGGACGATTTCTGGGTTTAAGTTTCTCTCTAAATGACACAGAGCGAAAACCTAAGTGAAGTGCTTTGTAGCAAAGTGTTAACTGATCACTCTTACCTCTAAAGACTCGGCACAGTTTCCAGTTTTTGTTGAGAAAAGCCTTGGTTAGAACTAATTGTGATGCACGATGAAAATCCCTCCATCTCTGCTAGATATTTACACTGATTGTGTTCACTTAGGGCAGTGGTTTGGAGACAACTAGTGACCCCGAAGCATTGTTCCATCTGAACTTGACACTGCCAATCTTGCAACGGAGAAACAACGTAATCCATCGCCCGGCGATTGAAAAACATGATTATTATACATAGGCCTGTACCAGATATCAGAATTCAAATCAATGTGATTCATTTAGAATAAACATGATTTTAAAGGTCAGGAATCGTTTATAATGTAGTTTATTGATTATAGTCTGACAATTAAATGATTGAAATAGGAACCCACCAGAATATTTCTTCTATAGAAACGGTCCTTGACTTTTCCAAGTTCTGAAACCATTGACTTGGATAAGTACAGAAAGGTACACTAGAGAAATTCTTCAAACATCAATAACCATTGAGGGTTACAGATATTAAAAACAAGCATCAAGTATGAAATCTTTTTAAATTTAAAAAAAATAAATCTAAAAAATATTTTTTATCTATAGATTTACTGAACTTGGCTTAGTTTTTGTTTGATAGAAACAGTTATCGTTTTAATTGATTAAAAGGGAAATGTTTTGCGTTTTATAGTCCAATTTATAAGAAGTGATACCTAAAGGTTCAGAGAATTTGAACAGATTGATTCATCAGTTCATCTGTCCAGTTACATAGCTCTTCCTATGTCTCATCAGACACGCATATCGAAATTACTTCACCAAGAATTAAAGGACCCCATTTTCTATCGTTTCTTCCTACTTTGAAGAGGCAATCTTACGCCTAAAGTTTCCTTAACTTTCGGGTGAGCACCTAATTCTTTGTACCTAAACTGAATATATATATATATATATATATATATATATATATATATATATATATATACAGGTTCATCCCGGTATTCAAAATAAAAATTTTAAAAAGCCGAAACGGTGTAAGGCGAAGAAACAGTCACCATTAATATATATATATATATATATATATATATATATATATATATATATATATATATAATTTTTTTAGCGTTTATAGGCCCCCAAATGGTGATGATGGCATGTTTGGCTAAGTTGCTTGAATTTGGGGTAGTGAGATGTACAAAAAACTTGGGTGATGGTGGAAGAGGTTGCACGCTGCCTCTGCAACGGTCTTCTTCAAACTGAAGCTGATGGTTATTTTCGTTTTTTGCTCAAGAGAGTGAAAAAGCGGCGTAAAACAAACTTCCAAAGGGTATTATTTATATCAAAATTTTCTTATAGCTACGCAGAACCGGGACATCCGTCTAATTGTGTCGAATCGTTCTATTACTGCAGACTCTCATTTTCCATTCAACCAGAATTGTGATGACATTTTAGGTGAGGTGCAGCGTCTGTACGATCAACTCCACTCTTCAAACCAAAGGTTTGCATGCCCTGGTCCATCGTGGTGGAAAGATGGGAGCAAGATTTTTAGGTCGTAAGTTTTGTTAGAGTTTCCCCTCTCCTGGTAGATGTCCGAGTCAGCAGTAGGATCTGCCACCTCCTTCAGGAATTTTTTCGACTATGGCTGCCCTGGGTATTTGACACCCAGGTGCTGGAAACTACGCTTTTGCTAGATACCCAAACTGACTGAGGATTTCTCATACAGTGTCTTGATTACTATTTGTTCTGGTGAAATAGGGGACATTTTTTATAATTGTTATATTGACATAATTTAATGCGAAATATAATGTAGTATTCAAAAAGTTTAAACATTTCAACTGCTTTACGTATTCTTTGTTAATTTTTCAGTTTTTTCAAGACCCATATTATTGATGATGAGTATGCAAGAATTTGTTTAAGTAGTAACATGCCTGATACAAGGTATAAAGGAGAGGAAAGATTTAGAGAAAAAGTTTTATTAAATTCCCTCCCAATCGATAATTATTGTTTCTCTTGAGCTGATTGAATTCATCCCCAGATCCTCTTAGACAGCCAGATTTCTTTTGTCATGCACAGATCTAGTCCTCTTAAAATTGTTCAAAAAATCACGAATAACCTGGTCTCTAGGGTCTGTTCTATGAAACCTTCTCTCGATCTCACAGGTAGACATCCCCTGACTGACATAGATTGATAGATATATAGATAAACATAGAAACAAACAGCTACTTTGCAGCTTATCTCATTAAAGAAATAGATAAGCATGTTGTAGCCAGACTTTATTGACAAGCTTAATCCGTTGGAATACGATAATCCAGATTTGTGTGATGATAATACAAAGTTCAATAAAAGAGAACTTGTTTACTGATGCCTTTGGAGATCAAAGATTTGTCTTCTATGTATTTGTACAAACAAAAAGCACTCTTGCGAGCACTGTTACATCTACTCACATGGACACAGTCATATTCACACGTTTGCTCAGATACAAATGTAGACTCAATGCTCCTACCATAGAGCGATAGACGGTAACCTAGCCTTCCTGAGCATTGTAGTGAGTTCGATCCTCATTTGTGCCCAGCGGTTTTCCTTTTTCCCCATATTAATCTTTTCAAGACTAACCTATCAAGGTGGTCAATGCCTGTGTTTTAATAAGCCCCAAATTATGTTGTTTTTTGTTTTTGTTTTTTTTTTTCATTTAATGTTTAGAGAAAACTATTCTTTTATTGAAGACAAGGCAAGCTTGGCAAACCTTCGGAAAAGCAAGCTCGACCTTCAAGAACAAGAAAATCTCATTAGTCCTAAGAAGAATGGTATACAACCAATGCATCCCACCAATATTTACCTATGGAGCTGAAACTTGACTAAAAACAAAAGGATTGAATCCTCAAACTGAGAACCATACAACGTGCACTGAAAAGAATCATGTTTAACGTCATATGGAGGGATCACAAGACAGCACAGAACTTTAGAGAAAGGATTGGAGTCAGAGATATCATAGAATCCATTAGAAAACTCAACAGCAATGGATTGGATATGTTGCAAGAATGTCAGAAACTGCTTGATATCACAGCTTACAGTGTGTATCCCCAGAGATCATATGCGAAACTGTGGCCGACGGAAAATAAGACAGCGGGACAAACTAGATAAATTCAGAGATTACTGGGTCTGCAACACCCAAGCTAGAATCTTATGTCCAACGACAAACGCTAAAAGGTTGCTGCTAATGATGATTCTCTGTCCAACGACAGACGTTAAAAGACTGATGATGATGATGATGATGATGACGACGACGACGACGATGATGATGATGATGATGATGATGATGATGATTCGGAAGTGTAAAAAGATTTGCTCAGCTTAGACTGGCACAAGGATATAAATGTGTGACACCAAGAATCGAAATGTTGCAGTAGAAATAGTTGACGAGTCTAGCTCGTTGACCACTACACTTCAGTGAAACAATTTTACAAGCTTGAAAGACAACAGGGATGATCAAACTTATTACAGTGATGGTTTCCTCGACAAGCTTGTTAATCATATTATGTCGAGGAGCCCGCTTAAAAGTGGATGTTACTTTTTATTGAAGTGTCAGGCACACACGAATGAATTAGTTCTTGATTTCATGTAGACATATGTGTTCATCACCTGTGTGTCTCGCCCAAGACCAATGGTTAGCGAACTAAGCACTGAAACCATTAATACTACGGAGAGTTTTGTTCTTATTCGTTACGTTTGCAGACTTGTACCAAACTAGGCATATATATATATATATATATATATATATATATATATATATATATATATATATATATATGTATATATTCTACAATTCTTTACAGCTTTGAACGGTGAACGTTAAAAACTTTTTCGAAAATTTGTGTTATTTCAGTCACTTATTTCCCAATATCTGTTAATGTATTTCAAGTGATTTTTTACAGTGTTTTCATCTGTTTTACATATATTTCATTATTATTTTACTATGTGGAATTTTTCTTATGTTGGGATCATCAGTTGTTTACCATGTAACCGTTTCAGGGATTTTAAAAACAAAACAGTTACATTAACACGGCACCCCTCTTGATCAAACACTACCTCCCTTTCAGCTATGATTTTAGTATATAGCTTATGTCATAGATGTCGTTTGTAATTTCATACAAGGTATTATTATAATGTATTGTATATTGATATTTTAAAAACATTAAAGGTGTAGGAACACATTTAATGATTTTAAACAGGGCTTAAAACGTAGGTTACCCCCAAAACATATTTAACGATGAGGGATCAGTAAGTATAACATCGGACATGACTGGCTGTTCGCGTCACTTCTATTAAGTGTTCATCCATGTGAATATTAAACCCATTGTGTTGGTTTTAATTCTATATGTATATAGTACATGTGCTCAGTTGTTGGAAATACAAAAAGAAAGAAACTGAAAACAGATATTATCCGTTGTAGATGTTTAATCACAATGCTCAATATTGAACACAGTATAGAAACATATTCATACATGAAAATGAGAATTACCAGTTCATATACCCCGGTGAATATTAACATTTCATGCATATTGCACTCATCAATGCTTGGCAATATATTCCTTACTATGAATTATGAAAATGATACATAGAGTATGATTCAAAAAATTTGGATGAAAACCCCGTATTTTGATATTTGTCTCACATATATTTTCAGGGTAATATTTCCCTTCAGTGATGTGTTAGACATACATCAAAATACTGTATCGGGTTTTTTCTTTGTCTTTAACGATATTTGCCCTGACAAATTATGGTTTAAAACTAACGTTTTACTATATTAAATCCACCAGCACTTTTACTGATGGTTTGTGTTGAAATTATCACCACCAAAATACCGTGTAACTTTTTACCTATGGAAAGAAACACTTCCCAAATGTAACAGTCAATTATTCCAATCATATATGTATAATCAAGTGGCAGTTAATGTAGAACCGTCTGTCTGTCTGTAAACCTTTTTTTTTTTTCTTTAAGGATCAAAAATGATGGGGGACCTTTTTTACGAGTATATGGATATATTAATCCTTTAATATTTAACCCTATGTAGACAGGTATTTCAAATACTATATATATCTATATGAAATTAAGTGAACTTTTCTGTGATTCGAATATGGGACCAGCAGATACATCAACCGAGTGATGACAGAAGATAATTTCAAATAAGTGTTCCTACGTAATAAGAGTTTCTACGTAACATAACGCAAATTCTCTCTCTCTCTCTCTCTCTCTCTATATATATATATATATATATATATATATATATGTGTGTGTGTGTGTGTGTGTGTGTGTGCATTTCCATAGAAACCATATAAGAAAATGTAAGTAGACATGAGATAAACTCGATAGATAAGCCCCCAGGGAACACATATCTCTGCCAATGACATTGTCACAAAAAGATTACTTGCTGGAGAACTAATTGCAAAAATCTATGGATTCACTAGAATATACTCTATCTTTCAATCGAATTTAATAGAAATTCATGAAGAACTTTCCGGGATATTGTGTTGTATGCAACTGCACTGGTTGGGGAGATAATTGTGCACCAATATATATAGTCCCTTTTTTCTGTGGCCCATTCCCCAACCTTCGGGTAAATCTCATCAATATTCATCGGGAACTTTTTGAGAAAAATGAACAAGTTCTCCACAACTATTTTCTTGGGAAAGGCACCGAAAATTGTTCGTTATTTTATGAGCTTGTGATTATTATTATTTTTTTTTTTTTTTGCCTAACCAAGAGACGGACTCAAACTTTGGTAGAGGAAACTTAACTTTCAAAATCGAGAAGATCCAATTAATCCCCAAAACGAAGAGTATATAACCAATGCATCTTCTTAATAGTCACTTTTGGAGCTGAAACATGAAACCCAACCAAGAGACAAACCCACAAACTGAGAAGCATGCCCGTGCACATTAGAGAATCATGCTCAATCTCACATGGAGGGACCACAAGACAGCACAGTATGCAAGGAAGAAAACGGGAGTTCAAGACCTCATAGAATCTATTAGAAAACTCAAGTAGCAATGGGGAGACCATGTTGCAAGAATGGCGGTCAACCAATGGACATCACGACTCACAACATGGATTCCCAGAGATTGCATGCGAAATCGAGGCCAACAGAATACAACATGGAGAGAGGAACTAGACAAATTTAAGAAATACTGGCTCTGTGACGTCCAAGATAAAGAAGAATGGCGAATCCTGGGGGAGGTCTACGTCCAGCGACAGACATTAAAAGACTGGTGGTGGTGACGATGACGATGACGATGATGATGATGATGATGATGATTTTTCTTTTAAATTGTTTTTTTTAGATTTTTTCTTTTTCTTTCTTTCTAGCTGTTTTCAACTCTTCTTCCACATGTCACCCTAATAGTTGTTGAGGGCGTATATATATATATATAGAGAGAGAGAGACAGACAGACAGACAGACAGACAGACAGACAGACAGACGGACAGAGACAGAGGGGGAGATAGAGACAGAGAGAAAGAGGGGTTAAATAGATAGATAGATGCACATATATTGGTCTACTTGGTAAAACAGATGCATGTCTGTAACCGGTGACAGCAGTCGGTGCATGTATCCAGATAATCTAAACAGGTTCTTTTCACTTTGAAAATAAGCGCATCGCAATCTTTCCAACCACACCCCCACCCCATTTTGACCTTATATCGTACTAAGTTAAGCTTAGTAAACACTTTAACAATTTATATATCGTAACAATTTATGCCTATACTCGTGTAATCCAAGCAGCTATCCTACGTTTATAGATATAACGTTTAAGCCTAAGCAATTACATGCTCTCCTGCACGTATATTCATTATATATGCATAGGAAAACACACACACACATACATACACACACACACACACACATATATATATATATATATATATATATATATATATATATATATATATATATATATACATATGTATATATATATATATATATATATACATATATATATGTATATATATATATATATGTATATATATATATGTGTGTATATATATATATATATATATATATATCGTTTAACAATGGAAATTTGGTCTATGACAATGGTTAACCTTTCGTTTTACTAGGTTAGCCCATCAGTAGTGTAATTAAGCCTGCTTAATCTATGTATATCTTTATTTATAACTTATCAATTTATTGCAGGAAATTACTTCAACTCTGATTTGAAATGTGATGGCTGGAGTAAATCGTAGTTTTCCACCTTGCAACATATACGATAGAGGCTACTACTTTATCTAAGATGTCTGCACTCAGATTACCGTTCATTTTCAATTTAAAGTCAAAGTTATTTTCTATAATATATAAATAATGAATAGGTCTGAACTTAATGTCAATCTGATGAGCTAAAATAGTGAAACGAATGTTAACTATTGTTATGGACCTAATTTCTACGGTTAAATAATGTCTCTACTCAAAGTGTTGATCACGATTGGAATAGAGATATTTCCGATGAATACACACGAATAAATAGGAACATATACAAATTGTTGTATATATTTCATTTAGCTGTGTGTATGTTTGGGTGCAGATGTGTGTATGCATGTGCTTGTGTGGCGGTTGCGTAGAGTTGTGGATCAATAAGTCTGCACACAGTTACTAGCAGAATTTTGATCTGAAACTTTCAATGTCTAATGTTCGACCGGTTTAATTATTTGAGGAGTATCGGTTTAAGTGCATTGACAAGGAGAGGGTTTAAAATTGAAAAAAACTCACAAACGGTGCATATCTGTTGTTAAAAATAAATGTCTTGTTTATCATTAAGCGACAGATTTATCGATATGACTACACATATGTTTGCACGTATATATCCGTGTTCTTCTCTATGCGTGTGTGTGCGTGCGTAAGTGTGTGCGCGAATGTGTGCTCGTGTGTGCGTATGGATGTGTGCTTGCACGTATGTGTGTGTATGTGTGTGTTAAAGAGAGTAAGAAATGCCTGGTATAGTCTAATGTGTGGTTAATATCATGGATATACGAGTATTCTCCTACATGTGTAAAACAAATAGATACACAAATTCTCAAAGACTTTGCCGAAGATGAAAGACAGATGCAAAATCGACACAAAAAAAAAGGAATAAACAGGTCCGGTTAGTCATTCAATAGTAACTGTCTTTTCATAGCATGCTGCGTTGGGGATAACCAATTAAGAAAAAATTGGAAAAAGGGGTTCAACGATCAATGAATAAGTTACTTGTGTCAACTTTTATCAGACAGAGATTACCAAACAAATTTGATTTTTCGAAAAAAAAAAAAAAAGAAACAGTTCAGCATAAATTTACATTGCAATCCGCCCCCCCACACACACTAATATCTTATTTAAGAGATGGTTGGAAAAAAATAATTTTTAGACATATAAAAGGAATAAACTGTTTAAATCTTATGCACCCTGTGTGCGTGATACATACACATAGCCAACCAGACCGACTTGAAGACTGAAGAAACCTATGATGACAGTTCTGGAGACAGTTGTGATTGACGGTTTTTAATAAAAGGGGGGTTGGGGTAGGGCGGCAATATTAAAACTCCCCGTAGATCCGAATGTGTTTGCTTCATTGCGTCCCCATTGATTAACATTGATTTTTCTTCCACTTTTTCTTCGACATAAGTCAACCAGATTTTATAAGCTTATCAAAATGCGGCCCGATGTGACATTAAGGGAATCGAGTGGAATTCATCCAGTTTGTCGAACTGTTTTTTTTTCTTTCCTTTTTTATGTGTGCATGTATGTGTATACATGTGTGTGTGTGTGTATGTATGTGTGTTTTCTTTTCTTTTTTTCTTTTTTTTCTTTTCTTCTTTCCTTCCTTTCCTTTTCTAAAATATTGAAGCTCAAATCCGCCTTGTTATTCAAGACATTCTACCGCAACTGTTTAAGCCTGCCTCCTCGGATTGCCATTGTCAACTTCTCCTGCAGACTTTGGTATTGGTTTTTGTGATCATCATTATCATGAGCAGTCATAGTAAGAAAACCCCCACCGTGGCGTAATGGTTAGCAACTAAGTCTAGAGCAGTATTTCCCAAAGTGGGCTCTACGGAACCCTCCGGTGTTCCCGCGAAAGAATTCTGGAATTATGCAAGATAAGGTGTCTTTTGTAATAAAATACATTAATCTGCATTTGATATTTTTTCACAACAATTACCAATTTATAACAATTAGGAACAGAGATGTTATATTTATTTAATGTTCCATTGAACAACTATGGCCATCAAAGATGGTGAAAGGTTCTGCCCATCTTAATATTTGATATGTATGCGTGTTTATATGTGTGTCCATGCTTTCCCGGGCATACTGTTTTGTCTACAGACTTGAAAATTGGCATTGGTACACGATAAGACCCCTCTAAAAAAACGTTGTTTCAATTTTTGGAAAAAAAAGCGTTTTTGACTTTTTGAGGGCCTTTTCATGGGTTTATGGATAACATTTAAATTATCCAGAATATAAGTATTGCTAGATGTTTTTCTGACTTATTTTAGATGTTTTCCATTTGAAAATGCTCGTGATGTCATAATTTCTATTTTCATTTTTGAGCCTCATTATGACTAGTTTATTAGTAACATCTTGATTCTTGAGAATGTAGATATTTCCAGATTTTTTTTATACTCTATTTTACATGTTTCTCTGTGGGAAATGTCAGTGATGTCACGAATAGAATTTATTCTAACCATAATCGTTCTCCAATGGGACTTTTTTTTACATGGCTCCGAATTCTAACACTACGGTTATTCAATTATCGACTGTGATTCTGAGTTTATTCTATGTTTTGAATGGATAAATTCCCTTTCTAAAACAATTTTCATTTCATTTAATGTCTTACTTAAATTTTGGTGGCAGGTATTATATGTTAATATAGGAATGGGATCTGCGATTTTTGGAAAATCGTACAGTGGTTCCCCGACAAAATAAGATTAGGAACCACTGGTCTATGAGATCATTACTACTGTGCAGTGAGTTTGATCCTCATTAGAACCTCATAATTGTGACCTTGTGTCAGACTACGCTATGCTTAGTAAATCTCTACGGGTATCTCGCCATACGATAATGGTTAGAGAGCCACCCCAGGAGATCATTATTTCTGAGTTCACTTTTCATTGGACACCCAACACTACTGATCTAATGCCAGATAAAGTTGAACTAAGTAAATCTCTGCACCTATCTTGCAATGGGACAATGATTTGACACTTACTCTTGGAAATGATCATTTCTGTATAGTTTATTTGATCCTCACTGGGTGGCCTTATGCCAAGTTGAATTAGAATTGATTGATACCCATTACTGCTTTAGTGAGAATCTGATCATTACTGAGTTACCCATACCTATGACCTTGCACCAAACTAGACTGAGACAACGAACTACTCATTGCCCCTGTGAAGTATGTTCCACCATTACCATCACTTCACTTATAGTCTTGTACCAGACGAAGCCAAGATTAATACATATCCATTACTATTGAGGATCTGGCCATTACTAAATGCCAAACACTTTGGTTTGGTTCCCGACTAAAGCTAGATTGGTAAATACTCATTAATACTGTCCCCAGATTGGCATTATCATCTTCTCTTACAAGTTTGTTATTGGTCTTTTTTATCATTTTTATCATAAGCAGTCGTGGTACAGACGCTTGCCACGGCGCATTGGTTAGTAAGCTATTCTAGGAGATCATCATTACAGCGTAGTGCTTCCATCGAAAATACCTGAGCGACCTCAGGGTCACCTATGGAGCTGAAACATGGAACCCCACCGAGACACTGACCCTCAAAGTGAGAACCATGCAACGTGCATATGAAAGAATCATGCCCAACCTCACATGGAGAGATCACAAGATAGCACAATGTATTAGGGGGGTAAAAATTGGCACCTGAGAATTATAGAATCTATTAGAAATCTCAAATGGAAATGGGCTGGTCATGTTGTAAGAATGACTGACAACTGATAAACATCACGATTCATTCACAACGTGGATCAAATGCAGAACTGAGGCCAGCAGAATATGAGATGGCAAGACGAACTGGACAGGTTCTGAAAGTATTGGCTCTACCACACTCATGATAGAGAGGTCTAGCAAATTTTGGAGAAAGTATATGTCCTATGAAGAACGATAAAAGACTGATGATGATGATGATGATGATGATGATTGCTTCCACTCTTCGTTGGGCGTCCCATAGTGATGGCCTTGTGTCTGACCAAGCCAAAATAAGTAAATCTGTACTGGTACTTCACCGTCCAGCAACGATTTGAGTCTAGTTCTAGAACGCCCATGCTAGTAAAAACGATCCTTATTGACATATTTCAGACTTCCTTCTGTTCTCGAGTAACTTAGTGATATTTCTCTATTTTGTTCCAAACACTACCGTTCTTCCATCTCTACTGTCCGATTTTTTCTACGCTATACGGTTCCCTCACTGGCTTCTCGTGGTAAACTTCTTGTCTTGGAGATTATATGATGGTGTTTTATCATCGTCCAGTGCGACCATTTCCCAAAAGGAGGACATTGCAGACTGGAAAAAAAAAGGACTGAAGCAGACTGACCCTGTCGGACAAGTTGACATCGTGACACATACATTGTGGTTCATCAACAGCAAGTTGACAACAGCAACCTCATATTCTTGAGAAAAAAAAGACAGAGGGGAAAAAATAAAAATATAAAGAAAGAAAAATGAAGACAAAAAAAAGTAAGAGACAGGGAGAGAGGGAGGAGGAAGAAAAGAGAAATAAAAGGAAACAGAGAAAAGAACGGGAATATAAACAGAGTAAAAGGAAGGAAAAGAAAATATGAGGAGAATATCATCATCTTGTATATTCTTCTGTGTTTTGTTTCTTCGTTTTCTCGTTTTCCTCCATGTGTGTCATAAATACACACACACACACACACACACACATACACACACACATACACACATATATATATATATATATATATATATATATATATATATATATATATTTATAAGTATATTATATATATTCAAATATATATCAATCACACCCACACATATATGTATTAAGCACACATACACACACACATATATATATTCTTAAGTATATATATATATTCAAATATATCTCAAGCACACACACATGTATGTATTAAGCACACACACACACACACACACACACATATATATATATTCATAAGTATATATATATATATATATATATATATATATATATATATATTCAAATATATATATAAAGCACACACACATATATGTATTAAGCACACATACACACACACATCTATATTTATAAGCATGTATATGTATTCAAACATATATCGAGCACACACACGCATATATGTATTAAGTGCATATACACATACACACACGGACATACACGCACATATACACACACATACATACACACACACACACATATATATATATGTATATATATATATATATATATATATATATATATATATATATATATATATATATATATATATATATATTATTCTTTTTTTTAAGCAAACGCATATATTTTTCTAATTGCTCACCCAGGTCATCACAGACTGCGTAACCAGTTCTCCGTCCCTGTAAATCTTCGTGATGGATAGATAGAAAAGGTTGGATGCCGGTTAAAACAAGCGGATTAATCCTATTACTCTGAAGCGAATATCTTGGTACAGAGATAATATCAATGTGAACGCTTCGTTGAAACCTTCTTTGCCAAAACATTAAAAAAATATTGCAGACATGAGGATAAAACTAAGTGACGGGGAGGGGTATTTCCCCCGCCCCATGTTGCTTTGTAAAGAATACTTCTTGCCCACCTGAGGCATGAAAACTTTTTCCCTGCGCTGTTGCAAAGTTCACCGTTGCATTTGTTTGGTTCTTTTTTTTTTTTACCTCTACCAACAAAGCTGGAAGAGGTAATGTATTTACAAGGGTCTGTCTGTCCGTTTGTTTGTACACACAGTATCTCCAAGAGTTCTCATGGAATTCTCATGAAATTTTGTGGAAAAGTAGGCCATTGGAAAAGGAAGAATCGCTCGAACTCTGAAACTCTGAGAATTTGTCACAGTTGCTTCCTTGCATCGCAGCTATTTATGAATTCATTTTGATTCAGTTTTTAGTGATAACGGTGTTAGCGAGGGTAAACGGTCTGTGGGTACATTGTGGTCTTTCTTTTCCCCCTTTTTTTTGCTAAATTTCTATAGGATCTTTATTCATCTGAAGATCAGTCTGACATGTAAACCTTGTTAGTCATTTTAACTGACGCATAATGATATCTAATCTGCGTTTTGACAAAACAAGAATGAAAACAGGGCTCTTTAGTCCAAATCTTCACGGAATGTTGTTGCGAACCAATAAGATGAGGAAAAAGAGTAAGATGAAAAAAGAACATCAAAGTGCCTTTACAGTAGCAGCATACAATATATCAGCGTTACTCTCACAAAAATTTAAGACCTTCCGTGATTTCAATTAAATGCCTTTCTCTCGTCGTGTTTTGCCGAATACAGTTAACTAAAATTTTCATGATCAAGCCTTGTGGAGTAGCTCATAGTAAAAACCGACCTGGTGGAGGTATAAGCCACATGATTACTGCTTGTGAGATCGAACTATTATAATCAGTTGGTTAACTTCAGCAAACAATTAATCCCGAGGATTTCCGAGTTCAAACTTTGGAGGCAGCGACTTCAGTTCCAATCCAGACTGCTTACTTAACGTTCATGCAATGTGAAACGACCAGAGCTGTTCTAATTTCTTTTAAAGCAACCAAAATAATATGAAATAATTACTAGTCACAAGTTGATATTGAAAATGCTCGATCAAAGAAATTTTGACAACCAAAGTCTATTACGTTTACTGTTACTGGAGGTGAGAAAAATAGTGTGAAGATAAAAAATTCATCTTTTTTCGACTGAATTTGAATTCCACCAACGGATGGGTCAACGTGAACAAATCAGTAAGTCGCCGTCCTGTTCAGACCGGCTACAAAGGATACAGCACGCTGATGAAATTCTGTTCAATGATATTCTCCATTTCTGAAATGTTGCTTACTTAACAGTCGCAGAAGGATGAAACGACCAGAGCATTGCGTTAAACGAGTCACGGGAGATTATTTCGAGAAAAAATTTCAATATAATATAATGCAATTTATCATCTTCATTCAATAAATCAGCTGAAAGAGAAAGCAGCAGAATGCCAATTGCCACTCGCCGTAGCATTTATAGAGTTCAAGAAAGCTTTTGAGGCTATCACTCTACTCGGTGTAAACCCTGTATATATCAGAATACTGCAACATATATACACCCACAGCAGCTCCTTTATCGGGCTACATGAAGAGTCTGAATCTTATCCACTCCAAAAAGGGTCACGAAGGCCATCACCTTACGAGATGTAAACCCTGTATACACCAGAGTACTGCAACATATATACAGACACAACAGCTCTTTCACCAGGCTACATGAAGACTCTGAACCCTACCAGCTCCAAAGAGGGTCATGAAGGCCATCACTCTGCAAGGTATAGACCCCGTATATATCAGAGTACTGCAACATATATACAGTCATAACAATTCCTTTACCAGGCTACATGAAGACTCTGAACCCTACCAGCTCCAAAAAAAAAAAGTCATGAAGGCCATCACCTTACAAGGTGTAGACCCTGAATACGTCAGAGTACTGCAACATATATAAAGTCACAGCAGCTCCTTTACCAGGCTACATGGAGACTCTGAACCCTTTCAGCTCAAAAAATGAGTAAGACAAGGTGATACCAGCACACCCAAACTCTTCACAGCCTGCCTGAAGATGATTTTCCGGAACCTGGACTTGGAAAATAGAGGAAACAAAATAGACGGTGAATATCTGAGCAACCTCAGATTTGTAGACAACATCGCCCTTCTTGCAGAGAACCTGCACGACATCTAATTAATGCTAAATGAACTAAATGAAGAAAACAAGAAAGTTGGCCTGCACATGAACTTCAGTAAAAAAAAAAGGGTCATATGCAACAACCATGTCAAGAATAAGAAGACAAATTTCAAAATCGAAGATGCAAAACTGGGGAAAGTAAACCACTACATCTGCCTAGGACAACTAATCTCTTTGAAACCCACGGAAGAAAAAGAAAGCAAGCGATTCACCCTAGGATGGCGAGCCTTCGGCGGTGCAAGCTCAACTTTCAAAACCAAGAAGATCCTATTAATCCTAAAAAGAATAGTATACAACCAATGCATCCTCCCGATAGTCACTTATGGAGCTGAAACATGAAACCCAACCAAGAGACAAACCCACAAATTGAGAAGCATGCAACGTGCGAATGAGAGAAACATGCTCAACCTCACATGGAGAGATCATAAGGTAGCACAGTATATAAGGAAGAAAACGGGTGTCCCTAGCCATCATAGAATTTATTACAAAACTCAAATGGCAATTGGCTGGTCATGTTGCAAGAGAGGCAGACAACCAATGGACATCACGACACACAACTTGGATTCCCAAAGATCACATGTGAAACCGAATACAAGATGGAGAGATAAACTTGACAATACAGAAAATACTATCTCTGCAACGCCCATGATAGAGAGTCGTGGCGAATCGTAAGGAAGGTCTATGTCAAATGACAGACGATAAAAGACTGATGATGTATACATATACATATATACATTGTTGTGTTGTGAAACTGGTCATTAATAACAAAACTGTAAATATCTTTCTATCCATTTACGTCCCTGCTCGGCCAATCTCTGTCTTTCTCTCTCTTTCTCTTTCTCTCTCTCCTCTCCCACACTCTCTCTATATATATGTGTGTGAGAGAGAGAGAGAGAGAGAGAGAGACTTTGTGTGTTTTTGTGTGTGCATTGAACGTTACAGCTCACCTGTTACGTTATGCAAGTCTGTTATTTTCCGATCACAGTTGATGTATTGTGTTCAGGATATTCCGTATTTTTTTAAAGAATTTGATTTTTTTTACTATCAATCGAATTTGGATCCTAATTTCATATCCTTAACTTTATCATATGGATCATCAACAGTTTTAACAATGACCTGGAGATATCAAAAATAGTAAAGGCTTTCTACCATGGCATCCTGTAACTAAGCTGATTGGATACAACCTCCGCTCATTCATATTACTTCCAGATTTATATCGTTATCGAAGAAACAGCCGCCTACCCTTTAATCATGGGCAAGTCCCATATCTTCATGGCTAAGTGGTGAAATGAATTTTGATCTTCGTCTTGATTCACTTTATCCTTATAAACAAGTGATAAGATTGAATTTGAATTACTGAGATTTGGTGAGCTCAAGCTTGCGCAATAACAAATATGAGTGGCTTATGAATAACGAAAAACCACACGCTCTCTCTCTCTCTCAATCATATATATATATATATACATATATATATATATATATATATATATATATATATATATATATATATATATATATGTATATATATGGTGCGTCCGTCGTCTGTGAGGATTAGGCTTTCAAAGGATTGGCCCAACTCAGCTGAATAATAAAGCAGGAGAGAAAGAGAGAGCAAGATCTTTCACCTTTGTCAGATCGACGGTCAGCGGAGTGATCGTTATGCAACAATCGAAAGTTATGAGGTGCGGCGACGTAGAACACAAATCACGAAGCTTGGGTGATTTCAATGAGTCCAGGGAAATGAAGCCGGATATTAATTTTGTACGCAAAACAGTGGCTGGACGATGGCCATATGATCTACAACAGATCGATTTCATTACTGCAGACAGAGCCTACTTATATATATATATATATATATATATATATATATATATATATATATATATATATATATATATATATATATGCGTGTGTGTGTAGAGAGAGAATGGGGAAGAGACAGAGAGTGAAAAGAGAGTGAGAAAGTGTTAGAGAGAGAGAGAGAGAGAAACCATAGGTGATTTATGAATACATTTATATTGATACATACGAGTTGACAGATATATAAAGAATGGTTTATATGTATATATGTGTATATATAGGAACTTGTTGAGATTGATTGATAAATTTGAACAAATTGGATCAATAGATAGATATGAACAGATTGTGATTGAGACAAATAGAAAGGTAAACAGAGAAATAAATATAAGAAAATTCCTAACTCAAAACAATTGAAGTAATACTAAGAGACGTTCTAGTCTTAAATCTATTTCTACTGACTTAACAATTAATTACGGTACGCTTTTTTATGAATACATATAATAATATAAGTTATAATTAATTTCATACTAACTTTCATACTAACTTTCAGTTGCTTTTTATCACGACTCAATCTCAATTTCATATCTTTCGTGTATATAAATGCACACACGCATACACATGTGTATATGTGTGTGTGTGTGCGTGCAAAAGTATTTTATGAATAAAAATTCACAAAAAATATTCGTAAAAAGAGACTGAGATTTATGAACAGACTGAGCTATCCGCTAAGATAGATAGATACATTTATACAGTACATACATAGATATGAAAAGACTAGGATACATACATACATACATACATATGAACAAACTGGGATACATACATACATACACTACATACATAGATATGAGTAGACTGAGATACATACATACATACATACACACACATACATACATACATATATACATACATACATACATTTTTTACTATTAACCAGTCGGTGCATAGCGTCAGGTGAGACAGGCGAGTATGCGAGTTTTACCAGATGATTTAGTTACCCCAAACACCATAATCATTATCACATTTCAGGGGAAGATGTAGTTTGTCAGTAGGCCAATAAATCTATTCGTAGTTCTCTCTCTCTCTCTCTCTCTCTCTCTCTCTCTCTATCTATCTATCTATCTATATATATATATATATATATATATATATATATATATATATATATGAAAAGAGTAAAGCTTTTTTCAATGGTTCACTACTGATTGTACATTCTGTTTCAATTGAAAAAAATCTTTTTTTTTCATTTCATTTGAAAAAACCTCTTTTAATTGAGACGGAGTGTACAATTTATAATGAACCATTAGAAGGATCTTCACTTATAACCCTTCTACTGATGGTATTGAGCAATTTTTTCAACCAAGATCTCCTTAATACATCAATATATATGCACACGCTCGTTCTATATTTTATTACTGTGCTATTACATTTATATATATAAACACATATATGAAGGTATATATATATATATATATATATATATATATATATATATATATATTCGTATATATATATATTCGTATACATATATATGTATATATTGGACGAATTCAATTCAATTGTCGAATACACATATCTATAAAACATATTGTTATAACTATTCATACATAGATAAATACACATAGATAAACATATAGATGTGTGTATATGTGTATGCGTCATTGTATATGTGTAAGCATGTGTGTGTGTGTGTGTGTGTGTTTTTTGCTTGTATGCACATGTTCCTGCTTCTACGTATCTGGGTCTCTGTAAAAGATCCTTTCTATGTCAGTAAAAAAAAAAAACTGATGTTGATTTATGGTACGTGCTCGAAAAATTCACAATTGATGTATGTGGCTTTTGGGGCCCCGAGCAGATATTTCCTTGCATACAAAACGATACTAATTTTAATTCTTTCATGATGCTTGATTTATTGCTGTCTTCTACGTAAATATTTAATACAAACCTACAGCATTAGCCAACTTCTGAAATGTGGAGAGAGAATGAAAGTAATTTCGAAAATCCTGCTCATAGGGAATACTTATTCGATAAACCATCAAGATAGTTAATATTGTTGATGTTTCGATGTTTTTTCGAAGCATCTTGGAAATGTGCTCTGCTCTCCAAAAATATTTCGAAAAATCCCATCGTCGTGGCTGAACCAAAGAGGATTATGGATGGCGTTATCAAAGAAGCAGTCCATCACATTATCTCAATTCATTGCTGTGTAGACTTTTAATTCAATCTAGTGAACTTTTAGGCACCAGTCAACATTTGTAATGTCGAAAGAAGATAAAGGAAACTCCGAAAAGCATAATTGTGGGCAATGTCATTTCGATTAACAAAGAAGATGATGTCATTTAACACGTGTATCAAAAGTATTTTCGTTTCTCACAACTTCGTTCTAAAGCTTATTTTAAGTACACGCCCAAAGTTTACTATCATACCAATGATTTCATTCTTGTCCTACTGTACTCATTACCGTTAAAAGAAAACCTGCATATTAGAAGTTGATATTTTGATTATTACTTCAATGTTTTAACATACGACTGATGAAAAAAGAAATAAGTGCGTATATTAGTATGCTGATATAAAAGCTTTATGTTTTGACTACAGTAACTTATTTGTCTAAATTATTTCATTTTTTGCTGTTTGTGCAATGCGTAAGTAAAAAATATTTTTCAGTGTATCGTCATACAATGAAATTTGAGAACCACTTGTGTAAGTTTGACGGAAATTTTGACGAATTCATCCTATTTGCCGAAAGCACGGCTATGAAATAATGCATTTTTGTAATGAACTTAGAAATGTTAAAACTACTTCAAATATATTTTGCGCTGTATGGAAAATTTGAAATTCTGATCCGCTTGATAAGATTATTATCTTGGCTTTTTGTGGTTTGTAACATTTTTGACATACACAAGTAAAGTGACCCCCAAACACAGACGTGCACTGTGGTACTGGGCTGTGGGTAAACAATATGGTTTGGCAGTATGAAACAGAATGGAAAATAAACGAGTTCATTTCCTTGGATCACAATGTTAAATTCGTAAGATAAACCCTTTTAGAAACAAAACTGAGTGTATTACCCACTTATAAGTAACTTATATTCCACTTATCACTTATATTCTGGTTGTGATTGACACAACTCGCCGAGAATATCATAAACTGAAAATACATGGGATGCAGCTCTTCAATATTAGCAATGAGTACGTTACGTTCCTGTAGTAACAATGTTTATTTAATTGATTTAGGGTGCTACCGACATTAAATAAATATATTAATACCTATGGCTTATAATTATAGTGAATGTCTGGAAAATGATTATGTTTTTTTTTAATGTTTTTTTCCTTTTTTACCTTTTAGTTTATTCATTTGATCAAAATTTTTTTCTCATTTCTCTTTTAATTCATTTACTCATTCGTTTTCTCTTTCTTTCTTTGGGAATTTTCATTCTCTTTTTTTCCTGTCTCGGTTTACTTTCTTTTTTTCTTCCTTCCTTTTGTTATTCATTCTTTTTTTTTTTTTGCAGTGTTTATGTTTGCTTTCTTTTCTATTCATCTTTCTTTCTGTTCTTCGTTCTTTTCTTTCCCAACAATCTCTTTCTTTCTTTCTTTCTGACTCTCAATCTCATGTACGTTCTTTTCTCCTCCTTGCATCCTCCTTTTTTCTTTTCCTTTTTTCTTTTCCT
The DNA here is from genome assembly GCA_963457665.1 of Thysanoteuthis rhombus. Lineage (NCBI taxonomy): Eukaryota > Metazoa > Mollusca > Cephalopoda > Oegopsida > Thysanoteuthidae > Thysanoteuthis > Thysanoteuthis major. The sequence continues at coordinate 16,409,366 of OY735209.1, forward strand.
TTTTCCTTTCTTTCTTTCTTTCTTTGTTCTCTTTTTATGTTTCTCTCTTGTTCTTACTTTTGTTTCATTCAATTTTCCCTCTTTCCTCCTACTTCTAATAATTTGTCCTCCCCCCACATCCTTTTTTTTCCTTACATTCTTCACTTTAACTCCGATCCTCTTTCTTTCCTTATATTCTTTCTGTTTTATTTCTTCTTTCTTATTCTGCAAATTCCTTTCTTTTTCTCTTTTTCTTTTTCGCATTCACTTCATTTTCATCGTTCTTTCTTTATCTTTCTTCCTTTTTATTCTATTTTTTCATTACCTTTTCTTTCTTCGTTTCATTTGTCTTTCTTTGTTTTTTTTTCCTTTCTGTTTTTCTTTCCATGTACATCTCTTCGTTTCTCTTATTCTCTTCTTTTTCTTCCCTTTTATATACGTTTCTTTCTATCTTTCTTTTTATCTTTCTTTGTTTTTTCCATTGTTTCTTTTTTTCAAATCCTTCCCTCTTTTGCTCCCTCTCTCTCTCTCTCTCTCTCTCTCTCTCTCTCTCTCTATCTCTCTATCTCTCTATCTCTATCTATCTCTCTATCTATCTTTTTTATCCCGTCACCTCCTTTCATATCCTCTTTCCTTCACATCCCGTCTTTTTAGCTCCTTTTCTATCCTTTCTATCTTTTTCATTCCTTCCTCTCCTTCGTTTGTCTTATATTCCAACATCTCTTTTTCTTCAATAATTTTTCCCGACTTCCTTCCCGATGGTCTTCTCTTCTTCTACTACCCTTTCTTTCACCCTTCCTTTGATCAGCCCCAACCAACGCACAAGACAAATTAGTCACGTCGGATTTTCTTATTGCATTGAAAGCAGGGAAGAAATAATTCCTGCCCTTTCAATGAATGGAGTGCATTCAAAATATCAAATCCTATAAGGTATGATGTCTTCATTGCACACAGACGACCCCCTTTTCACATCCCATTTCCAGATTTAGCAGGCAGGCTGGCACTCCTATCCTCCCGTCAGTTGGTCGGATGGGGGCTTGGGGGTGCATCTGCCTCGTATGAAACCACCATGTCTGCACTTTAAAAACATAAAAAATGACAGATGACTGAAGCATTTTTGCAACGGAAAAAGCATCATGAAAATAATAAGGATACGATCTTGATCATAACTGTAAAAAAAAAATGTTCTTCTCGGACATTATTTCGTGATTTGTAACTGTTTCTTTTTTACAAAATATTAAGGGTGAGCTTCATCAAATAAACTAGGATGTTGCCTCTAATGTGACAGGATTTTAATGTTTGTCATATACTTCTGCTGTTGTGGTAAATATCAAGTTTTGTCATACTTGGTCATCCATACTTGAGCTGTCTCACGAGACGCTGGACATCCGTTGTAAACAAATTTCATTTTAATTATATTTGAAATGAAAAGAAAATTTTTTTCCAACCCAGTGATCATTAGATTAACTAATTTTCATCAAATCCTATACTTCTACTTCTATAAGATTTTTAATTACAGAGTTAAAACATTTTTGTTGACAGTTATCAATCATGGCGTATTCGAAGTTAATTTTGGATAACAAATTGATATTACAGAAAAAAGTTTTTAAAAAAACCTACTTCATGTATGCAAGAGGAATTTTCATTTTTCTCTCGCTATCAAAACCAAAATTAGAACCCCGTAGACTATATTTAGATAATTGCAATATATTTTGGAGCTTTATGTTATGAAAACAACACATATCTGGATTATTGTTATAATTTGTAATGTTTTTAGAACTTACTTATTTGGGATGCTCAACTTATGCATCAAACCGTTCATGCAAACATATTTGGGGGTTATATAAGCAAAATATGAAAGGTGTATCTAGTCAGGACCTGTTTACAAATAAATAGACACTGGCTTATATATATATATATATATATGTATATATATATATATATATATATATAGAGATATATAGATATATATATATATATATATGTATATATAGATATATATATATATGTATATATATATATATATATATATATATAAATATATATATATATATGTATATATATATATATATATATATACATATATATATATATATATATATATATATATATATATATATATATATATATATATATATATATATATATATATATATATATATATATTCTAGAAAGCTTTAAACACTAAACACATTGAGAATAAAAATCTGAACATTTCTGTGTCGCTCCAGTCACTTATTTCCCAATATCTGTCGATGCAATTTATGTAATTTTCTCCCATGTTTTTCCCTGATTTACATATACATATAGTTTGTTATTATGTACAAATTCTCTCTTGTTTAGATCATCAGTTGTTTACCATGGAACCGTTTCGGAGATTTTATAAACAAAACAGTTATATTAACATGGCATCCCAGCAGTGTTGATCAAACAGCAACACCCTCTCAGTTGTGATTTTAATATATAGTTTATGTCATATATTTAGTTCGTTATTGTATGAAGGGTATTATCATAATGTATTGTATATTGATATTATTTCATATTGCACGTTATGCAATGTTTTGAGACAGGGCTTATTTGCGTAAGTCACCCAAACAACGTATTCAACGATGAGGGATTAGTAAGTATTATAGACTTGACTCCCTGTTAATGTCACTTCTATTGTATGTTCACCCATGTGTCGGTTTCAATCTTAGACTGCATGCAAACCAACGCATTATATATATATATATATATATATATATATATATATATATATATATATATATATATATATATATACTTCAAAATATAATTTATTCTAATGATTATATTACCGAATTTCTGGAAGAAAGTTGGGTAATGAAACAATAAACACGACTGAAAGCATCGATTGCATTTGAACCTGATATTTGTAGGCAAGTTTTTGAAATTTCTCATTGATGTACACTGACTTTACCCTTACTTCCCCCATTACCTTTAGTCACTAATTAGCTATATATTTTGAACTAATGTACTAAATACAGCAGGAAAATAATTTTGATCTTCTTGTGATAAAAAGCCACGGAAAGTTGGGACGAAGGGCAAAATCTAGTCAAATTTAATACTAAGGAAAATAATTGATGATTGAACAAAGAATTTTGCAATTTTTACAAAAATCATTTTGGGGAAAGTTTCTGGGATCGATCTGTATGTTATGCATTGAAATCAAAGAGTAATGATTGTCAATGGACAGGAATTAACTTAAACTTCACTGTTTATATAAAGGGCTATTATACGGATCTTATGAATGCACAGCTAATGATATTTACTATAGAAATGCATCGTAAATAATTCTAATTTGGAAATGCGTAGAAAACCGCGAAGAAGGGGATTGTTAGTGATCTGGAATTGAAACAAGCTTTATTGACAGAATTGGGGTATTATCCATATTAAGGTAAATGCATTACAACTGATTCCAATACAGAGATGCTCTGCAAATAACTTTATTATAGAAATGAATTGTAAACCAGAAAGCATTCAGAGAGTGCATACCTCTTCCAATTTTCAAGGAATTTATACATGGATCCATCCAGAAATTCAATTGCTTCTCTGATTGCCCAATGCCTACTCATCTATAAATTGTCACTGAAATTTTTTGAGAACTTTTGGATATATCGTGTTGGGAGCCATGAACTTTTTGCGATATCATGTGTTGCAAGCAGTCAACTACGACATAGGGTGGTAATTGTACATCGATCTGCCTTAAGATTTTGTCACGTCTTTCGTTGCCTATTTTCCATCTCTCCGCAAAGTTGCATTGAAATTCATTGGCAACTGTTGGAAATAGTGTAGGAACAGGTACGAGCGTATACATAAATGTATAAAAACGGAGAGATATTTACCAATCAAAGAATAATTCCTAGAACCGCTCCAAAACCTAATTTACTCTTCTTTACTTCATTGCTCACCCGTCAACAAAATCTCGTTGAAATTGATTGAGTACTCTCGGGGATATCTTGTGGATAAACAGACTGACAGGCAGCTGGATGACACACATAACCGACTGCATGTTACCTCTCTTATTTTATTGGAAAAAGTATATAACTCCACTATAAAATTTAGCTACAAATGATCTCATTATGAAAATTCACTACAAAGAATTCTACCATGAAAATTTTCTACCAATAATTCCACCACGCAAATTTATAACGGATAATTCCACCAGAAAATTTACTACAGATTATTCTACCATAGAAATTCACGGTAAATAATTCCACCATAAAAATTCACTGCAAATTATTCCAATAAAAAATTTCACAGCAAATGATTCCACTCGAAAATTTACAACAAATAATTCCCCTATAAAATTCTTTTCAAATAATTCCACGATAAAAATTCATTACAAGTAATTCCTTATGAAAATTCACTACAAATAATTTCATTATGAAAATTCACTACCAATAATTCTGCTATAAAAATTCACTACAAATAATTCGACCATAAAAATTCATTAGAAATAATTCCACCATAAAAATTCAATACAAATAATTCCACCATAAAAATTCAATACAAATGATTCCACCATAAAAATTCAATACAAATAATTCCACCATAAACATTCAATACAAATAATTCTACCATAAAAATTACCTACGAATAATTCCACCATAAATATTAACTACAAATAATTCCACCAAAAATATTCACTACAAATAATTCCACCATAAGAAATTTTCATAAATAATTCCACCATAGAAATTCACTGTGAATTATTCTACTATAAAAATTCACTGCAAATAATTTTACTATTAAAATTCGCTTCAAATGATTTCATTATAAAATATATTGAAAATCCAGAAATATAGATTATCTGTGATTGGGGACTAAGGCAAGTATTACTCACTCAATAGGGCGATTGTAAGTATAAGCTATTGAGCTCTGATTTAAATTTCCTCAGTTTACTCAAATTTAAAATGATGGTTTGAGAGAGAGAGGGAAAGAGAGAGAAACATACAAGCTCTATTTCGACGTCGTCAATCAACGGAAGAAAGATAAAGAAAGAGAAATAAAGAAAGAGAAGAGAGAGAGAGAGAGAACTTGTATTCTTTTTCTATTGTTACAGTAATCATCAAAATCATCATCATCATCATCTTAATCATTATCTAAATCCTATTGGCTCAGCAATTTACGAACTATAACTGTCAAAAAATGTTCTGAAACTATTTTTTTTTTTTTTGAAAACATCGTGATTTCTAAATACATTCGAATCTTGACATTACTGCCTAATATACATGCTTCCCAAATTGACCATTTCTTCAGACCATTCTTCAGCGAGATTCTGGGCACAGATATTGAGACCTGTTTATATTTATCATGTATCTGAATAGTATAGCTAAATAAATGAATTAGAAACAAAGAAGGTAGCGATGATCACAACATTTTTTGAATTAAATACATGTTTTTAAGACTTGAAAAATTTGTTTTAATCCGTGTGCGTGTTTTCCAACCAGCTCTTAAAGGTTATCATTGAGCGTGCAAATAACTGAATGACTTAAATCTGTTTGTTATTGCGTTGTTATACTATGCAGTCTTATTCAATATTTTGTAAAATTGCATGAATAGTGCTATGTGTACAGATTTTAATATCAAGCATTTGGATAGTTTTTCAACTACCTTCATGATTGAGTGAGTTTCGGTACAACCATTTCCCGCAACTTTAACAATGATTATCTGTGAATTGATAGCTGTAATTATGAATTCATTTCAATATTACGTCAGATAAAAATCAGGAATATTTATTGAGGGTTTAGTTAATGGAACAAACTGAAGGAAACGATTCAAAGTATAAAATTGAATTCGAATTTGAATTGCAATGACATTTTCTGAAAGAGTCGGTCATGGGGCTGATCTAGGAAATTTTTCTCAATCGAGAGATATTTACTCATTTATCAAGTCAAAAATCTGAAATATGGAAAATCGAAATACAGTCGCCTCTCCTGCATTGCAGCTATATATGAACTGATTTTCATTCAGTTTTCAGTTAGTGTATGGCGCTGGTCGAGGCATGCACTCAATGAATGCTTTCGAATTTGATTTTTTTTAATTATATCTGCATGCCAATTAAGTATTCGAGTGTGGGATTTGAACGACAACAACAACAATGATAATAAAAAACAAACAAACGTTGAAGTGAATATAGAAAGATGTTTCAGTACCAAAATATGAAACAGATTCTGATAAATAAGCGTCTTTTAATCTTCCACGGGATTATCTTCCATTCTGAGCAATCTGAACAAAAAAAAAATTACTGGATAAAAAAAGAAAACAAAAATCATTGTCTTATTCTCGTATTGTTATTATGAGCATTTTTAATAAGAAAAGGAAAAATGATATGAAAATAAAGAAATATTAGAAACTATCAACAAAATCTTTCATAAGAATTGTCAATATAGATTTCTTCAGTTTTTGAGTTGGTCTTGATGGCTGTCCGTCTAGCTGTCTGTGTGGCTGAGTGTGTATGTAAGTATCATGCGTACAAGCCGTTCAAACGGACATAGAGGGCTGAAAATTAGAACATTTAGTCTTTAGTATGTCTACAAAACAAAAATTCCTCCCTATTCTTTTTTTTGGGGGGGGTCAGTTTGCAATGTAATTTCTTGTTAAATTGGTTCCTCAGTTTATGTTCCATTGTTTTTGAAAATTCAAAACTTTTCAGTGATCACTGCCCAACAAAAGGCAAAAGGGTACCTTATCCATTGATCAACTTAATTTTCAATTTTCCTTTTAATTCATTACCCCCAACACGACATGATGCCTAATGGCGTAGGGTTACGCAGTGGTTTCTATTTAGTGACTACCCAGATCTGTTTATGGAAGTTTCTGAAGAAAGTTTTGTGTTTAAATTTTTATCTCTTCCATCTTTTCTGTCCTATCTTTCTTTCTCTGTCTCTCTTCCTCCTTTTCTTTTCCGTCTTTTTCTTTTGCGTCTCACATTCGTTCCCTTTCTCTTTATCTCTTTTTTCCTCTTCTTTTTTTATTTCTTTCTCTCCTTATATTTTCTCTCTTCCTTTTTTCTTCTTTCTCAAACACAAAGAGTTGACTTCGTTTTTCTTCCTCCACGAGAACAACCCTCACTGAAATGAGTAGTGTAAACTGATATGTAAAATCCACATTCCCCAGGCATGATATGAACTCATGACCTATGGATTGCTACAAGGCTGTCTAATCTAAATTGATGAGTCTTAGATATTAACGAATATTTATTATACAGATACACACGGGTTTATCGTGCATTATTATATTTGTTTATCATTTTTTATCCGTTGTGTACACCGTACAAAAGTTGCAGTGATCATCTTCAGTCGGAGTGGAGACCGACCCTACAGCAGTCGAGCTCGTTCTTTTCTTTTCCTTCTTTATTCTTCCCTCCTTATATGTTCTTTTCTTCTTTATCTAATCTCCTTCTATTTCAGTGTATTCTCTCTTTTCGTTTTTTTCTCCTTGTACTTACTCTCTTTTTCTTCCCGTATGCTTTTTTCTCTTTTTCACTTCTTTGTTTTCCCCTCTCTCTATTCAATTATTCCCTTTGTCTTTTTTCTTTCACGTTTGTTTTCTTTCTTCCCATTTTAAAATCCCTCTTTTCTCTTTCCTATTTTTTTCTATAATTTTCCTTCCATTTCTTACCTTAGATTTTTCTCTCTCCAAAATTCCCTCGTCTTTGATTTGATCAACCGTTGCCATCAAAGCGAAGGGCTCTATTCATTATTTTCATGTACGCGTGCTTTTTCATGATTTTGTGTGTTCCAGCACTCCTGTCTACACTGTTTTGTCTACAGATTTGAATATTTGATTTTTGAAAATGCTTTTTTGTTATTTTTGGAACAAAAGCTTTTTTGACCTTTTGGGAACCTTTTTTTTTTTTAACGGGTTTATTCATCATATCTAGATTCTCCAGAAACTAAAGGTTTCCAGATGTATTTTTATTCTATTTCAGATGCCAGTGATGTCATAAACAAAGTTTATTCTAGGCATATTTATTCTCTGGTGGAATTTTTTACATGACTTCGAATTTTGACGCTACGGTTGTAAAATCATTGACTTTTATCTCCTCAATTTTCTCCCTTTTCTCACTATCCTTCTTTTTCTTCTTTTTTATTCTATTTCTTTCATTCTTTCTTCCCTTATTTTTTCTCCCCATAATATCTCTCTCTCTCTCTCTCTCTCTCTCTCTCTCTCTCTCTCTCTCTCTCTCTCTCTCTCTGTTTTTGTCTTTTTTCCTTCTTCCTTTCTCGACTCTTTTCTCTCATTTTCTTTCTCTCATTCTTTCCTTGGTTCAAAGAGAGATTTCCCAGTAATAACATCCATAAATTGATTTTTATCCCCGCCTGGAATCTCCTCCCGTCATCTTCCAAGAAGCAGTTGATTAAAACCGTAAAAAAATGACACTCTTCAAAGATTAAACTCAAGGAGAAATAACGTGGTGTAATATCGGGTCGAATCGTGAAATGAGTAAAAATTGCTATTATTTCTTCATTTAAAATGACATACTTGGCCCTACATAACAAACACATACTCACACACAAATGCACACACAAACACACACGATTCTGGTTTTGTGCATGAGGTAAATAAGCTACGTCTCACAATCTGCAAGGGCCTCGAAAAATTCAAAAGGCAGTATGTTTTCAAGTTTTGTATGATATTCTGGCGTAATTTATTTAGCAAAGGAGCTTCGAAGGTTTATATTGCTTAGGGCCCGCCCTCTAAATCCAACACTGTACACATACATACACACACATGCAAGATTTCTGAACGTCTAACATGGAATTTTAGTGTTTACCATTCAAATAGATCACGATATGGAATTAGGCCCTTGATACGTGGGTTAAAAAGCTCTTTTGTTTATCTTGACTTGAAATTTTTCATTGAAAATCTCAAACTAATTAGTTTTTATTTTTTTCATGAAATAAATCCATACTGATCCAAAAGTTTTTTGTCTCATGAACAGTTGAAACACTACGTCGTCATCATTCTTAAATTCAGCAAATGCCTGTCACTCCGTTTCTTTGTCATTGTGAAAACTCAGGGCGGGCTAGAGTTACAACCAGCAAAGTTTTTGAGATTACAAATGCCACAATGCAGCATGTCTTCCGCGTATTAGTCTTTGAAAATTTGTGAAATTATTGTAAATAATTAAAGCTCGGGGTCTGCATTCGCACTCATACCTATAATAATCAACTGATTTCTATCTATCAATCTATCTTTATTGAGTATATATTATAGAAAGTTTTTGTGCAAATGATTTAGGTTTGACAATATAAAGCAATGTTATGAGTAAAAATCAGTATTTTTGCAAGTAAATAGAATGAGTGGAATACTCTGGGACTTGGAGATCCGGCCCGACTAATCCATCAAAGCGAAAAGACGGCCAAGCCATTTCGTATGTGTGGCAGTCCCAGCTGTGCACTAAGTGAAAACGAAAGAGGAAAATAGTTTTTTTTTCTCAAATAGCTGAACTTCGCCCAAGAACTGAGGAAGCCGTTCAAGATCAAGACCGTGCCCATGTTATTTGGTACTCATGGAACAGAAAAAAAGAACTGCTGGTGATATTAAACGAATTTCGAAATTTGAAGAAGGCTTCAGTCGATTCAGTCCGTGCCAGGGTTTGTGAGGATACTAAAAAAGGTGCCAGATATCTGAGGAGACTTGCTGCCACTCGATCTCCAGCGATATTATCCACTTGATATTTGATGTGAACTTGCAAATGCACGAAATGATAATAATAATAGCAAGAGAATATGGAACTGATAATTCAGAAAAAAGAGATGTGTCAATTTGGTCAAGGAACTTAGATTGTAGATACGAGGTATGTTCAGAAAGTATACATCCATTTTGTATTTCTCAAAAACTAGTCACATGAATTTGATTTAATGTAACAATCAATTAGAGGGGACCTTATTGTGCATGCATGAATAGATGCTATTCCGTGTTTTGCATTTGTTTTTCCAGTCGGCAGTGGGACGCCATTAAGGGAGCTTATGTACCGCGTGACTGGCGTATTCACAATTGCTGTTCGTGTAGATTCTTCTCGTCTTGGGCAAGATTTCCGAACAAAACATTACATTACGCAGGTCTTTCAGCCTCCAACCAACGCAACGAAGCAGCTGATGGAGATCCTGAAACAGGACTATTTGTGCTGGGTTTCTTTTAAAGTGAAAGGGACCCTGAGATAAACGTGTGAGATCGTAAGGGGGTACCCATTTTCAAGTGTAGCTATGGGGCCATCGCCCTATGAAGACTATCACTTCATTGATGATAGATGGCTCGATACTTTCCGGTCAGACTTCATATGAGTCTCTTGAGCCTACATTTTGATCAGGGCATGAATAAGTTTGTTGCTGTGCCTAAAAATGAAGGTGTTCCTATTGCCGTCACTTACAACCACCAATTAATTGATTTTCACCGTTCTGATTGATGCAAAACACATCAGGAAACATTAATTGGCTCGTCTTTAGGATTTTCTAGGTACTTGCATCATTTTTTATTTATTCTCTTGCTATAATTACAGTCTAGGTTGAGGACAACCGCTGTTAATACAAAACAGCATGTCCACTGAGCTGTCTTCTCTCTGGATAGGCTGGTGTCGGGAGTGTCAACGAAGCCAACTCAACGCCACCCAAACTCACGCCATCTTGGGTTTCCGGATTTCACTGACGGCGGGACCAGTTGTTTTTTGTTTTGTTTTGTTTTGTTTTTTTTTCTTGTTGCTCTTTTAGAGTGGGTGGGGGCACTAGGGTGGTCACAGCTGGCAAGGAAATTTGAGTTATTGGACGGCAGAATATACGAATTGTGATGAGGGTCCAATGTCTACGACTGTCAGTCTTGTCTAGGCAGTGGATGAAGGTTAATTGCTGGGCTAACGATTTACTAAAAGAGGAACAGAGAAAGCGGAATACACACACACACACACACACACACATACACGCGCACACACATACATACATGCACACACACACATTCCACTATCTTCTGTCGCCCTCTAGGTTACTTCAGAATTCTCTTCAATGCTTTATTTGGATATTTTCATTACGTTAGATATCTTTTGGGTTGTAAAACGTTGGTTACACTGTGGGATGTGATTTTTCTTCATCGGTTGCGAGTGTTATGTTCATTTTCCTTATGTGCAAAAGGGAAATAAAAAGTTTACCATTGTCTTTAAACTTTGCGTGGATAACCAGGACAGAGACGTTGTAAAAATAACCCATTTCCAATTGTATAACGAATGAATTTGCATATTTTTATCAGTATTATTTTTCTAAACATGGATCTTAATTAACATGTATTTACCCAAATGAAGCGATTCTAGAAATTCTACATGGACAAGGTAGCTCTTCACCGAGAGGGAATCCCATGGGTAAACCGAATTTTTGTTTAATTCAATCAGAAACATACATATATATGTGTGTATGTGTGTGTTATTACTTTTTAGGGTTGAGTTATTTATAAATAAAGAGTACTCGATATCAAGGATGGAGCATATGTAAATAAGAGTACATGAAGAATTCAGTCTTCGTGGTGACTCTGAGTTTCATGCCATAAGTACAATCGTCAGTCTGTCTGTTCGCAGCACTAAAAACTCAGAGTCACCACGAAGATCTGAATTTCCTATGTACACCTACATATGTTTATGTACGTGTGAGTCTGCGTGTGTGCATATATATATATATATATATATATATATATATATGTGTGTGTGTGTGTGTGTGTGTGTGTGCGCGCGCGCGTGTGTATGTGTGTTTTGTGTACGCATGTAAAATCAGTATAAGGTCATACAACTGCAGCGATTCCAACAAAGCCTATAATGGCCCCGAAGTCAGAAATGTTTTGGGGGTTTAGATATCGTTATCATAAATCCAATGTACCCCGGCAATACCTCATGATATCACCAGATATTGTTGATTTTCTGTCACAATGCTTGAATGCCAGATCATTGTAATCTTTGTTACATTTTTGAGCCTCTTTATATGTTCCTTCATCCCTGATGCAAACATACCAAAGTAGTTTATGAATTCCCTCATCTGGAATATGAGTAATGTATTAAATATTAAATGTACAAATGTTCATATCAGAAATGAACAGGCCATAGATATTAGGCTAAGCTTAGTTTTGCATAGCACAAGGTGAAAAATATGGATACCCCCACCTCTGAGGATCGAGCTCACTACTGTAATAATGGTAAGTGAGACAAGATCGGTAACCATTGTTCCAAGATGCGGTAGGATTATTGCTTTTTACTAACTGATACAAAAAACGGAATTTGTTTCATTACGCCTCGAACATTCTGTTCGTTTTGTACGTATTAATCAATCAATTCTCTCTAGGTCTCTAGGTGCCTGGTTAAAGTAAACTTAGTTAATGTATGAGTCTCTCGGTACTCTGTTTTTGTAGCATTGTGCCAGGCTTAACTAAAAAGTTGGCCAACGTGCGAACAAAAGAGAGGGCTCTGCTAACTGGTTCCTGAGGATCCGTCTCCCAGGCAGCACTTTTTGATTGTACTAAACTCAGTAGTGTTAATGGGCATGCTCTGACACCTTCAACAATATGCTGGTAGAACTGGACAAATATAGATGGGTTCTTACGTTTAAACACTGGCCCAGTGCCACGTGTTGTTTGCGTAAAAGGACGAGCAAATATCCTATTTCCTTAGATGTAATACACTCGTCGAAGGCTGGAGAGTGGATCCGCTGAAACGCTGTTGCAACCACATCAGCAACACAAAGAGGGAGTTCCATTGTCTGGACAGAGCTTTGAATAGTTTGCTCGTTTTGTATCGATTAATCAATTCTATACACCAGCCATTGTTTGCCTCGACCGGATTAATCACTCATACACATACACACAGGCACGCACACAGGTACGCACACGTGCACACACACACATACACATGCATTGTATCATATTATATCCTAACAATCTAAAAAGGATATGTTGTTTTTATACTTAACAGGGCTTAATTTGGCACAAGTAAATAACAAATAAACCAGCGATTGAAAAAAAAATGAATATCTCATATATTTTCAAATCATCTGTATGGATAATTCATTTGAAGATTCCTCTTTGTGATAAATTTTATCTTAATTATGTCCTGTTGCATATGAACGAGCTGTGCAATAATTTCGAGATAAATTCACTGTGTACTTCTCAACGGCCCCACTGGTCCATGGAATATTTTTGGATTTCGAATGCTGATTTTAAAGGCGGACCATCTCTCCACACTTTGAAGATTGATTCAACACGTCGGCCCTGTCTTTAATTCTCCCCTCTGGACCTTATACCGAAATGGTTGTGTGTAATGCTCAGTGTGTGACATTGAAAAATTCGGTTGGATACAACTCCTTTGTACTTTTTTTCTACATAGGAGAACTAGTGAGAGGTGGGAACACGAAGTAACTTTGACAGGAAGAAGGGTCTGCCACATGGTTGAGATGGCTGAGTATTTTGCCCTTCGTGCTAGAGGTCGGCATATGAGGATTTAAAATGCAGATTTTCAAGGCAGGTTGGTCATCACCAGTTTGAAGATTGCCTTCATTTCTCCTCATTTGGCTCTGTGTCAGACTAAGCTAGGCTTAGTGAATATTAAAGAATGGCCTGCTCTGGTGATTGAGATAGATGCGTATTCCACACTTGATCCAGGTATCGGTGTTCTGTTCCAGGTAGAAGCGAGAATGACGATTTTCACAGCGGGTAGACTTTCCAAACCTTGAGAACAAGAGCAACACAATCTTCTTGTCCCCATTTCCTTGTATTTGATACTGTGTTGTGCAAAGATAAACTTCATTATCGTCATTGTCATCATCAGTCTTTTAACGTCCGTCGTTGGACATAGACCTTCCCAGGATTCGCCACGATTCTCTATAATGGGCGTCGAAGAGCCAGTATTTCCTGAATTTGTGTGGTTCATCTCTCGATCTTGTGTTCTGTCGTCCAAAGTTTCTCATGTGATCTCTGGGTAGTAATTATCAAGTTCACCTACCTTGTGGCTTAAGTAGATGCATGTTTCCCGGCGACAGAGGTCGTTGTTCAAGCCCAGTGCCCGGTTCTTCCTTCTAGAAAAATACATCAGGGTTCACTAATTCTAAACCAAACTGAGCATGATTCTTTTGATAATTCTTTAAAATGATAAAACATTGTCATTTAATTCATTGTGTGATGTATTAATTTCATGGACAACGTCATAAGCTTACAACAGATTTATGAGTCCTGGAAGTTCCCATCGGGAAACATAAACGGATTTATCGAGGGAGAAAAAGTGTCCATAGCGAATTCATCGAGAGAGGAAAAGACCCCAGAACAGCTTCATCGAGGGGGGAAACTGCCCATCAAAACAAAACAAGCAAACAAGAAAAAAGTCCAGATTACAAATGCTGATTTTCAAGAAAGGTAGACCCTCCCCATTTTAAGAATGAACACAACACTATCATCGTTATTTCGCCGACGTACTGTACTAAGCAAAACTTTGTAAATATCATCTTTGACAAGAACAGAAGGTTGAGAATTGTAGCCATAAATATGCCATTTACATCTTGAATAATTCAAAAGAGGAGGACAGTTTTCTGACAAACTTTACGTGTTGATATTTCAAGAAGTTTGTTCTCCTGTCACCTGTGCTGCTCTCGTTTGTTTATTCAGCGCACGGAAGTCTCGCATCTATCATGAGATTTCGCTTTAACATATCTACAGGCACATATGAATTGATGCAACAAAAAAAAAAAAATACACCTGTACTGTCACATGTGCAAAATAACAGAAGCGAATGAAAAAAAAAAGTTTTCTTTGAAATAAACACGTTAAAAACGGCTTGTCATTATCTCATGGCACACACAATATCCAAGCTTTAGATAAGCTTGGCACAAGGTTGAAAAGCGGGCGATCTAGAGACTTATACACTAAGTTTCTGTTGAGCCTGGAAAAAGGTTTTAAAAAAGGTGAGCATCAAGAATCATACATTAGGATTTAGTTAAGCTTGTCAGAAAGCTACAAACACGGAGCTCCTAGATGCTCATACAATAACTAGGTTTTTACTAAGCTTGGCACAAGGCTGGAAAACAGAACGTCAAGAGATTCGTATAATAACTTTTTAATTAACACAAGTCTGAAAAACAGAGCACTGATAAATTTAATAAAACGGAGCGCCGAGACTCATACATTAAGTTTTAGTCAAGTCTGGCATGAGACTATCAATACGGAGCACTTAGAGACTTACTGAATAACTAAGTTTTAGTTAAGCTTAGCGTAAGGTCTGAAAAAAATGGAGCACCGAGCGAAGGTAGAGCTCACTGCCAATGACCCGTGAGACGATTTTACAAATTTGTTTCAAGTAAAACGCGTGTATTAATCGATTATTTGGGTACCTGCCTTTAGCAAGGTTGTCTTGCTGGCCGATTTGCAGATACTGTAAGTTCGATCCTAGCTTGGTGACTTATGATTGTGTTGTTGTGCCTTGCTAAGTTTTATTCATGCCTGAATATGGAGAGCAGAATGAGAATAGTTTATCACCGTTAAGTGGACCTGGTTGGAGAAACCGGTTCGAATACATTATAATGATTTAGATAATAGCTATCGCATTCCTGATGGTAGAGGTAGTTGTATGTTTGTCAATGGTCAGCGTTTGAGCCCAGGTAAAAGCTAGGATTTCGAATGCTAGTTTTCAATGCTTATTGGCCCTATTTAGCTAATGTTTATATCACTATCTCCTTGCATATGATCTTGTCGTTCTAAGCTAAGCTTTTAAAACTCGAAGCGGATCTTCCTTGTTGTGGGAGTGATTGTGCATTTCCCACTGGCACCAGAGGTCTGTGTTCGAGATAAAAACCAAAATTTCGCATGCTGATTTCCAAGCCCCCCATTATTTTGAATAATATTGGCGCAACTCAATCTTCCAACTCCCATTCTACTCCATTTAAACCAAGCTTAGCAAACACCAAGAATCAGTCGTTAGCTTGGGAAGGAAATATTTATGACGGTAAACAGTATGGGAGTTGTTATCGTGATTGATTAGTAACTAGTAATCTTAAAACTATTTCTTTTTTTAAATTTCTTGATAGAACATTTTCACTATCATTGCCTTATCCCCAGGTTCACTCAATATTTTTATTGCTTTTTTTTTATCGCAACACCCTGGGTCAATAAAATCTCCGACCGCTTGATCAAAATATTACCAGGTAGTGAAACAAAGTTGATGAAGGGAATCCAGTATAATAGGTGGCTGAATGACTACAGATATGTGCACTGCGCAAACATCGTTTTAGAAGTGGTTAAGACGATGTCCGAGGGAGTCTTGTCGGGAACTATTTATTCATTTCATATAACGTGCTGTTTGTCCTTGTAACCGAAGACTGTATCGACCCAAAGTGTTGTGATAAGAAGTGACAATAAAAAGACGGAGTAAAACTACAAATAAGATAGTTTTTATCATGAAGAGTGTATCGACCCAGAGAGTTGCGAGTAAAGGCAACAATAATAGGTGGAGTAAAACTAGTCCGCTATAATGATACGCTAGATGTATTTGTTTGCTGACTGTTACACCCTAAATCAATTAAATAAACATTGTTATTTAAGAGACGTAACCTACTTGATGTTTATATAGAGTGATCGCCTTCCTTGAATAATTTTTCTATTATCCACGTATATGAAATGCAATGGGCGTCTATAATTTTCACATATGCAATATGACGGAACAGGTAGACCAACAATAGAATCTAACTACAATTGGAGAATATCTATGAAAGTGAGCGTGTACACACTATAATTACGTCAAGTAAATTAGTCAGTACACAAGGCAGTGCAGTACTGAGTTTGTACTTTTCTGGATTAGCCGTTTTCGAGAGCTCTAATTGAAATTTTTTTTGAAAATGAAATATTACAGATTACAGGTCTTTTATCTAAAATCCCAGATCTAGATTTTGATATGAAATATCTAATTTGGCAATACTTTTGAGAATGGCCGAAACACTTCGAAGCCATATTTCCGTACGACGGGTGGAATATTTCACACTACTATTATGGCAGGCAACTCAACACACTATAAAGTCCGGCCCCTTCCTGACATGCGCCTTTGGAACTGGCATCGTCCTAGTAATAATGACAAGTACATCAACGCTGAGTGTTGTACAGTGTTGACAATTTAGAGCTCTGTGTGCTAATCTCAGCTGGTTTCCTGTTTTCAGCGCTAAAATTAAGCGCCATTTGTCTAGCCTATCCTAGTTATTAACAAGGCCATAAAATGGTTAAGATTGATTGGAGAGCGCAATTAAGCGTTTTTTTATGCTTTTTCGAGGTCGATTTAGAGCTAAAAGGATTTGGGGGTTGGCAACACTGGTGTTGTGAGAAAAAATAACTATTAATATGGTGGAGAAGAAATGTTCAATTTCGGTCTGAATTTTTTAGATGAGACATTATCATCAGATGTTTTCATCTCGATTCATCTTTTGGAACACAACATTTTGGCCGCTGTGCCCTCCTTCAGGTGTAACATGAAATATGTAATACCCTGTAATCAGTATTCTTACAGTTGGAAAACACTTACACAAAAGAGATACCTAATCAAAAAACTGTAAACCGGCTCCACTTATTGAGCCTGTTCGGTAATAAACATGTCATATAGTTAGATTTATGTCGGTCAATGTATGAGGATGATGTGTACTCTTAATCAAAAATCCCCGGATAATCTGAAAGCACTTTTTGCTCTATTGTGTCACTGACGAGGTGTCCTGATGTGGATCAAATATCGGATAACCATTATCACTCAATATTAATCTTGATAAGACGAAATTTTAATATATTTCTACTAATCCTTTAGCGAGATTAATGTTTACTTCGAAATGAAATATGAACCCAACTTACAAATGCACACACTAACACACACACACACACACACACACATGCACGCTCGTGCTTCGTGCGTGCGCGTGCACATACGTGTTTGAATGGATATGTAATTTTTAATGAGATATTTTGATGCGAAAACCATCCCTGCTACTCCTTGATACAACTAGCTCTCAAAAATTTAATGCAACGTGTGGCAGGAAATAACAAGTTTGTTTATGTTTGAGAGGTAGATGTATCAGTAAGTGGCGGGAATGGAAGGAGTTTGTTTTATGTATGCGAATGAGTATTATAAAGGAGTTACTGGGAATAGCAAGGAGTAACAGGGATAAAAAAAAATACCACCTCAATACTGTTGAAAAATGACTCTTTTTTTTTACAATGCAACGGCATTAAGAACCTACATTTAAATTCAACCTCTCATCTAATAAGTGATTTTGGTAAGAATGTCCGTCTATCAAGAGACAGGTCGAACGTTCGAATCCTGGCACGTTCTTTGGGAATTCCAAGTATTCATTTGTTTCATGTGTATATACATATAGACAACATAATATAAAATAAGTAAAGATTTTCTTCAATGTCTCATTACTGATTGTATATTGTTTCAATTGGAGATTTTGAAAAAATTCCGATTGAAACAACGTCCAATTGTAATGAACCATTGAAAAAACATTTACTCATAAACAATTAAACGAAATGGGGCTACAGCATGAATCTAAATTTATTTTATTTACAATATCTAAATTGAGTGATATATAAACCATGTAATGACAGATCATTTCAAATAATTTTTGTATGTAACATAACGAAATTTTAATTCCTTCTGTCGGACTGAATATGTTCATTCCTCAATACATAACTGTCATGTTGTAAGAGACGAATAAACGAGATGAGATTTTGATGTGAAAGCAGTTATTTCGCTCAGTGGTAAGAACATTGCGACGTAAAAGCAGCTACATTATCGGTGACAGGTTCGATTCCTGCAGCAGCCCCATTTTCTTTAATTGTTTATTCTACTTACGTTGTCTAAATTGAGTGATATATTAACCGTGTAACGACTGATCATTTCAAATAAGTTTCTACATGATATATCTATATTTACACATATATGTATATATACGTATATATGAATATTTATATAAATAGTAAATCCTCGTGAAAATGTTTGATCTGCGGAACACACTTAGAGGACTTCCGCTGCATAAAACAACCGATTATGGATCTCGTTACTCTATCTCCCAATATACGTGGACACGTTGACAAGAACGCACACACACATACACACAATGGTAGGTTAATCATTTGGCTGAGTAGGTTCATTCTGGGTGCTTCAAAAATAGGGGGACGAAATTTAAAAAAAGATTATTTTGTTTTTGTTATCACATGAACCTCCAAACACATTCAGAAGGAATGCTTGTAGGACTTCGTACTGCAGTATGTAGTACATCATACATAGCACAACGTTAACAGATCTTTATTATATTCAACGACGGGTGGGTCAGGGGACAAGATTAGAGTGTGGGGTGGGGCTTACTAAAATTACTAGTGGCCCGAGGGGTAAATAATCCGTCACAGTACACGCATAGGCTTCCATTGATATCATGCAGTCAAGGGGGTAGCTGTAGCATTGGCAATTTTTTCTGGAAAGAGAAGGTGATGGTTGGTTGACCGTCCGGGGGTTTTCAACTAATACTGCAAGAGGGAGAGAGGGGTCTTAGACAGAGATTCTGTTGAGTAGTGCATTTCTGTCTTGAGTGGGTGACATTGAAAAAGTCTTCAGTCACTCGGACTTTGCAAGGCGCGACAGGCACAAGTTTATATTCCATGCTGAGGTGACTTCGTGAACTCTCCTCTCTTCAATCAAAAAACACTTCTACCCACGTGTCAGCTACTGCTGGACTAGCCATTTCAGTGAACCACGCGTCCAATCAATGAGTCCCCCCCCCCTCTGTCCCCAGGGTCTTTCAGCTTGCCTTCCAACTTGATCTTACTTTTCTGCGCACATCATCGTCACATTTGTTTATACACACACATGCACACACATGTACATATACAAATATATATATATATATATATATATGTATGTATATATATATATACATATGTATGTATGTATGTATATATATATATATATATATATATATATATATATATATATATAAATATCCTTCAGGAAATAATTAAGCATCCTTTCAGAGATAGCTCCTAGACCTAGCTCACATCCTTTGACATTTAACCTACAACCACCAACAAAAATATACACACAACTAAAAACAATAAAACAAAATGAATAACTCCTCCCACTCACAGCAACATCCTCAAGATTCTCACTAAATTTCCCGAACACAGACAATCATGATGAAGCCCAGAGAGGGGAGAAACGTGAACTAGTTTGCGTAGCGAATCTACATCCTATTGTGCGTTTCCATCTCTATTCCAGACCAACTTGACTTTCGAAGTATAAGTTGAATGTATCGAGCACTCAATGAAATAAATCCATCACGTATCAGACGTTGCTATATATTATGCTATATTGTAAACCTGATCTGTACTATATATATATATATATATATATATATATATATATATATATATATATATACATATATATATATATATATATATATATATATATGTATATATATATACATATATATATATATATATATATATATATATATATATATATATATATATATATATATATATATATATATATTAGAAACGAACCTACGAATTGCAATAATGATTTTTGTCCTCACCTTATCATAAAGCCGGGTAAAACTCGCAGCCACGGATGTAAATTATGGTCGCCGTAAATATAAAAAAGAGGTTCCTTTCCTTGGTAATTAAAGAGGGCTGAATTTCTCAATTTTCAGCGACTTTAAACTAACGTTATAGCTAAAATTGTTATGTTTGGATATATGATTATCAATTTATAGATTGTACGAACAATATTATGTTTTTAGATGATATACTCATTCAAATGAAATCTGAACTTTCAAACGTTTCAGGAGCTTTATTAAAGCTATGATTTCAATTAGTAAACTAAACTAAAGACAGACCCTTAAACTGAGAACTATGCAACGTGAACGTAAGAGAATCATGCTCCACCTCACATAGAGAAATTGCAAGACAGCAAAGTATATTAGAAGAATACATGAGTCTGAGATATCATAGAATCCAGAAGAAAACTCAAATGGCAATGGGCAGGTCACGTGATGAGAATGGCAGACAACTACTGGACATCATGACCCACAATGTGGATCGCAAGAGATCACATGCGAAACCGGGACCGCCAGGATATAAGATGGCGTTACAAACTAGAAAAGTTCTGAAAGTATCGTCTCCGTGACATCCACGATAGAGAGGTGTGGTAAATCTTGGGGAAGGTCGATGTCCAACACCAAACGCTAAGAGGAGGATGATGATGAATGATGATGATGATGATGATGATGATGATGAATGATGATGATGATGATGATGATGATGATGATGATGATGATGATCCATAGATTCCAGGAGCTCCAATATCAGCAGCTCTAAAGTCACCTGGAAATGGATTTTTTTTTAAATTTTAAATCAGCCACTTTTAGCCACCAGAGGAGGCAACTTCATTTTTCATATTCAAAGCAGCCAATTTACACGTAATAGCTTTTGCCTAAAGCTATTTCCACAGATTATTGTTTGGAGGTTACGAAGAAACAAAAATTGATAAGGTTTTACTGTGTCTGTATGTTCACGTTCACATAACTACTACTACTATTATCATTATTGCTACTATTTGTGGGTGTATACAGTACATATATATACATATGTAATATATGTATGATATAAGAAATATATATATATATATATATATATATATATATATATATATACATATATATATATACACACACACACACGTATATATATATATATATATATATATATATATATATATATATATATATATATATATATATAACATTATTATATATTAAGCACTTTAAACCATCAATACATAAATAATCTTGTCATTTTTAGCTGGTACTATACTTGTAATATATATCTATGAAAATTTATATTGAGCCCTGAGAAATTTAAACACTTTTTAGATATATATATATATATAATAAAATCTTGACTAGTTGGTAACAACAGCTATATAGGATCTACCTCTCTGATAAGTTGCTCTATGGTCCAGCATTTCTTGTATTCCGGCACTTAATGACTTTATATCTGATGATCACACATTGAAATAGTTTGAATCGAGAAGAGATATAAAAAATCAAAATGATGATTCTTGAATTGATAGAAATAGATATTGGACGAATGTAAAAACTAGTCAAAATCAACTATAATGTTACAGTATTTCATCCTATAATGAGAATAAATAGGGAAAAAAATCAACCATTAAGATAGCCTTTGGCTCCTTAGTGCAGATCCATGGGTAAAAAGCATTGTCGTTTTTGAAGGGTATATTTCATTTATGATATAATTCATATCAACATAAATAATATTCAAAACATGATTTTCTTTTTCACTTTATTAGAAAATTTGGGGGGCAATCTCTGTTTTCCGACATTTCCTGTGCATCGGCGATGGTGAGATCCCAAGGTTGCTGGATTAAAGATGTACAATTGCACTATTATTGCCTTGTCATAAAAAACAAAAAAAACATTGAAAGCACAAGAAAATAATCTGTTAAAACAAAGAACGGACACAATAAAACCATAAATCTAATGAAGAGCGAAACGGTGAAGCCAGGTCTAACCTTAAAATACTAACCTCTGACTCACAAAGCTCTTTTATCATTGCCGAAAAGCCCATAATGCTGTCAAACCGACGGCACTGCCAGCGTTCAAACATCTCTCCATTCATCAAACCGATGCTTCATGTCTCATATGAACACCATTTTGTATGGAGTGCCAAGATGGAGTCCGTACGCAGTTGTGATTTTAATGGTACCAGGTTAAAATGAAAGGAGAAAATCTTCAGAGGAAAAAAAAGGATACATTTAATTAAAACAACAATTTTAGAGTAATTTGTTAGTTTAGATCTCCAGTATGGTTTGAGTAATCTGTGTAAAGATTACAATGAAAGGTGCTATTTATTTACTCTTCAATCGGAGCAAAATGTGACACGAGGTCGGGTCTATACGTGGGGAAAATGGGGAGACACCCTGGAAAAATAGCTCCAGCCGACGCGGCTTTGGTTTGCTAACCAAAGCCACCGCCGTCACGAAAGCGTCAGGCACGAGCTTGACCTGTTCTGTTTAGTGCAATGGAACAGTGCTGCCCCGGGTTGCCGAATTCCCCGCCGCTGGGCCGAGTAATAGAAAGGGAACCCGAAGGTTGCCAGTGCGTGTAGCAATGCGCAGCCTCAGTAAAACCTCATTGGCTAGCGCCTTGCAAAGGTGCACTCAGTTTTTGACACACACCATCTCTGACCCATTCGGCAGGCAAGTGTCAATACTGGCTCCTTGGGCTCAGCCGGGGAACAGATACTACACTTTTGAACAGTTGCAAGAACATCCAACTGTTAATTCAAAGTGTTTGCCTCAGCATTCGCTTTTTACATGTTTAATAATTTATGTCACTACTTTCCTCAAACTTTTTAATAATTATCTGACCAGATGTTGGATAAATATTACCTGGTACGTGTATAATATATTTTGCACTTTTTTTCACGTTTTTATCCTTTCTGTATTATAACTGTTTTTATTAAATGTGCTATGTGCCATTTCCATTGATGCCATTTTTACCGAGTATCGATTCTAATGTGATGGTAATATGGTTTTCATATCCATGTTTGTGTGTGTGTGTGTGTGTGTGTGCGTGTGTTGTGGATGTGAAGTGATCAGACAGAATGTTGATGATTATGACAATTGACAGGTGAAAAGAAAAACCCAATTTTCCCCACTATTCCGTGTTTTGGTGCATTTTGACAGGCACCAACCTTCATTTTCAAAGAAAATATTTTGCAGCTGTTCACAGGAATTGTTTGCAGCTTACATGTTTGAGGCTGAGAAAAGAAATGGAGATATTTCTGTGTTGTTCAGTAACTTAATCACTCAAGCTTTTTGAAACAGAGCTTACTTTCATAGTTTACCCCCCAAATATCTAAAGATGATGGATTAGTTAGTATGGCAGAAAAAGTGATACGTTGTTGAACATCAAATCTGTTGTGTAGTTTTGAATCTCAGGTGGTATGCAAACAACCTATATCATCTTTAAGAATGCTGATTACCTGCCAATACAATGATTTTTCACTTTGAAAAAGACCGTATATATAGAGAGAAATAATCCGACAGAATATTTAAATAATACAAAATCAAGAATATTTCAAATAATGAAACGTAAATATATATATATATATGTATATATATATATATATATATATATATATATATATATATATATATATATATATATATAAGCCGAATAACCCGTCAGTAAGACAGGTATTCAGTTCTTCCTCTCTCTCTCTCTCTCTCTATATATATATATATATTTCTCTCTCATATATATATTCTAAATAGCTTCACAGCTTTAAACACTGAACATTAAGAAACCTTTTCCAATAAATTTTTTGTGTCACTTGAGTCACCCATTTCCCAATATCTGTCAATGCAATTTACGTATTTAAGTGTTTAATGATGAGAGTTTTTTCCCCTGTTCCACATATATGTCGTTATTACTATACAAATTGTCTCTTGTTGGGGTTGTCATTAGTTTACCATGTGACTGTTTTTGGGATTTTGAAAACAAAACAGTTATATTAACATATCTATAAATAAGAGGGACCACACCGTCTGTCACACAGCAGAAACAACTCGAACACTTCACAGTCCAACCAAATCTTGCAGACATACTCAAAAAATGATATGATGTAACTATCCTACACATGAACTTCAGTAAAACAAAAGTCATGTTCAACAATCACATCGAGAATAAGGACATAACTGTCCAAATCGAAGATGCAAAACTGGGGAAAGTAGACCACTACATCTACCTAGAACAAGGAATCTCCATGAAACCCTTGAAAGAAGAAGAAATCAAGCGAAGAATCACACTAGGATGGCAAGCCTACGACAAAACAAGCTCAACCTTCAAAAACAAGACGATCCCAATAATTTTAAAAAGAAGAGTTTACAACCATTGCATTCTCCCGATAGTCATTTATGAAGCTGAAACACTGATTCCAACCAAGACACAAATCTGCAAACTGAGAAGCATGCAGCGTGAGCATAAAAGAATCACGCTCAACCTCACATGGAGAGATCACAAGACAGCACAATATATCAGAAAGAAAACGGGAGTCCGAGACATCATAGAAACTATTGAAAAAGCTTAAATGGCAATGGATGGGCCATGTTGCAAGAATGGAAGACAACCAATGGACATCACGACTCACAACATGGATACCCAGAGATTGCATGCAAAACTAAAGCCGACAAAATACGAGATGGAGAGATGAACTAGACAAATTCAGACAATGCTGGCTCTGCAACGCCCATGACATGAAATGTATCGAATCCCGGGGAAGGTTTATGTCCAACGACGAACGTTAAAAGACTGATGATGATGATGATGATGATGATGATAAATAGACACTTATCTATGTCCTTCCTGTTCAGCATGGACGCCCACACACACGCATTTTATGGATTTTTTTTACTTATTCTCCCCCAGAACTGGACCGTTGATGTCTTGGCTGAAGTTGAGTTTTTTCACAACTGGATAATATTTGCATCCTATAAGTAAAATGTTATAATGTCAGTAGGTTTTCGAGAGGAAAAAATTACCAAAGCGGAAAATAATTGGTAAGATTAGTTCCGAAGCGAGACAAAATTTTTCTGGCGTGAAAGTTCTGTCTAGACCTCAGATTAAAAATAACAGATATTCAAATTTTTGAGAACATAATTTTCTTGTGAGCAGTACACATAAACAACTTGCATGCATAAAATCAATTGTGGTATGATCACACTCACGCGCACACACACTCAAACATACCCACACACTCACACATATACAGTGCCCAACAAAACTTTAAACTCAGGTGAAATTTTCCAGTTCAAATGCAAAGATTTCCAAGTAAACTAAATGTTCTAATTTTTCAAATGAATCATACCTTGCTGTATCACTATTACTGTTAATCACTTGAAAGATCAGAACTTGCACGTTTCGGACCACACGATTGAGGAATTCATTAGGCACTTTTTCTAAACTGCCAAGTTCCTGCACCAGATGAAATTACTTGTAACGTTTGAAAACTTCTCCTGCCAAAAATGTCCATACGTTTTCAATGATGTTAAGATTCGGGCCGTTGGTTGGCCAGTCAAAACGTTAATCCTTTGATATCGACGAAATCGTTGTATGACTCTCCTGGCATGAATACAGGCATTATCCTGCTTGAACATGAACAGTTGACCACCGATTTGAACGACATAAGCTACTAAATTTGCATTTCGTAGCATATCCACTTATTCTGCCGCGTTTAACTTCCAGTCAACGAGCTGGAGTACCATTTTCACACCATATCATACAGCACACTGAACCATGAGCCCAAATTCTCCAGTAGCATAATTCGAAAAGGTTTTGTTTGGTGATCGTGGGTTATACCAATAATTCCGGAGGCTATCTTGGCCATCAAGGTTGACTTGTTTTCGTCTATCAAGAGGACTCTCTGACATGCCCCCATCGTAGTCTTTTGAAATGGAGACTAATTAATTTGCTGCTCTTTCTAAGAGCAGGATGCTGCATTTTTTTTTTGGGCCCGATGATCTCTTCGTAAACTTGAACCCTTGTTTTCGCTTTCAGATGAGCGATGGACTGACTGGAGATTTGGTACAGGGCTCCGATAACTGTTCCCTCATCATGATCATTACTAGGTTTAATACCTTTGTTTTTGTCTCCTAAACTTCTCACAACTAACAGACTGAATAATTTGCTCAGCTATTCCACGTTGTAATAGCCCCCCTCCCCCCATACCGAAATTCAATAAATCTACTGCATCCAAATTGGATAGCTTTTGCCTCTATCTAATACTGTGTAGACTTGACATAGTTTTTAACATCAGGAACCAATAAATTGAATCCTTTATATCATATCAGCTATGAAAGAGTTTGAAGTTTGATGGCAATGAAAATTTTCAATAATCAAAATTCCATTAAAATTAATCAACTCATGACCGCTACCGGATGCTTTATTATTAGATAGAGTCTGTAAATAAAAAGCAAAAAAATCATTTACTGAAATGAATGTATTCTAGGTAAGTAATGAAATTATCAAGAATTTCCGCTGGAGCCTAAAGTTGTATGGTATACTGTTTGCTTAGAGTACTCTGGTGGACGGGGAATTTACCTTTTAATAAAATATATCGCATAAATTCAGCCTTACTGACCGTCCAGTTCTGTAGCTCAGAGGTAGAATATCGGCCTCCGGGTAATCCTGCCTCATGGTACTGGATGGAATAATGGAAAGTCTATAGCCACACTAAAGTTTTGTAATACAACAGAACAGCTGTCTGTGGATGACACAATATATATATATCTATATATATATATATATATATCTTAAGTACACCGTTTAGTACTACTTTGACACATCTCTCGTTTTGGGCCTTTAATCATCAGTCACTTTCGTCCGGGCAACTCAGCCGGAGGTGATCAAAGACTGACTTATGTCCAAGTGGCGCCCTCTCCACGGTTCCCATCTCTGAATCCACAATATATATATATATATATATATATATATATATATATATATATATATATATATATATATATATATATATATAATCATAAATGCGTTTTATTCCTTTGAAACTCCATTCGAAATCATCTCTCGTTCTTACTTTTTTATTTTATGTTACTATAATAATCCTGTGGTAACGCTATCCTCAGACACAACAGTTGTATTAGTCGTATAATGCGTTAGTCTTATTAGAGCATCAATTCCTTTGTTTTATGTCAGCTATGTCGTTTTCTGGTGAATTGAGACGTTTACGAAGTGAAACAGGTACAAATCTGCGTGCAGTTCGGAGGAAATCACTTTCAACACCCATCGTAAAGTAGAAATGTATGCATCTAATCTTTTAGTGACTTAAAAAATAGATTTTAGATTGTATCACTTCGAGATAAGAGAGGCCGAAGAATCGATCGGTTTCAAGAGATTGATGAACACTACAAAGATGAAGATACTAATCCGAATTATTTGTGGAATGGAATGATTGGATCTGCTCGCCGTTTCGTTCTTATCCTGCAGCTGTTCTCTTCCAATGAGATCCATTATTTACTTTTCCAAATTGCCTACCTCTGGAGACGTCTACCTCATTCCGAACTATCTTTCAGTCATTCCTCCCCCACTTCTTCAATGTTGCCATCCCCGTAAATCTCTCTTTCTCACTATTTTTCTTCTTCTTGTTTTCCCTCTTCTTCTTCTTCTTCTTCTTCTTCTTCTTCTTCTTCTTCTTCTTCTTCTTCTTCTTCTTCGTTTCCTTCTTCTTCTTATCCTTCTTCTTCTTCTTGCGTGGTCCACATCCCACCTCGGGTGTTTCTCCACTGTTTTTTTTTTTCATCTTCCTTTTTTTCTCAATTTTCTCTTCATGCCTCTCCTCATTCAGTGTTTGATATCGTAACTTTCACGTCTTCCGACAAAAACAAATATTTGTTCAGTATTTCCTTATTCCCAGCGCGTTTAGTACACACACACACACACACACACACACATATATATATATATATATATATATATATATATATATATATATATATATTGTTTTCTTTCGCTTTTCCTAGTATGGGGGAAGCAGCAGTTGAAAATTGTTCCCCATTCTTACAAGCCCCCACCCCTGATATTTTTCAAGGAACTGGAAACTGAGAACCTTAATATCAAGGCTTCATTTGGTCCTGTTTGGTGGCCTGCTTCAATCAAAAATCTCTGAACTCGACAGGAAGCTGTTTCCGTTTTTTCATCCGTATGGATTCTTTTTCAGGAGATTGAACACTCACACAAACGTACTCACACAAACACACACACACACACACACACACGTGCACACAAACACACACACACACGCAAACACACACACACTCGCACACATATTTTGTATTCTGAGCTATAGCAATAATGGTTTTCAGGAATATTTGGAGGACTACGTCTTTCTGCAGCCCACAACTCTCCACACAGTAGACGACCCTCTAGTTATAATACCAGAGCATGGGACGCAGTGTGATATATAAATAATTTTCTTCCGATGTGTCCAAGCATCTCTGTAGGATGCTTTCTGGTCGGTGGGTCATTTGGTGGGATGCTGGTCGATCCTGATCACGTAAATCAACAGAAAAAGGAAAGAACAATGAAGTGTGATGCCATTAAAAGAAAATTTATTTCGATCATTTCTTCACCAGCTGCTGTGATGTCATAATAGAATTTTTGATGTTAGGAAATAGTTGGTCACTTCCCTTACATAATATGGAAAAAACGTACCTACCCACTAACCCTTAACCTACCTAGTAACCCTGATTCCAAGCCTACCCACTGACCTTAACTTGCCTGATAACCTTAATTCAAAGCCTAACTACTGACCCTAATTCTAACCGTAATTTCAAGCATACATACTAACACTTGCATACCGGCGGCTGGAACACTCAATGGCAATATTGCTACGTTGAAGTGGCTACCTATCGGTGGCAGGCTCAATTTCATGCAGCAGCCTCATCTTCTTTAATTGTTTATTCTATTCGATTTATGTTGTCCTGGGTGAGTGATGCATTAACCTGTAATGATGGGAGATCATTTCAAATATGTTTCTACACAATATAACTCTAATTTTTAATTTTAATTTCATTTCATATATATATATATATATATATATATATATATATATATATATATATATATATATATATATATATATATAATAAAATGTGTGTTTATCCGTAGATGTTTTGTTTTTTCTGTTGTTAATGGTCTAGACATGTTTTGGGATGTATTCCCATCTTCAGTGGTGTATACTGTGTGAGTATGTGCTTTTAGGGGTTAAAGGTTTGATGTCGAACGTGAGTCCACCAACAGATTTGTATCCAGGCTGCTTGGGGCGTCTCTCTTCCTCTCTCTTTCTCTCTCTCTCTCTCTCTCTCTATATATATATATATATATATATATATATATATATATATATATATATACCCAGATAAATATTTTTACATATTTGAAAATCAGGTAGCGCTGGGCACCTCCATATATATATATATATATATATATATATATATATATATATATATATATATATATATGAATATATATATATATATAAATGTATATATATATATATATATATATATATATATATGTACATATATATATATAATGATGATTTGTGTATATAACCAGACACACATATATTTAAAATATACAAGTGCAGTCATAGACTAATATTTACTTGCTATGAATAGTTTTGTATAATTGTATATGCACAATCAGCAAAACACATACATATACAAGCATGCACACAAAAACAGACAGACAGACACACACACACACACACACACACACACACATATATATATATATATATATATATATATATATACATACTCTGTGGGAGACCATTGAAAAATTATAGTGTTTTGCTTTTAGTTCCTGCTGTTAACAGAAGGCCAAAATCTCATCTGTTCGAGGGCGGACGAAAGCGGTCTGCCGGGGTGTGACCAGTGGCGAGGACAGATATTAGAAAGACGAACATCCGGGGAGTTCTTTTGTGTGCCCCTTTGATGTTGCCATTCTCAAAGGAACAGCCCTGTCCGGTTCTAGGGAAGCACATGGCCTGCAGGCCCTGTTCAAAGACACTTCAACTAATACACTTTGGCGTTTTGTGTACGCGTATAGAATCAATGAACTAACATGTACGCTGACAACGGGTAATCTTTGTCATATATGTATAGCCTTGTAAACTTTTCATATCGTAATGCTGAAAAAGAAAAAAAATTTTCAGTCAATTTTTTTAGAAAATGCAAAAGTATCCACGATAGTATGTCATGCAAGCAGCTTTTGATCTGATATGTGTTATTTCTACGTGTTGTCTTGTAACTGTTGATTATATATTTAAAGGTTTTTCTTGCTTGTAATTCAGTTTTATTCATATTTGCATTTGTAACTTCATCCTCTATTATGGAGTTCGTCAGTTGTTCTACCTTAGCCCTGTTTCGGGAATATTTTAAAAAATCATGACAGGTTTCTTGCTATGGCATTCCCCCGTCATATTCATCGATATCTCCATGAATATAACTACTCCATAATTTCAATTTATTTTGAAGCAAAAGAAAATTGTTGTTATTGTTCCATTGATATACATACATATATATATACGTATATATTTAAATCATGTTTAAATACTGAACTATACATACACGAGTGTAAAATTCGGATGTGTGTTGAGGTTATCTTTAGGATCTGTGAGAATCAATGCACAACGAGTATAAGTGATATCACAGGGACAACATGATAGTGGAAAGATAAAACTTGATTTAATAAAGTGTTTGGTTCGAAATTCCAACAATGTTACTGGATACATTAAGGGCGTAAAGAAAGCTAGATGGTACACAGCCTGAAATGCTGTGACGACAACAACCAAGATGGGGTCAACAGTTTGAATAAATCGGCGTATATTTTTTTACTAGTTTTTTTATTTATCTTTATTCCTACCTTTTTTAATAACAGTACCCTGGTCGATACTTGCTCACTTTGCCGAATGTGAAATAAAACGAGCTGAGCATGGTGATAGAAAGACACAATAAAGATGAAGAAAGTCTGATCAAAAAATAAATGATTTACGAGCAACAGTCTGACCAACTCTCACGAGATTTTAAGGCTGCATTTCCAATGCACTGGTAGGACAAGGAAATGAACGTTGCGTTGGTGAGTTTTGATATAAAGTACGGAACAAGAGAGGTGGAGATCTTGTGAACTCCGCAACCACGGTTGCGTTCAAAAGCATGAACACTTTTTTCAAGGAGAAACCCAACAGAAAACGAACTTGGAAGAGCCCCAACCACAAAACCAAGAACGAAAAAGACCACATCCTAGCGAACATTCAAGTTCTGAATCAAGTCAACGTAGGAAGTGACCACAGAATGGTAAGATGTAAAATGCAAAGTAACACCAACAAAGAACAAAGAAAAATGTTCCACACCAAATTGCAACCACTAAACGTACCGAAAGAGCTTGAACTGAAGAACAAATATACAATTCCTACCAAAACAGAGGAGAACGAAACTAACAGTCTTTCTAATTGAAGTTACCTCTATATTTAAACCAAAGAGCACACAAACCATTGGTAAAGTCTCAGATGAAAGTGAGAATCCCATGGAAAAGTGTAGAAACCCTAAGCCACCGACAACAAGAAAGAAAATCGAAGCAATCGAACTTTATAAAACAGTCCAAAATTAGCCATCAAACAATAAAAGGAAAGGCCCCCTGGACCAGATAACATCACCATCGACTTACACAAAAATGTTGGTAAGGTCATCAGTTGGAAACTAGCAATCCTATTCAACTTATGCAAAGAACAAAATAAAGTCCCGAAAGATTGGAACAATGCAAACATAATGCTTTTATATATGTAAAAAGAGGGAAACCCAAAAAACATCAACTGCAGACCAACAGTTCTACTCAATGCATCTACAAACATTTCACGAAAATCATGACCAACCTGGCAAACTGGTTTAGAAGAAGCTACTCGACCATGGACCATTTCCATTCGATAAATCAAGTAAAAGAGAATGCAAGATAATATGAAATGTCACTTGCTGTAGCATTTATCGACTTTTAAAGCTTTGGAGGCTACCACTCTATTAGGTGTTGACCCCATATATATCAGAAGATTGAAACATAGCTCTTTTATCAAACTACACAAAGACTCCGAGCATTTTCGGATCCAAAAAAGGGGCGACAAGTTAATAGCCGTTCGCCCCAAATCTTTAAAGCCTGTCTCGAGATGATCTTCCGAAACTTTGATCGGAATATGAAGGAATCAAAATAGACTGCGAATATCTGAGGAATCCCAGCTTTACACATGACATCGTTTTTGTTTATGTTTTTTTTTTTGGGGGGGGGGGGTCAGAAAACTTCCATGACTTCCAATAAATGAACTGAATGAAGTAAGCAAGAAAGTCGGCCTATACATGACCTTCAGCAATACAAAGGTCATGTACAACAAACACGTCAGAAATAAACACATAGCGATCAAAATCGAAAACGTAAAACTGGACAAGATAGTCCACTACATTTACAGAAGACAACGAGTCGCCATGACATCCCTAATAAAAAGAGAAATCAAGTGAAGAATCACTCTAGGATGGCAAGCCTTCGGCAGACTAAGCTCAACTCTAAAGAAACAGAAAATCCCATTAATCCTGAAAAGAAGAGTATACAACCAATGTATCCTCCGGATAGTCACCTATGGAGCTGAATCATGGAACCTAACAACGATAAAAGACTGATGATAATGATAGAAAAGCATACCATCTGGAAATTTAAATAAGATGGTTTTATGTCACAGACGGGCATCCATAAAACTATGGGCCAAATCTGACCCACGGCACCTTTTTTTGTAGAGGAAGGATTGTGGCCAATCGAGGATTTATTTAAAATCTTATATGATTTATAAGTCAATTTTATAACTAATACAGACAAATTACTATCGTTTTTGGTTTTTAGAACTATACCAGCTGACTTTCAGTGGATTTTACATGTCGAAGAGGTTTGGCCGCTGTATATGTCAAGCGAAGCAGGTGAAACTCACTTTGAGTCTCAGTTTCGAGTCAGATATTCCAAAACCAGCGTACCATTCTGGTTTTAACCAAAGTCATCGTTGTTCAACCTCTATGATTCGAACAAGCCCGATGTTTTCAAGTTGATGCAATTTATAACGCCCCGTGATACATTCGTCTGTATCATATTGGCTTATGGCACTTCATATTTTAAGAACATTTTTTTCAATTTCTAATCAATTCATTTTTTCTTTATTTTTTTGCTTGTTTCTCATAGGTGTTAATTCTGATTCACGAGAGCAGGTGAGAGTTCTTCATGCAGTGTCTAAATCAATCGAGTTTGTTTTTTTTTTTTTCACGTGCCTAATTGAAATCTGTCAGAGGTTGATAGAAAGATAACTGTTGCTTCCTTTTATACCGAGTCGACATCGACGGTCGCTTCTGACCATTCATGTCATTGGCTGTCGTCTGGCGTCCATTGATATTCTGCTTCCTCCTGTTTTATCAATATTAATGATAGCTGAACAAGTTCTATGTTATCAAAATAACATTGCTACTCAAAATACTACTACTTTACATAAGAACAATAACAAATACGGCGCCAAATGAATGATAAGTCTACATGGTAAGATTTGATATTCAGTCTGACATAGAGCACTTGTAGTTCAAGCAACAAAGCAGCTGGTTTGGATAACCAATCTGCCAGGTGCAAAAAAATTGATGTGAGTTTGAGTTTCACCGAGAGCTTGTCTCATATTTCTGTTCCACGCCGTTCAGTAACAGCCGTAGACAGGCTAACAATTAAAAGCAACTGAAATTGAGATGAAAGAAATACTAGTCAAAATCAATAATGGATACGTTACACCTTCTTTTGTCCATAAATGTACATAAAGTACTGTTCCTAGAATCGTACTTTGTGTCCTTTTACATTGATTTTACTGTTTGTTCCATATGTTTTCTAATACACAGATACGAAAACATACGCCATAGTAATTGTTTTGGCAAATGTCTTCTATTCTGTCCAGTTTTCTTAACCTTGGACGCAAACAAACAAAAATTCTGAATATTGTGGTTGGAAGGACCCCGTGACAGTGCGATACAAAATTACTTACAGTTCTATCAACTCCTTTCACCAAACGTTTGAGTGTGTACACTTGTAGTTGATGCACAATGAAGATTATGCCCGTTTTGGTATTATGAAATGGAAGATGTTTTTCTCGTTTATCATCCAGTATTTAACCAATTTCTCATCACCTATACGCCCTTAGTATTAAGGCTCAATTCTACTGTGATCTTTGACCACCGTTTACAGCTTCAAAACTTCCACTGCCAAAAAAAAAAATACATTTTTCCAATTAGCGGTTCTCATATGTTGTTGATATCTACTATATTTCGTCAACTTGATTGGGTGACTTGAGCATAACACACGCACTTATAAAAAAAAGGATAGAACCTTTCTTCAGATAAACCTTCATAAATAGCAACTATCAAAATACGGTACGGTTTCCTTTTGACAGGCTTTGATACAAATACCCTTCAACCGGTTTAAGTAGAAAATTCTTAATTGTTCTTTTTTTTTTTCTAATCTTTTCTCGGTGTGTGTCCTTAGAACCTTTCGTGCAGGTGCTCATTTACACCAGTCTCTACCCTCTAATTGCCGTAATTTTCGTTATTGTGCACCCCCAAACCCCAAGGGCGTTATGTAAGAAAATGAACCAAGTTTGATTGAAAAGGTTTGCATCTAGTTGAATAAAAGCAACGTTTCACCTTTGTTGTTTATTTGATACCACCTCCCCGGCTCAAATCTTTCTTTTATCTCTTTGTATTCAGTGCTCTTATACCTTCTTTTCATCGTACCGTAATTACACACGAACTCTTCTTCTTGTTTCTTCTTCTTCTTCTTCTTCTTCTTCTTCTTCTTCTTCTTCTTCTTCTTCTTCTTCTTCTTCTATTTCAGTCACCTCTCACTACTCATTCCTTATTCCATCTTACTCTTCTTCTTGTTTCTTCTTCTTCTTGTTTCTTCTTCTTGTTTCTTCTTGTTGTTTCTTCTTCTTCTTCTTCTTCTTCTTGTTTCTTCTTGTTTCTTCTTCTTCTTTTTCTTCTTCTTCTTCTTCTTCTTCTTCTTCTTCTTCTATCTCAGCCACCTTTCATTCCTCATTCCTTCTTCCATCGTATTCTTCTTCTCTTGTTTCTTGTTTTTCCTAATCTTATTTTCCTTCTTCTTCTTCTTCAATCCTAGCCACTTTTCATTCCTCATTCAATATTCCATCGTACTCTTCTTCTTGTTCCTTCTTTTCCTTATCCTTATTTTCCTTCTTCTTCTTCTTCTTCTTCTTCTTCTTCTTCTTCTTCTTCTTCTTCTTCTTCTTCTTCTTCTTCTTCTTCTTCTTCTTCTACTACTACTACTACAACTACTACCACTTTCTGTTTTTTTTTCTTCTGTGCACGCACATGCAGCTCAGAGATCATATGCAACACTGAGACCGAAAAAAAAAAATAAATAAATAAATAAGATAGCACGACGATCTGAGCAAATTCAGAAAAAATATTAGTTCTGCGACGACCATGATAGAGAAGTCGGATGAATCCCCGGGAAGGTCCATGTCCAACGACTGACGCTAAAAAGATGATGATCACGATGATGATGATGATGATGTCGCCAGCCAGTTCACTAGATACGCTTAACCCACGTCGTTATCCGCTCGCCTAATTGTCCCGTTTTCCTTCCTGTCTCATTTTATCTCACTTAATATTGCACACGCATCTGTCACTTTCAGATTCACCAACGAAGAAAACAAGGCCCCAAGCAATCGACGAAACAAAACAAAATGTGACTAAATTTTGTAATGCGTAATTCTTGACACCTGACCGCAGGTGCACACGAAATACTTCTGCATGCAACTCTGAAATTCTAATACTTTGTCATCCCCGATAATCTCTCTCTCTCTCTCTCTCTCGCTCTCTCTCTCTCTCTCTCTCCACCTCCCCCCCACTATAAAAAGTAACACCTGCACCGCTATACAGAGGTGCGTGTGGGCTAACGGTTTTTGAAAATGGGATAGGCGGATCGAGTTCAGAACCCCTGGCTGAGACAGTTTGCGTTCGTTTAGCCCTGATGCTCTTTGGGAAGGCATGGACCTATCTCTTTTCCAACCTACCCCTTAGCTATGGATTAATAGCTGAGCAGATAGGACTCTCCAGCTTTGAATGGCCGCCAGTCTACGAGACAGACAACTCTGATCCCAAACTGAGAAATTCCAACCCTACAACCAGTGTTGTGAGAGGCGGAGAGCGGACAGTAAAAAAATGTTCTCGAAATCGGGTATCCTTGACTGAATTGGATGGATTTGAATTTCAAAGCCCCAAAAGATTCTATTTTCTCTCTCCTCTGCCAGAGCTTCCGGTTCGTGCTTATACTATTAGTAAATACAATGAAACCTCTGTTATTTGCACAATTCCCAGTAAGTCACCGTTCCTACCCACTATTTTGTGCCTATTGGTCACGTTTGCTTATTATATTACAAGCAGTTTCATCTTTCCCCGCACACGCAATATTTGTAATTTGGTATATCTTGTCTATTATGATTACGATGCAGTTTATCCCATCTCCATTTTCAAAGCTGTTATCATGAGCGATTCCGTTCCTCTTTTAATATGTTTTTGCGCGCCTACGCCCATGTCATTTAATCTTCAATATTATTGCCGCCAGAAAGTAGAAATACCCGAAATAACTTGAGATTTTATCACAAAAAAAGTTTTTGAAATCTACATTGATTTTAGAATAGAAGTTAATGCAAGTGTATAAAAGTTGACTACTATGGAAAACCTGACACGCAGTTATTTTTCGATAGCTGAATTTAGATCTGAAAATATACCGCGGACTAAAGTACAATTACATGAGAAAAATCGATATCTTTTATCTTAAATGTCGTTGTTGTTGTTTCTCATTATTAAGCTATGAATATAGGTTCATTGCTTTTTAAAGAGCAAACCTCAAATTTAAAACAAAAAGTTAAATTGATGAGTTTTTAAAAAGTATCTTATAGATAACTATTTCGTAAATATTATTTGTGATCTTTTACTAATATTCCTTCCAACACGCAATCCTTCAACGGTTGTCAGTGAACAATTCAGATAGTAAGTAAATAATAAGTCTTACGGCAAAATTCGAACTGGCATCTTTTTTCCTCAGAGAATCTGCCTAGCTGTGATAGCTGTCTTACCAATTCGACCTTGGAGACTACTGGTTACAGAAGCTGAAACTTAGAATCGAAGAAATGCAAGTCGTAAAATTAATTATAATTAACAATCCTTCATGAAATAAATTCAAAATGATATTTGTAGATATGTTAGTGTATTCTTAATCGTCATTTACTTTCAGTTTTCATAAGCACATAATCATTGCTAGTTTGTGAAGAAGGGCAATTATTCCAGATTGTTGCAACCGTGATAATTGTTCATCTGTCAAATACGAGTCAAAATGATATATTTTCTTTTAACCACTATTCACCTGAATCTTAATTTTTTTAGATGTTTTTCTTGTGTTTGTTTTTTTTCATCAAAACACAACGCAGATCAGATGTGAAGAATAAGTTTACAGTGAGACTCAAACTCATACCCTATCTGTAGATGTGAGCCAAGTTTAACACAACGGCAACTCTAACAACTTGGCCACGAGACATGTACGATGTTGTAGCATTGTTAATCATTATTAATCTTATGACTTGTGTATCTTCCAGTTCAAGTTTCAGCTTCTGTAACCGGTAGTCTCCCTGGTCGAATTGGTGATACAGCTGCCCACCAGCCAGGCAGAAATGTAAATCTAACCTTTAAACCCACTATTTACACCGATATCTCCTGTGCCATATCCGTCTTGCTTTCTGTGCCGGCAGTTTCAGCGAAAACAAATATTTCATCATTTATCTTCTATCAGACTAAGAATTGTAAACCTTTAATAAATTTTCACTACTATACACTACACAGCACGAGCCCAACGTACCTATTGCATTGCTATCATGTAAAAGCACGTGTGTTCGTGTCATGTTTCAACGGTAAGTTTGCTGCCTATAGTGTCTGGATACACATATTGAGATTTCTTTATTCAACAGATTATTGTCTTATTGTATGAGTCGCAAGTGTAGGATGGAGTGAGTTTGACAGGATAAAGAGGATAAAACATCAGCCGGTTAACCCACGGACAGGCAATTAAGTCTAAACAATTGTTTAATATCACTGGCGGCCAGGGTAGTTAGTATATCTCTGTGATTCCCAAAGTGGGCGATACCGTCCCCTGGGGGCTGATGGGAGACTTAAAGTGGGTGGAATACTCAAGGTGGAGGGGGTGCCGGAAGGCAAGGCGGCGGTAGGGAGTGTTGAAAGACAAGGTAGGGTAGGGCGGAAGAGGCAAGGGGCAAAGTATTCGAAACGATACCTATGTATTGAGTCGTATGTCTGAAAAGCTAATTTTACAGTTATATTTATCTTTCTATTTATCATTCAGGTACTATACATACTTTCATACAATCATATTTTTATTTTGATATACGTGCATATAGATGTATACCGGCTTTCTATTTTCCAGTATATTATATTGTCTCAACATGTGATGGACTGCACTTTTCTAAATTTTTCAGCATTGTAAAAGAGCTTCTGAGGACGCCGATTAGGACAAGGAGAAATGCATCGAACCTTATCTAAATGATGAAAAATTTCAAGATGTAACGCCGTAAAATAACTGTTGTCATATATATGTGAATATATAGTGCTACTTAGAGATCCGGAAATTACGAACAGCGCTCGAGGAACAATACAATACAAAAGGTAGTAGGAAAATATTACCTTTTGTATGTTTTGTAATTTGGAGGTTTTCGGCGTAACTTTTTTTTTTCATTCATTCCAGGTGCTGACAGCAAAGATTTATTTGGATTGTTTTGCTCCATTCTAAGACACGAAATCTTCAAGAGATTGTGATAATACTTTTGGGGAAAAAAACATGTTGTGAGTTCCCAAAGGAGCTAAAATCATTCATATCTTTCTAAATGACTGATTAAATAGTTTTTCAACAAACGTGATACATAAACTAGGGAGATCTGATGAACTTATTCACGGGAAAGAGTTTGTTTCAAATATCTGCTATTTAGAACACCACAATTTTTTGCCATTCCAATAAGATTTTGCGTAACATTTCGAAAGATATCTGGTCCACTTATTTCTCAGACATTATTCCTTAGTTCTGGACAGTCCTTGCCTTTTTTACCGTAGACTTTATCCTGCAAATAATCCCAAACAAAAAATCCTGCGATGGCGGTGTCCAATCAAATATGCTCTTTGGACCAACATTTTTAATCGATGGTATTCAAAGCAAAGTTCTGGCTCGCTGCTCAATTGTGTACTTTACTATGATGAATCTCCAAGGGAATTTTTATATCTGAAACTAGAGAAACAAGGATTATCAAAATAAGAAAAATATATCGTTTTAAACCTATTCATGATTTTCGCACCACCCTGTACTATCTATCTATCTATCTATCTATCTCCCTCTCTCTCTCTCTCTCTCTATATATATATATATATATATATATATATATATATATATGTATGTATGTATATAAATGGTACCTGCTTCAACGTTACTCTCACCATTAAGCTAAACAGTCACCGGCAATGTAAAGGCCCTTATATACAGTCTAGAAATACATACAGCTTTATACACTAAACATTAATTTCAAAAGTTATTTCGTGTCACTTCATTCACTTATTTCCTAATATCTTTTAATGTAATTTATGCAATTTTTCTCATTGATTTTTCCTGTTTTACATATACTTCGATATCATGGCACTATGCATAAATTGACTCCAGTTAGGATCATCAGTTGTCCATCATGTAACTGTTCGGGAATTTTGAAAACAAAGCAGTTATATTAACATGGTACCCCAGCAGTGTTGATCAAACACCACCTTTTCTTCAGCAATGATTTTAATATATAGCTTATGTCTTTTATAGGGATGTTATTTCATACTACATATCAGTTAATATTTTGAAATAGGGCTTATTGATGTAGGTTACCCCAAAAGAGTATTTAAAGATGAGGTAATCGATGAGTATAACAACAGACGTGACTTCTATTGAGTGTTCACCAATGGGGGTATTGAATCTGTTGTGTCGGTTTTAATATTTAAGAATTCTGATTACGTGGGTCGATTATTCACCATATTCACCCGGTGAATTTGACAATATATGTGTATAAATAACATTTTTTTTGTATTTCGGTGAATTTACTGCGCTTAAAGGGAAATTTTGATTATGATTAGATGAAAATTAAAAATAATCCACCAGTCTTGATAAATTAATAAACCAACAAGCACATGTCAGGTGTTTTCTCCCACAACTCTTTAATATACATATATATATATATATATATATATATATATATATATATATATATATATATATATATATATATATATATATATATATATATATGTATATATATATATATATATATATATATATATATATATATATATATATATATATATATATATACATATATATATATATACACACATATATAACGAGATTTCAAGTTATATTAAATTTATTTCACGGCTAAATGTTTCTTGCAAAAGGCTAAAAGCTGTTCACATTCGTCCAGTGAAATATAATCCGGTCAATTTAGCCGTTCGCAAGTCGTGAATGAATTTAACGTAACTTAAAATCTTGTATTATTATCATTATGATAGCCCTATCTACAAAGATATTGAACACTCTTATAGAGATTGCATTATATATACGACCTAAGAAATGGATATGTATAATCTGATAGAACGATAATAGAAAATGGGGCCGCTAGGGCTATTTAGATCAATGGTGAGAGTAACGCAACATCGAAGCAGCTACGCTATCGGCCGCAGGTTCATATATATATATATATAGTTGTATGTTTCATACCACGAACGATTGTCAGTGTTCTAGCCCAAGTAGAAGCAAGGAATTCGAATCCTGATCCTTAAGGTAAGTAGTTCTTTCAACTCAGAAGATTGGCTTAACACGATGTGATTTTATCATCCCTCACTATGAACCGATTATTTTTCTGCTGCCGTTCTTCTTCTTCTTCTTCTTCTTCTTCTTCTTCTTCTTCTTCTTCTTCCTCCGCTTGAA
>OY735209.1:16456112-16463612 GCA_963457665.1 Thysanoteuthis rhombus
GACGACCAGAAAAAAATGTTGGCATCTTTGATTATCTATGAATGAAACTGATATTTTTTCACATATTCAAAAATATTTTATTTTTTACCCAATCTCGTTACTTTTTGTTTCAAAATCTTTTTTTAAAAGACAGAAAACACTAATAGAACTAGAAAAATGAATACGTGTATATATTTGTAATAATGCATGTATGTATTTTTTATCCAACTGAAAAAAAAAAAAGCATATTTGGAATCAGCATATCCCAAACTATCTACGGCACATATTTTAGACCGGCGAATTCCCTTCATTTTTTCTAATTTCATAAAATCTAAGATCAATTTAGGGTAGAAAATTTATATTTTACATAAAGCAAAGTAGCTCCAAAAATTTCATCGAATGAAATTAATACTTAATATGAAAGGAAACAACCCCGAAAGTTTCACCCAATTAAATGAAATTTGTCACTATTTGTTTTTAAGCTATTTCCATGCAGGATAACCAAAATATCCCTCAATCTAAAATATATACAAATATTGAGTTATGTTAAATTCACTTGAACGAAAAAAATTTTTCAAAATTTAGCAAAAGAAACAGAATTACTTCAAATAAAATTAAAATGACTAAGAATTTGTTTTCCACCTGAAAATAGAAAACATATCTCTCAATCAAAAATATGTACAAATATGGAATGGTTTTGAATTTAGCATTTTTATTCACTGTTCGATTTCTATCTAATCAATGAAAAATCTCTCTTACTTACCTGATTTTAAATCCTGGAAAATATTCAAATTGAATGTTATCCAAGAGTTAGTAATGATGATGATTTTGAAAAAGGACATGATTCAATAATTACTTAGTTCGAATCTATGATCTTTTATTGGGGCCAATCTTTCATTAGGGCCGTTTAGGGCTTTCAGCTAGTTGAACAACGGTAGCCACCAAATGTGCTTTATTTTTT
The DNA here is from genome assembly GCA_963457665.1 of Thysanoteuthis rhombus. Classification (NCBI taxonomy): domain Eukaryota; kingdom Metazoa; phylum Mollusca; class Cephalopoda; order Oegopsida; family Thysanoteuthidae; genus Thysanoteuthis; species Thysanoteuthis major. The sequence continues at coordinate 16,457,053 of OY735209.1, forward strand.
TTAATTTTTGTGCATTTGCGTTTTCCAGCGCATCTGGCTATACCGTTTTGTCTAGACTTGAAAATTGGCATCAGTACCCCACTAAACTGCTTCTAAAAATGTTCTATTCTATTATCGGAAAAATGTTTTTTTCACCTATTCGAGGTCTTACTCTAACGAGTTTACGGATAACATGTAGATTCTCCTGAATCACTCTAATAATAATGATCTAATTTCCATATATCTACATAAAACCAAAGGTCTGATTCTGTTCATTTGTATGTGACATTTAAGTAACAGAACCAATGCATTGTAACCAGAGGTATCTAATTAAGGCATCCCTAAAATTCACTAACTTGAAGAATTGAATTGAATATAGTAGGGTCTGCGTTCGCACTCACCTAACAATAATGATCCTCTTCATCTATCTATCTATCTATCTATCGATCTATCTTACACCAAATTCAATTTGTCTTCATGTGAACTTCAAGTAGCAAAAACAGTGCATAGTAGCCAGAGGTATTGAATCGGGGTACGCCTAATAGAAGAGTTCTGATCTCTTATCTGGGTCGAAGGCCCTATTTAAGGCTTTTTATAGGAACTACCTAAAATCTTTCTGCTGGTATTTATAATCGTTATTCTCATGACCTTCGTTTTGACTTGTTTATTCTTTGATCAAGCCAAATTATTCAGTCCTTCCAACACTTCCCGTTTCCAGTCGTTAGAGAGAAAGGGGAAAAGCTCGCTGAACCCCGTATTTTACGCTTTTTTCTACAGAGATCAGTGTAGATTAAAACTGGAAAAATTGCCAGTCTTTTTGACGAGTGTTGAATATGCACAGAAGCGTCATATTATACGATCGACAAAAACTTTATTGTGATACATGATAAATATGTAATTAATGAAACTCAATAGGGAACGTTCTTATTTTTCCTCTCGACAGGCTCCCCTACCGTGGCTTTTTTTTTACGCCTTTTGTTCGTATTTTGCCCAGTAGGTTCACCGGGTAACATAAGTACAAGGTACACACAGACTGGGTGCACCAACATACACACGACTGGCTGTTTATTACACACACCTGGCTATAAATGGCAGTAAATTGTCTATAAAGTGTTATAGGACCTTATCAACTCCGTGTCCCGAGACCTTTCATATTTCTAATAGCTGTTTTCATTCCCGTCGTCTCCTTTCGTGGGAGAAAAATATTGAAGTCATATTTGACATATGTCTTTTATTTGTAGGCTTGTTATGGACATTTGTTTGGCTGTCAAGAACAGGGATGTCAGGGGGAAATAAGAGGTTGAGAATTGAAACATTGACGAGGTAAGAGTAAAAGAATGGAGGGATGAGGGGGAGAAATAGGGAGGAGGAAAGGGAACTAGATTAGGGTGGAGAGAGGAGGAGACTAGATGAGAATAGAGGGAGGGTGAGGAGTATAGGAGGAAGGACGGAAGGAAGAAAGAAAGAGAGGGAGGGAGGAAGAAAGGAAGTTAGATGAGAGCTGGGGGACAGGAGACTAAATTTGGAGGGAGAAAGGGAGATAACTGAGTGAGAGTGAGGGGAGTAGGAGATATGATGGAAAAAAAGGAGATAAATGATTATATGAGAGGAGGAAGAGACAGGATGAGGGTTGGAGGACAGGGGAGAAAAGATGAGTGGAGGGAATTGAAGAAGTAGATGACGATGGAGAAAGGAAAAGAACTACATGGACACTAGATGAGGGTGGAGGAAAGACATTAGATGAGTGGAGGAAGGACACTAGATGAAGGTTGAGGAAGGACATTACATGATGGTGGAGGAAGGACATTACATGAGTGTGGAGGAAGGACACTGGATGAGATCGGAGGAAGGACACTAGATGAGGGTGGAGGAAAGACATTAGATGAGTGGAGGAAGGACACTAGATGAAGGTTGAGGAAGGACATTACATGATGGTGGAGGAAGGACATTACATGAGTGTGGAGGAAGGACACTGGATGAGATCGGAGGAAGGACACTAGATGAGGGTGGAGGAAAGACATTAGATGAGTGGAGGAAGGACACTAGATGAAGGTTGAGGAAGGACATTACATGATGGTGGAGGAAGGACATTACATGAGTGTGGAGGAAGGACACTGGATGAGATCGGAGGAAGGACACTAGATGAGGGTGGAGGAAAGACATTAGATGAGTGTGGAGGAAGGACACTAGATGAGGTCGGAGGAAGGACATTACATGAGGGTGGAGGAAGGACACTAGATGAGTGTGGAGGAAGGACACTAGATGAGGGTGGAGGAAGGACATTACATGAGGGTGGAGGAAGGACACTAGATGAGGGTTGAGGAAGGACACTAAATGAGGGTGGAGGAAGGACATTACATGAGGGTGGAGGAAATTATATGAGTGGAGGAAGGGACAAGATTGTACTTCGAGGACTGAGGAGAAAATACGTGTGGAGGGAATAGAAAAAGTAGAAGACGATGGAGAAAGGAAGAGAACTTGATGAAGGTGGAGGGAGGGAACTAAAAGTGGGTGAAAGACAGAGGGCACTATATGTGGGTAGAGGGAGGAGACTAGATGAGGCTTGAGGGGGGAAAAGAACTTGATGAGATTGGAGGAGTGTGAATGTTTGATTAGGATAAGAGGAAGAAGGTGAAATATAAGAGGATGAATGAAAGAGAAGAAGTTGACGAGAGTGAAGGATAGAGAATTGGATGATTGTGATGGAAGAAGAGTAAGAATGAGAGTGGAGAATGGGGAGGGAGGAAAAATAGATGTGGGTTACAGAAGGAAAAAATGGATAACGAAAAATACAGTTTACTGGAGGATTACGGAGAAATAAAGCTGGAAGGGAAAAAGAAAACTATTCCTTTTTAGCTTCAATTTTAAAAGTTTGATTTCCTATCTCAAAAAGTTGAACTTCAAATTTGAAAAAGTTGATCTTCAATTTAAAAGAGTTGATATTTATTACTCAGAAAGAGTTTCCAAGTTCAATGCTTCTCAGAGCAGGCGAAAATGTATAAAGCGTACTGGAGTGTCGTGAAGGTTGCTATGAGACACTGTCATTGGTTTAAGCAAGATACCTAATGATATTTACTAAACATAGCTTTGTTCGGCACATGGTCACTATAGTGGGGCGTGCAATGAGAATAGAACTTTTTATTATTGTAAAATTGTGTGTGTATCAATGAAGGTGGGACACTCACGTCTAAGCCAGACACCCTATAACATTTTCTAAACTCAGCTTTGTTTGGCACAAGGTCACTGTTTTGGGGCGTAGTGTGAGGATAGAACTTTCTATGTCTGTAAGACTGTGTGAGTATGGATAAAAGTAGGACACTTGCTCCGAATTACTCGAACCCCCAAGAGAACAGGATGTAACACAAAGTCGGTTTAACGAATGGAACCTCACACGCGAATGTGCGAGGCATGAACCCCCTCAAATAATTCCCCCCAAAATCCTTTTTAGTCCTTGCAACTATTGTTGTGGGGTCATGAGCCCTTCGCCATGGTGCGAACCCTGATCCTTCTGACCAATACTTCACACAGATAATTGCATCGCGTCTGTGACCGTCTGATCGGAAATTATCTTCTAAATCGAATGATCAGAAAGCTGGGACATTCGTTTATGTGCAAATCTTGCAAAAAGTTAAAACTGTTTTAGTTCTTCACAGGAGATTTCATGAAGACAACATTGATTTAAAAGTTAGGACCGTCTTGCATAGAAAAACATTGGAGGTAACGAATTCTTTAAAAAATTCTGAACTTTTGGGTAACAGATCGTATTTGCAAATTCGTCTTCTTATTAGCCCCTGTCTAGGTTGACTGCAGATGTAACAGTATTTTACTTCTACTGCCTGATCAGGTGAGGCAAATATGGGACATGTTTGATTAAATGCCCACTCACCCACCTCTCTCAACCATTGTGATGTGGTATAGACAAGACATTCTTTGTCAACATATCTTACAATGGAACAGTGCACAGGAAGAAATAGATTCATGACTTTGCCAAGGTCATTTGCAAATTAGACGGAAGCAACCTCGGCCGAAATTCAAATGCGCATTACCGATTCCACATTCCTTTTTTTAACCGTTACGCCGACATTCACCTCCTTCCAAAAGTGTGCTTTAAAACCTAAACGTTTAAGGCCACTTAACCATAGTCTTACAGAACAAAAAAGTAGGCTTGCGTCAAAAATCATATACGCATATATAAAAGAAGCCATGTCTAACGCACTTATAGTATCAGCCCCTCCCCTATCCTCTTATGAAGATTTTTCTCCCCTCTCCAGTTCTCACCTCTGAATAAATCTTGCTTCTCTCTCCCTGAAGTATTTGTCACACTTATAGGATCAGTTGCAGCCCTCAAGTTGTCTCCCTCTCTATGTTCTTATTAAACTACCTTTTCTCCTCTCTCCCTTCCTACCATCTTATTTTAAATACATTTTTCTCCCTTCCCATCCTCTTATTAAAAATCTAAACCTTTCTCTCCTACATTTCTGTTTTCCCTTCTCCCCTGTTACCATACCCGTCACCCTTATAATACTGATAGTGACCGTAGCAACCATCAGCCAAACCTGGAGTACGCTCATGATAACCGTCAGCAGAGCAACGGATCATGGACCGGTCAAAATAATTAAATATTCATTGAATCCACGAATATTTTTTAAGAACAAGAGAATCACCTGTAATATTATTCCGCTTGTTCCTAATTTCATTTCCTCTCTTCGCACCCACTTATTAAACAAACTTCTGATACATTCAACATAATATAGTGACATAAGCGAAAGGTTGAATAGTTCAATAAGAGAGTTAGAAGAGCAAGGACAGTAAAGAAAGTTGGTTTAATAAGAGGTGAGGGAGGGAGAGGACAGGAAGTAATACTGAAAGAGAAAACAGATTAGAAAGTTATGTATTTCAATCAGAAACGTGGGAGCAAGGAAACAGAAGAGGAAAGGTTGATAAGTTTAATTCGAGGTCAGGAAGAGAGATTACAGTAAAGAAAGTTAGGTATTTTGATAAGATGGTAAGGAAAGAGATGACATGAAAGGTAGTTTATCAACATGATAGGAAGAAAGAGGTCAGAAAAGTTAGTTGGACAGTTTGATTAAAAGGGTAGGAAGGGAGAGAACAGGAAAGAAAGTTATGTAGTTTAATAAGAGGGTAGGTAGGAGACAGAAAAGGTTAAGTAATTTGCTGCAGAAATAGAAAGACTTTTGTATATTAAACTAGTCTATGTTTTTATAACATCTACATACAATTACGGGCGGACACCGAAGACTGGAAGGGTTAAAAAAAAAAAGATAATGAGAAGATAGAAGCAAAGGGTGAGAGAATAGCAGAGGCATGAGATATTGGATAATCTTAACAGTCAAGACCCGTTGAATTTCCACGGGTTCAACTAGTATTTATTCAATCAGCCAATATGATTTAACAGCAAGAGAATCATAAACACAAATAGACAAACTCGAAGATTCTATTTTCATTGTTCAATTCATTAAAAACTGAAGCTTTATTAAATTGCAAATACATGATATGACAGAACGACATATAAAAGACGTACGTAGTTTTTTCTCATGGCCTTTTTGGTGAATTTAACCTTCAAATCATTTTTTCTTCTTATTTTCTTTAATATGCTATGTATTTGCAAACGACGCCTACAAGTCTCGCAATATCTCGTTGGAACTAATTTGAATCTCGTTAATCTCTCTTTTTTTTTAGAGACCAACGCCGTATGACTAAAAACTTTGAGGCCGGGCCTGACTTCTTAGTTTCATTTTCCCTTTCAATACACGTAATTCTGTCTTTCCACCCTACCCCTTTTAAAAACTCTAACTCCCCTTCGTTTTGCGTCTGTTATCTTTATCGTTTTTTATTTTATTCAATTTATTTATTCATTTTTTTGGCATTCAAGAAAGCGTGAGACGCATTTTAGGAAAGGGTGAGTGAACTCCCCTTTCGTTTCGGGGTCGCTGCATACTGGAGCTATCTGCTGCAAAGGGCCCCCATTAATCTGTTCACACCAAAACAATCATGGCGCCCGTTTTGACGCGAAGTATTAATGAAAACCAACTCGTTAATTTATAAACATCTTTTTTTTTCTCGTCTTTATCACGTTTCACAGCTATCCTTCTTAGCTTCCTCTCCTGACATTTTTCACCAAGTTAATCTAATAATTTTTTTCTTCTTTTTCGTTTTTACTCGATTTTTTTTATTTGTCTGTTTGTTTGTTTGTTATTCCGTCTCTGTTCTTGCGCGTAACTTTTAATCTACTCCTTGTTTCGTCACCTTTTTTCTCCCCTCTCTCTCTCTCTTTCTTTCTCTCTCTCTCTCTCTCTCTCTCTCTCTCTCTGTCTCTCTCTCTCATTCTACTCTCTCCTTCTTTTGCACTCTTGCTAACTCGGTTTTTCTCAAGGCCTTCTCTCTTTAGTTATTTTCCCCTCTCCTTCCCTTCCTCTTTGCTCTCTTTCTGACTCAGTTTTCTCGACTCACTCTCCCTCAAATTCTCTTCCACTCTTCTTTTCTTTCCCTTTTTTTGCTCCCCCCCAACTCGTCAGTTTTCATTTAACTCCTCTCTCTATAGTTTTTTTCCTTCTTTCCTA
>OY735209.1:16468612-16491112 GCA_963457665.1 Thysanoteuthis rhombus
GATCTTGGTTTGGCAACTGATCACGCCTCCTGGTGAGACTTGACAGCAATACATTCGAGAAGGAGGGATTTGAACTGGATTTGAGGGAGAAGAGTTAGGTAAAAATGGACAAATGAGAATGACGACCAATAGGGTAATAAAAAGAGAAAAAAGGTTTAAGGGAATCGCAGGAGGAAATGAGAAAAATACCCAGTGAAAGAAGTAAGAATTATCCAATTTATAATGAAAAACATGAAGAAAGAGAAACAGAGAAATGAATTATTGAATGATGAATGAAAAGGGAAGCTTCTTACGGTGTAGGAAACAGAGGGTCTGTTGTTGTTGAGTACCACAAGGCCAAGGCTTCGACCAGATTTTTTTTTCATTTAATAATGATCTATCAGGAAGAAATTCTATAAATTGTAGAGTTTTCACAATTGATTCAAAATTGCACCATCGAATCTTATCGTGACCAAGTTAGAGTGCAGATGTTCTACGTTGTCATGGCCAAGAGAATGGTTAATTAAAATAAATATAAGATGTTACGTGTAGAAAATAGCGACCATGTTATGATAACCATATGAACGAAAATATACTAGATACAGTAAATAACAAAAAAAAAGGATCTTCGCATCATATAAACTAATGAACTTTTATTTGAAAAGGCGAACAAGGTACTGGGACTGATTAAGTATACTTTTACTTATACAGATGAATACTCGTTCCTCGTATCATATAAGACTTATGTTTAAAAAATCTCATTAAAAAAAATCCAAATACGAGCTACTTGGTAACAGAATTGAAAAGTATGAGTTATGAATGTACATTATAGGAGTGAGGTTGAGATTGTTGAAAAAAAGGAGAGATCGGGGAGACTTGGTAGAAATATTTAGGATCATGCGTTGTATAGAATTAGTAGATCTTAGAGTACTTTTTACTTAAATGAAACACAAGAGACTTAGAGGCCATGCATATATGGGGGAAATGGATAGGAGTCGACTGAATTTTAGAAAAAAAAATCTTTTTCAGCGATAGAATGGTAGGACCATTGAATAGATTACTGGAATGTGTATTGCTATCAACGTACGTAAATGAGTTTTAAAAGATTTATGATGTTTATTACATCAGTGTTAGCGTTAATGTTTAAGGACTTAGATATTGTGTGAACATGATTATTCGGTTTGTGATTTTATATAGAGTTAGTATACTTATCTTCCACATCAAAAATAAATTCTAAATATTACAGAAAGAGAAAGTGTACGACGAAAAAAAGGAATGAAAGTATGAAAGAATATTCGTAAAGGCCACAAATTAGGATTCTGACTCTGTTTATTTTTAAAATATTAATGGAAAGAAAGAAAGAGAGAAAGAAGGAACAGAAGAAAGAAAAAAAGAAAGGAAATGAAGAAAGTAACGGTAAGAAGATGTAAAGGAATTAAAAGGTGAGAAAAAGAGAACCTTCGAAAATCAAAGAATGAAAAAGAAAAGGAGATTGAAGGAAAAGAAGGGGATAAACAGAAGCAAGGAAAGAAATGAAAAAGAAGAATGATAGAAAAAAATATAATGTAAAAAATGAACAGTAAAGTTGATCGGCAAAAGAAAGGAAGAAAGAAAGGGGGGAAGGATGAAGGAAAGAAGAATGAAGTCGAAAAAAATAAATGAAAGAAGAAAAGGAAGAAAGAAAGAAAATAGAAGGAAGGAAAGTGAAAAAAATGTCGAATGAAACAGTCAGTGACAATGTTGGGCTTTATGACTCGTGAAGAACCAGAAAGCCGCGCGGCTTTCAAAGGTAAAATGAAAGTGAAACAGTCGAGGGGCTTAGAGTTTGTTTTTCTTTTCATTTCATTCCATGTATGTTGTTTTATTTGTTCATTTATTTTACTACAAGAGAGAAAAAAAACGATGTCGGTGTGTGAATGCAACAGAAAAGTAGTTAGACAAAGAGCAGGGGGGAAAAAAGCCACTTGGGGCGAATCATGTGAAGATTTGGGCGAATAGCCGTGTTGAGAGCAAAGTTGGTAAACGAGGTATTTTCTCTTATTGTGTCCGAATCGAGAATGAACATGCCACTGTTCGGTATCCCGTCGTTGGCGACGTCAAATGGCCATTGATCGCGGGGAAATTTCATTTCCGGACCCAACTTTGATGTCAGCTAAAGACCAGCAAAGGAAACACTAACCATAAAACACTTACATACATGCTCACGTCTAGCAACCCACAGAAATACGTTGTGAAGACATGGCATGAACTGGTGGCGAGAAAAGAAACAGGGACATCGAGGGAAAGTGGGGGGAAGGGGGGCAGAAAAGAGTTAGGGGAAAACAAAGACACGCACGCATGCGCGCACGCACGCTCACTCGCACACACACTTGTATACAAATAATTTAGATAAAAAAACACGGAAAGAAAGGACGAAAGAAAGACCAGGAAAGAAAAATATTAGACAAATGGAAGAAATTGAAAGAAAGAATTAGAAAAGGGAAAAAAAGAACAAATAAATTAGAAAATAGAAAGGGAACGAGACTGAAAATATAAGAAAGAAGATAAATCAAGAAAGAGAGAAAGAAAGAAAGGAAAGAAAAAAGAAATTTGCAATCATGTGACTCATAAGACTAAAGTTTATAAATAACATAGAAATGCGTTCGTACTGTATACGGCTAAATGAAAAGAAAGAAAGGACGCGAGAAAGACAGAAAGAAAGAAAGAAAGAAAGAAAGAAGGGAGGGAGGAAGGGAGGACATGAGAAAGAAATAAAGACAGAAAGAAGGAAGGAAGGGTGGAAGAAAGAAAGGAAGTGAGGGAGGAAGGAAGAGAGGAAGGAAAGAAAATGTTTTCATGTGACTCATAAGACACAAAAACTACTTGCATACAATGGAAAACGAATCTACCCACAAGGGAAGAAGAGAGAAAGTCAGAGATCTATGCAGAGATTTAAAGGGGAGAGAGAGAGAGAGAGAGAGAGAGAGAGTGGGCTGAATGATTTCGAGAGAGAAATATACATACATACATACATATATACATACATACATATGGAAAATCTGAATGGTATGCATTGTATATAAGCCTTTTTTCAATAGACAGAGGTGAAATTGAGGTGAAAGAGAGACGAATGTATACATATATATATATTTATATATATCGTGTTTCACCATGTATTATCAGCTATCATAGATAATCCACACCACCATCCCCGGATTGAGCTTTAATTTCGAATGAAAATGCGTTATCCTGTGTATACAATTATATTTACAAATATGTAGGACTATTATATATCCGTAGATGATACGCACCTGGACGTTTTAGCTCCATCTTATGCCTGGTCTCCTAATCTCCTAATGTGTTTTTTATCCATAGGACACGAATCTATTAACTTTTTGTCCTGTCTGCTATCCTTTTTTTCTTGCTATGCGTCCAACCAAACTCCATTTTGTTTCTTGATAATTTCTACGATATCTTCTATTTTGGTTAGTTCTCCGGTCCATGTTGATCTTTCATCTATCTCTTGATTTTATTCCTAATGTTTGTCTTCTAATTGCTCTTCGTGTAATTCAATATTTTGCATCTGTGTGTCATAGTTGGTATTGTACATTCATTGTACACTGCGTGTTTGAAGCATATATGGAAGGCACTTATCAATATGTCTTTATATTAATTAGCCGCTTTCCAAATCATCGTCATTTTATTTCGTTTTTATGGTCTTTCTTTTGAAAAAGACGATACAATTAAAATAAGATAAAAATGAATGAATTTTTGAAGGTCTGCCAACGTCGAGTAATTCTTAGCTTGATTTCTTATTTTGAGTGTTCCATGGAGATCCATTGTCGTTAGCAGATGTAGTGTCCCACATTCTTTACCTCAATATTTTTTTATGTTAATCGTTGTGTCTTTGTTCTCAACACAAAACAAGATAATCCCATCAGTCTTAAAAAGAAGGATATCCAACCAATGCCTCCTCCTGGAACCTAACCAAAAGATTGGATCACAAACTGAGAACTATGCTATGAGCACAGGAGAGAATCATGTTCGACACCAAATAGAGAGATCACAAGACAGCACATTATATTAGAAAGAAAACATAGGTCAGAAATATCGGAAAAAACATTTTTTAAAACTCGAATGGCAATGAGCTGATCATGTTACCGGAATGTCAGGCAAACGCTAGACATCACAACACACAACGTGGATCCCCAGAGATCATATACAAAACTGCGACTGGCAAAAAAATAAGAAAGTGTGACGAACTAGACAAGCTCGGAAAGATCTAAAAGTCCGGCGAATCTCGGGGAAGGTCCTCAAACGGATGCTAGAAGGCTGATGATGACAGTTATAGAAAATATTGGTTGAGATTCAAACTCAACTCAAACTTCTATTCCGACTGAAGATGATTACTGCAACGTTTTTATTGTATATATATACAAAAAAAATGTTTTAAAAAATTATAGAAAATATTTTTTCGTATAAATGCATTTATTTATCAGATTGAAATAAACCTCTGAATATATGCATGGTGATTTTTCGTTAGTATGTAAGACTTGTCAATTCAACTCAATCAATAGGTCAACCTACTGGTAATCAGTTAGTAGTAAGTTCAAATCAGGTTAGTAAAATGAGGATTTTGCATATCGATCAACACCCTTCATTTTAATGAAAATGGTTCCTGCTATCGTAAGGAAACAAAGTCAACTTGAGACTTTATATTGGAGTTGGACAATAAAATGAATATTTTCCTATCGTGATTGGCTGGTGGCTCTCTATAACAAATATCTTTCAATCAGAAGCGAATTTCTGGTCCACCCAAAACAATTACCATTTCTGTAGAATATGATCCAACTTTACACAAAACTCCTTTGGAATTCATCGACAACTTTTGAAGAGACAAGCAGACCAACACAAACGCCCCTTTTTTTAAGGTTGGGTACCCTTAGGTAGGGCACTCGTCTGCTACAGCCACTATGCAATGCTGTTCCAACCTCAGGAATGGAGCATTTTGGTGGATGGGGAATTATGCATAAGTAAAATATATCGCTTAATTTGGTCCTATTGAGTGTCCAGTTCTACGCAAGGCAGGGGTAGAGCACCTGGGTCTAAAGTGAAGGTTTCAATCCGACCTCGTGGTACTAAAATGGATATTGAATAGCCTATAGCCACACTGAAGAGTTGTAATACAACGAAATAGCTGCCTTTGGATGACACAATTATCACACACACACACGCACACACACACACACACATATATATATATATATATATATATATATATATATATATATATATATGTGTGTGTGTGTGTGTGCAAGAAAGATGTAAACGATACATTTTTTTTCTGAGAATCTGTTTTAATCAGGAAAAATGAACATTCAACTTTGCGGTCACAAATTTCCTCGTATCTGAGAAAGTGGGCTAGTACAATTTAGGGAAGGCCATATCTGCTGTAAAGCATTAAATTGTTTGGTGATTTCAGAACTGTATGGATTTTAGCACACGCATAAACCAATGAAAAACTATACATACATAGCGAAAAAAACTCAGATAAGTGAGATAGTAACCAATGGTTTGTCTGTTTTACAGTATGACCTCCCTTGTTCTATCACGCTTTCTAGAAATTGGAGAGAGAAAACTAAGGGAAAAAATAAGTAAAAAGTGTTTGTTTGACTGAATAGCCAACACAAAGAGAGTCGCTAAAGCATACTAAAAAGGTTTCAGCACATCTTTTGACAATGTTTTCTTTAGAAAATCACAATCTAAAATTTTTTCTTTTGACAAAAAATTTTTCTTGTATTTACTTTTTAACTTTTTTTTTTAAATTTGCCTTTGCTTTTAATCTTTATTTATTTATTTATCATTCTTAACGTTCTATTTTTTTTGTAACTTTTTTCAAGTTGTTTTTCAAACAATAGTTTCCATGATAGTTATTTTTCTTCTCCCAACGTGTCTTTTATCATCAGATTTCTGTTCATATCTTCATTCCTCTTTTCTTTTTATGCTTCTTCTTCTTCTTCTTCTTCTTCTTCTTCTTCTTCTTCTTCTTCTTCTTCTTCTTCTTCTTCTCTCCATTATGTCTTCACCTTTTCTTCCTCCCTTCCCCATTCTTCTTCTTCTCTTCTTTCATCTTCTTCCTTTTGACCATTAGTCTCTTCCTGTTTACATCGCTTTTCCTATCTCCTTTCCTCAAGAGGAGCATGCGTCCGATGAATAGCACAGTGGGTTTTCTAAGTCCATTATTCATTGTAGTGTATACGTTCCTTCCAGGGTGCTTTGCTACAGTAGGTTCAACTAAACTAAGTAAGAAGGTGTCTGATTAAGTGACGTATTTTTAACTGGTAGGCATTCGAACTCAGGCTAGAGTCAAGTTCTTGAATGCTGATTTTCTAAACAGACAAATCCTCTTCAATTGCAAAATTGTTACAACACAATCTTCTTACACCTCATGTTCTGGAAACTTGATGCCGGACGAAACTGAGCCGAGATATTATTTATTAGTTCATTTTCTTTCTTCTTCTCTTTTTCTGTACTGTTCTTTTTCTTTTGTTGTTTTTGTTTCATTTCTTCATTTCTTAAGATCTTTCAACTCTCAATTCAATATTCCATTTTTGTTGTTCTCGCCTATTATCGTTTTCTTTGTGAATCATTTGCTTTTTCCTTCTAAGCTCATTCTTCTTTTTGCTCAGTTTGCTCTGTTTCTTATCTTCTCCCTTTTCTTCTTCTTTATTCGATTTTCTTCTTTCTTTCCCGTTCCTTCTTTACTGCTGTCGTCAAACTGTCGTCACCCTCGAATCTTGGACACATTCCTCTTCCTTTTCCTCTCCTTTTTTTTTCTTTTTCTTTTGAGCCCTTTTATTAAAGCCGGCCTCCCTTTTTTACGAGTCGTGTGCCACTGAATTTTTTTTTTTTTTTTTTTTTTTTGTAAAGGGCAAAACATGGCTTGTACATTAGCGGACGTTAACTGCTTTCACCAACTCGTGACAATGTATTCGCGCGAGAAAGAGAACGGCTTTACGACCGACTGAACTCGCGTATAAACCGAAAAAAAATGAAAGTAAACATCAGAATTTTACAACGACGAATAATAACGAAGCAATAAGGACCAAGCGAAAAGCATAAATTCAGATTTATATCACCAGAAAAAAAATGGCGCATGTGCTTTGCATATAACAAGGATCAAGTCCTGGCCGACTCAACATTATTCGTATGCACGGAGAGAAAGGTAGGATTGCCAAACACGGTAAAATGTATATGTGTGTGTGTGTGTGTTTGTTTATGTGTGCATGTGTGTGTGTGTTTGTGTGTGTACGTGTGCATTAGTTAATATGATATCCAGTGTTTGTAAAATGAAAAAGAAAAAAAAACAAGTTAACTCGAACTTTATTCTGTTGATATGCAAAAGGCATAATTCCTTATATATATATATAGACATATATATATATATATATATATATATATATATATATATATATATATATATATATATGTATATATATATATATATATATATATATATATATCATAGAGTAGTGGATATACAACCCGACAGAATTATTATAAATGCGTTATCTTTATTTGAACCGACATCCCGTTTTCTTACACGTTGGCCAAGACAGCGTAAATGGAATAAACAATCACAAAAATTGGCTGTTGTAGGAATCGAACGTGCGTCAAACAGGCTACTGTCTTAACGTGACGCCGCACTAACCAGCCAGCTGGTAACTCTGTGGTTCGAATACATGCTAGACAAAAACCTTCCCCATATCCTTCCATGACAACTGCGATTGCGTTATCTCTGTCATGTCTTACCAACAACTTTTTCAATCCCATCTCTCCATTTTGTGTGCGTTATTTTCTTTGTGCGTTTACTGTCCCATGGGCACCAATCAGTTTGTATTTTGCTCACACTGTTGTCTTTTATTCTTGCTAAATGCCCTGCCCATCTTCATATTTGCTGCTTGATTACTTGTATGCTATCCTTCACTTAGATCTTGAACTCTGTGTTGATCTTCTTTCATCATTAACAGTTATTCCTAGCATTGCTCTTTCCATGGCCCTTTCTGCGATTCTGCATTGATTTTCGAGTGGTTTCGTAAGTTCTGTATGTGTCTGTATGTCTTAGAATGTATTATGATTTTATAAATCAGGTTTTAAGCATATTGGCAATTTGCTTTTTAGAATATCTCTATCTATACCATATGTCTGCACCAAATCGATATATATCGTTTTCTTTCGTTTCTGGGGTTTTTCTCAAGCTTTATCGCATGACCGAAGTTAATATATTCTTTAAGCTTTTCCGAGTTTCATGATCCGTACTCTATTCATGCTTGATTCTACTTTTTCAGCTTTCTCTAGCAATATCATTACAAAACCTTGGAGGGTTCTAATATCTCAATGTTTACTTCCATGTTTTCCCAGACTATTTCTTCTGAAAGGTGCTTCCAAGGCTCGCTGTAAATAGTTTAGGCAAATTTGTATCCCCTAGTCTTACTCCTTTTCCAAACTTTATCTTGTCTGTATCTTCAAAAAGTGTAATTATTGCCGCACCATTTTTGTATGTATTATCCATTACTTTTATATAGTTTTCATTCATACCCTATCATCGAATTGAGCTGAAGACTGTCGAGTGTTTTGCAGAGTTAAAGGCTTTTTCATAGACAGCATAAGTCAAAACAAAGAGGTTTGTAATAATCTGATGCATTTTCGATCAGCTGGTTTATTCTGTGTAGGTGTTTATTGTCGAATAGCCACTCCTGAAGCTTGCCTGTTCGCATGGATAGTTTTCAACAAACTAGAGTATTCAATATATTTTCAAGAATAGTTTATGAATGTTATGATGTAAAGTAACATGTTGGCGATAACCGAGGTCTTCATCGTATCCTTTCTTGCTTCGTAGAATCACTATTTCCCGATAGAATTTTGAGGACACTTTTTACTCGTAAGCAGTGTATCAATAGTTGCGCTTGTCTTTTTGGAAATATCTTTCCTGCATCTTCAAAAAGATATGTCTTTATATAATCTTTGTCCAGGGATTTCCGCTTTCCATGTTTCGTAGCGCTAACACTACTCCATCCGTTGTCGCGTCTTGAGCTTCACTCTTCTCTATTGAAGCGTTGGTCGGTAATGAATCTATTTTCGAGGCGCATAGGTTCTCAGAATATTCTTTAATCATTCTTAGCATCTTGTACTCACTTTTGTTAATTTCGCCTCTTCTCTCTTTCAATGCATGCATCGATTGTTTGCCTATGTGACCCGTGGCTCGAGCGTGTTTCAAACTCTTTACTTTTCTGACAGCCTCTACTATTTTCTCCATGGTTTTCTTTGGGTTTTTTTTTCTAATAATTTTGTTCATCTGTTCATTTTTTTCTCCTTTTGGTTTCCCCTTCTTTAGTTTTCATTACAATATTTTCCTCCTTTTAATCAGTTTTTAAGTTGTCTCCGATTATTTCCCTGTGCATAAGCAAATTTATTGGTCCAGCACATCCCATAAATGTGCAATCGAATTGAAATCTTGGAAGTTTGGTGGCCAGGGAATCGCATTGACGTATTTTTCATGTTCCTGAAACCATTCGTGTACAATTTGCGCGGATTAACAGGGAAAGATGCCACAACCAACGCAGAAGACTTTTGCCCTGAAAAAGTGAACCTAATCTTGAATGAGTGGTATGCGACAAAGAACCTACCATAAAGATTATAAGACCCAGTGATTGCCAATAAAAACATTGCCTAAAAAATACTACTCTGCATCTGCAAGTATGTTGTCTCACTACAGTGTATCTTGGTGCAATGACTTCACGAGGAAAACGACATGCGAGTAGCCCACCCTCTATCTCCTTCTTAAGAAAAGGTGAGATTTTGTGGACCAGACGAGCTTCTTCCAGTGATACAATGTCCAGTTGCGTGAATATTGAAGAAGTTTTGGACACTCTGACTGCCCTCTGGCTATACAGCCACATATGCAACAAGAATTGATGTACCGTGTGTTATTACATATTCCTTCCTTCACATTGATTAAAGCTATCAGTTTTTTTATTTCATGGTAGATATTCTGTTCGCTTATAATTGACAGAAAAGCCTTTGACCGCCTCTAGTGTAGTATAAAAGTTTTGGCTACCTAATATCTTGTCAGTGGTTTGTGATTTTTCACAGCTTGAATCGCTGCCAATAGAGCGTGGACACCCCACAAGATGTGCAGTTTTTTTTAATGTTCTGGACCAATTTTCTTGCCATTTGGCGTTCACTAAAGTCACTCAAATCTTTTTTCTTGCTCATGAATTTACAAGAAATCGAAATGAAGTATTGGAGAAATGGCTTACTTAATCATGAACCTCTCCCCATGACGTCCGCAGTTGTTACGAGACAGTAGCTGTCATTCTTTCCACATGTCAGTGGTCATGCTGTTTTGGCCCATCAGTATACTTATATATATATATATATATATATATATATATATATATATATATATATATATATATATATATATATATATATATATATATATATGCATGTATATATGAGCTTACGTGTGTGAATTCTTCAAAGTTTTGTATCAAAGAACAATGGCGTCAAATTTTCCAATAAGTACTTTGTATGTGCTAATATATATTTTTGTAAGTTTAAAATTCATGAATGAATATATGTTATTAAGAAATAGGTACATGATCTGACAGAATGAAAACAAATTCTGCTGTATTACATCAAAACTCTTATTTGAAATGATCCCCCATCATTACAAGATGAATGCATCATTTGGTTTAGACAACGTAAATAGAATAAACAATCAAAGAAAATGGGACTGCTGTAGAAATCGAACCGGCAACCGATGGGATAGCCGCCTCAAAGTAGCAATGCTCTTAAGGTGAATAAACAAAATAAGAATTTAGAATTAAAACATTTAATTGGGTTTTTGCATTACCGACAGTTGTTTAGCTCAATGGCTGATTGGCTGCTTACAAGCCTATCATAGTGCTCCTAATATGATGCAGATTGAACAGAATACTACTATACTCTGCAATGACTTGCATTATTATTTGGTTAGCGATTAGGTGCATTTGAGTAATCCTTTCAGTGCTATTATAAAACTTATTTCTAGTGTGGGAACTGACTCGATTTTGATAGTAAATGATGGGGTAAGGATTAAATTAAAGTCATCAAACATGAAAGAATTTCTACAAGAGGAAACAAAGTGACGAGTTTTAAAAAACATTGTATCTTACATTATATTCTTTGATGTAAAACATATTACCCTCTTGAGTGTATTTTCGTGAGTAAGTCTAAAACGAGTGTAAAACATATTGGCTTTCTGAGTGCTTTTCGCATGAAAAATATATTTTATTTGATGTTGGCTATTTGAATTAGCTTTTCTCTTCGAATATTATTTTCTTTGAAATGAAGCAGGTTTGAGTTCATGCAGTAAATCATTAGTTCTTAGGGCTACAAAGCCTTCTACACATACATGCATATATATATATATAATTTTGTATTTCATTTCCGGGATAAGCTGATTTTAAATTGGATTGTATTCCTCGTTGTCAAAGGAGCCGTGAAACGTTTCTCTTGCTATGATATTGCAGCGTGACGTTCTTGATGTTCTTTAGCCCAGGCTCCTGCTTTAGTCTTTCTGCTATTACATATATATATATATATATATATATATATAAATATATATATATATATATATATATATATACATATATATATATATATATATATATATATATATATATATATATATATATATATATATATACATACATATATATATATATGTGTGTGTGTGTGTGTGTGTATGTGATCGTGCCCATGCGTATTACCTTGTTGATGTTTTTGTGAGAGAAAAAAAAAACATCGTCATTACATGCATTGATGCATAAATATTTACATATTCTTTCATGTTTCTTCCTACTATCCTCAGAACAATTACATGTTTATTGCTCTGGTCTGCTTATCTAATTAGCTGATCGTAAGTTACTGTTTTTGTTTTGTTTTTTGTTTGTTTGTTTGTTTTCTTTTGTTTTTGTTTTTTTTTGGGGGGGGGGGTCCTCTTTGTGTCTTCCAGGAACGCCCACAGAGGATATATGCAAGAGTATGCAATGATATACCACTAAAAGTCGAAAAAAGGGGAGTAAAAAATATATATCTAAGATCAGCCCTCGTCAATTTTTTCGCTGACTGAGAGAGTCCTTGAAACATGCTATTTAATCACTGTCCCACCACAGCAATATTTGACACAAGGTCGGGCTTAACGTGGGAAGAAATAGGAGCAACCCTTCCAAAAATGGCTCCAGCCGACGCGGCTACCGTTGAAAAGCTCATCGTAAGGGCTAGACAACGTCCGCGAAAGCGCCCACCAGGAGACCTGCTCCTTTAAGTGCAATGGAGCAGTGCTGCCCTGGGGAAACAGAGACCCTGCAGCTGGGCCAAGTAATAATGAGAGAGCCGAAGGACGAGTCCAAAGGCCTCCCGATGCGCGTAGCAAACGCAACCTCATTCAAACCTCATTGGCAAATGCTTGTACCGGCGCACTCGGTCTTTGATGCCAACCCACACACAATCTCCGGCCCATTCAACGGGCAAGTGTCAGTAACTGCGCCTCGGTCTATGCCGTGGAACAGATACTACATCTTGAAACATCTTTTATATCTAAAGGAACACCTGCATAAAAAGATTATAGATACTGGCAACATCGGCTTTTTTACTCATGTTATTATCTCAAAGGTAATTAACAGTATTCTAGAGTGGATAGATGCAAAATACAGAGAGTTACCTGAAGGTTAAAGCTAAATATCAACTGTCATCATCAAACTGCAATTTGAGAAACATCCGTGTGTCATGTGGTTATTTCATACATCGAGATAACTCGATAACTCGCCATTGTACGAAGTTGATATTCGCCAGATATGCTGGTCCGTGAACCGGACATTGCAGCATCAAGTGTGAAGTCGTTTGGGTCAGCGGTCCTTCATATGAGATCACTGCTAGATTTATCATAAAAATTCATATGAATTTTCTCCGATTGCGTCACCCACGTCATCAGAGTTCACGGGCGTGTGTTCATAGCTTTAAATGTTTGTTGAGGAGAGAGAGGGAGAGTGGGGGGATTAGAAAGTCAGGATGGGTTCTGTCGAATATATCTGCAGAGGTAGATTAGATTAAATCATAGTTAGATGATGTAATGGAATTTGTTCAATTCCTGTTTTGTTTACTGCTATTGATGACATCATGAACAAATTCAAATATTTTTTCTCGTTTTTTTTGGGGGGGGGGGGTTCGAACCCATTTTAAGGAGTTATAATCATATTCCTAACTTATTGACAACTTATTCGACTGTTTTTTTGCAATTTGATTTCTGATCGAAGAAGAAAGAAAGAAAATTAATTTTTTTCACCATCGTTGAATAGATAATAATATGTTTTCTTACTTTTCATTTAGTGGTGCAATATGTATTTATTTATGAAATATTTCAATTGACTATACAAAAAATAATTAAATGAAATACTGCGAAGCCGTAGTTTCTTACAACAGACGGAAAATCATTTTACATGACAATCATGGCAGGATGCTCAACACACCATGAAGTCCTACCACGTCCGAGCAAGCACCTTTTGAACGAGCACTGTTTAATTTGTAAATAAAGCCTGATTCAGAGACGGAAAAAAAATCCTTTTTGAGATTTATTTTTCGCGAAAATCGATTTAAATCGATAAGAATCGATGAAGAAAGAATTAAGACCGGGGGTTATTTCTTTTATTACTGGCGAAAATTCATAGCGGTGGTATTGCTGTTTATTTGGATTGGAGGTGGTGGTATGAATTAAGATATGAAATATTCAAACACTGAAAATAATTAATCAAAATATTTCAAAGTCGTAGTTTATCACGACGTTCGGGAAATCATTTTACATGATAATTCTGGTGCTTTTTGTGTCAAACGTCATTTAGACGGAGGCCACTGTTCGTTACATGGAAAAGTAAAAACTCAAATGAAATGAATGTTGTGCACTTTTTTTCATGCGAATGTAAAATCTTACTGAGCCTTATGATAGATAGATAGATAGATAGATAGATAGATAGATAGATAGATATCTGTTCTACGCATAAGTGAATCGCCATAGCCCGTGCCTGTACTAGAGCTAATTATCTAAAAATTAACCAAAATTACCTAAAAAAAGATAGATTTCTTTTCTAAAAAAAATTCCAGAACAAGATTGGGGCATTTTTCGCTCGCAAATTACCATAGAGACCGAAAAGAGAATTTTTTTTTTTTTTTGAAAAAGAAGAAAACGTTAGTTTTTATATTGTGCATAGTGATATGCTCCTGCAAATTTTCAAGTTTGTTGCCTCAAAAATGTGACCCGAAGCGCCCGGGCACACACTTAGATAGGCACAGACACTCGAAGAGAAAAGAATCTGTAGATCACTTGACTGGTTGGTTGGGCCATTTATGGGGCTACGGTGATCATACATACATATATATATATATAATTATTGTGTCATTCACAGACAGCTGTTTCGTTATATTACATCTTCAGTGTGGCTATAGACTTTTCCATCCAGTACCATGAGGCAGAACTGAAACCTTTACTTCAGACACGGAGGCCGATATCCTACCTTTGGACTATGGAACTGGACGGTCAGTAAGGCTGAATTTGACCGATATATCTATTTACACAGAAATTCCTCATCCACCTGAGAGCTCTATTCCTATGGAAGAGCATTGCATATATATATATATATATATATATATATATATATATATATATATATATATATATATATATATATATATATATATATATATATATATATATATATATATATATATATATATATATACAATTAGAAAATACCTGTTCTACATCATTGATACATACCTTTGAGGTGAGGGGGAAACGAGTCCTATCAATCAATCAGTGTGCCTCCACCTTGGATCGAAACCTTTTTCTATCGCACCGAATGCCAATTCGCTGAAGTTTCAGCTATCAAGCAGGCTACTATATTTGCGAATAGATAGATAGATAGATAGATAGATAGATAGATAGATAGATAGATAGATAGATAGATAGATAGATAGATAGATAGATAGCCTCAAACCCGAATTTAAACTATTATCAAGAGAAGAAATCCAAACTATTAGGCAAGATTCTAATAATAATAAATTCCAGTCTGCTTCTACTGGCAGTGGCATTTGCCAGGACAGTTTGATAAATTCGCCCCATCAGATCCCTATCGAAACCCTTAACGGGCTAAATTTACACGATTCTTGAATCTAGAATGTTTGCTGGAAGTCGACTTTCCTTGGTTTCGTTGAGCGAATCTACGATTCATGCGACCGTAAATTTTGTGCCCCGATTCGACGCAGAGACAAATGAACGATGTTCATCGTACGTCTTCGGACATTCAATATGGAGTCCTGTTTTTGTTTTCTTCGTATGTTTTGTTTGTTTGTTTTTAAGAAGAAACGTTTGCATGATCTTCTAGTTCTCGCTAAGGAAAGGTCGCTTGAGTGTTTGAATCGGGATTGGGGAAAGAAGGAGAGAAGATAACAAATAGGAAAACGGCTTTTATATGTTATTGGACCAAGATGCGTGGAATTAAAAGACGAACGACGCAGCTATAAAAAATTGGAGATCGGTAATGAAAAGACAAAGTGGGCGAAAATAAGAACTTTTATTAGCATTTTAAGGTTTGTTGTTGGACATGCGCCTCTAACGGAATAAGTGAAGGACATGGGGAATATGATGGGCCTGTGCTATGCTTGCCCGTGATTTGTTAGCAAGGGGGGATGGGGTGAATATATGTCTATCCCAAGGGCATCAGTGCAAAGTGGACACAAACTGCCTCCATCAGAGACTGAACTCGACTTGTCGGTCCCGGTTTCAGTACAGCTAACCGCTGGGCAACTTGAGACCGCCATAAGAAAGATGATGATGTTTATTATCATACAGGATTTGAAAAAAGTGTGAGAGAGAGAGAAAGACAAACAGAGATAGAGGGACAGAGAGAGAGAGGCAGAGAAAGAAGAGTGGGGGAATAACGAAGGGAATGAGGAGTATAGAAAGCAAGGTGGAAAGAGAAGGGAAAGTAGAGAGGAAAAGGGAGGAATCAGGCAAAGAAAGAGAAAAAAGGAGAAACAGAATGGGAAATAAAGAAGGAAGGGGAAAATAGGAGAGAAGAGAAAAGGAGAGAAGAATAGAAAATGTAGGAAAAGGTAAAAGAGAAGGAAATAGAAGGAGAAGAAGGAAAATTGTTAGGTAATTGTTTGGAATAGGTTCACCAAAGCATCCCTATATTTTTCTATCTCTCAGCAGACACTATCAGCTGCTGCTGTTAAACTATTTCAGAACAAATGAAAACAGACAACTCTGAACACTTGAAGCTGTATATTTTTCAATTCAACAGCAAAGGATATGATTTAGGGCGAGTGTTTAGTTTTGATGTTTAGAGTTAGTGTTGAGGTTGGGGTTTGGATTAATTTTAGTGTTGAGGGTAAAGATTTACTTGATGAGAACTTCAAATTATGTAATTGAAATCAGATGATCAAATAATAACATTAATCATGTACATCGTCTACTTTGGCCCAGTTATCTCCCTTGTAAAATATCGACACTATATAAAGATAAGACAAAAGAAAGAGACAATAAAGGAAATGGAGAGAAAAAGAAAAAAGGACGAAGGGGGTGAGGATGGAAGATAAAACGAAAGAGGGAAAAATGAACGAAAAGGAGAGGACATCAAAGAAAGAGGAGGAGGAAGAGAGAGAGGGGGAGAAAGAAGGAAAAGAAGGGAAAAGGTAAACAGGGTAAAAAGCAGAAGATAGGAAAAAAGGTAGAGGAAGAATAACAGACTCATAAGGAAAAGAAAGAGGGGAAATAGAAGGAAAAACGAAGAATGAGAAAATGGAGGAAAACTGGGTGAAAAAAAATGATAGAAAAGAAAGAAGGAAATGTTGATGCGAAAGACAAAAAAAATCAAAGAAAAACAAAACGTATGTAAAAGAAAAATGAAAAAGGGGGCTTTTATCAACATGAAAACTGAAGAAACATTTGTTGACAGTGTAGATGATAGTTTGGGGTTTTGGTTTCTATTAAAAAGGGACGAAATAAGAACGGAAAGGGGGAGGAAGGCAGAGAAAGGAACAATCGAAGAAAATGAAGAAAACAAAGAAAGGAGTTCAAAAAGGGAAAAGAGGTATAGGACATCGAGGACTGATTGAGAGATTAAAAGAAAGAAAAGAAATTAACAAAATAAATAAACTGGTTAAAAGAATAACGTTTAACAGTTTGTGGAAGCAATTATTCTAGCAACTATTGCTCAAGTTTGAAATAATTGCTCTGTAAATGACGCTAGAAAATCCGTAATGCAACCAGAGAACTCTCTGCAGGCCGAAGAGAAGAAAAAGTTGTTTTATGCGTTGGACGCGTTCTCACACTTCGCTAAAATAGCTTCGGTGACAAAGAGCAGGGTCTCTACGAGCTGGGGTGGGGCGGGCAGCCGGTACATTTCACCGGGGCTGTTGGGGAGGGACAACGAGGCCCGAGAGGTTCTTGGGTTGAGAGCTGTGTATCGCAACTTCCAAGTCAATACTATATGTCCATCAATAAAAGAGATGGACTATCGTTTACAACAAGTCCGCGAAAAGGGTTGTATTTTTTCAAGCCGATTGAAACAGGACGGCTAAAGGACGAGGTTATTTGTGCAGGGTTTGTTTGGGAGGATAAGGGCGGAAACAGCTTTGCGCGACCTTAATAAATTCCTCCCCGGCAGTCTTGACAAAGAGTTTTTATAGATCAAGGAAAGAGAAAGGTCGATTAAAAACCTCACTTCCACATCCCGGTACCGAAAACGTGAAATATTTCAGCGGGAAAGCGCCCATTAAAAAAAGAAAAAAGAAAAAATACAACAGACAAAATATATAAAGCAATAATTCTACAAAATCCAGGGAAATTCGCTTTATTTATTGTTTCTAATTAAGGATCTGGTGTCGTTGTACTCACCTTTGCCGGCGTTATGGTGAAATCAATATCTCCTTCGAAGATCGCAATTTAAACGTTGTAATCAAATGTCCGTGGTCCGAACAAGCCTCATCGTATTCTTCTTGACTCTGCACCACAATTCATCATTTCTCCCTTAAGAGTTAGATTTCCTTCTAATTCTATTAAACGGTGTTATCTATAACCCGAGGAAAGTGCGAGGTGGCTGAGCAGTTACCGTCACTGAGAATAGTATCAGCGAACCGAGTTCAAATCCTGACTCATACAGTTAGTGTTCACTTCGGACTAATGCTCAAAGGAGAGGCAGGTATCCATCCACATCCCTCTTCCCAAACGCGTCTCGGGTAGCATCCATCGAATGTTAAAATTGAAAGTCTGCACGAAGGTATAAATTCGTATACATCAGTAACAAGGAAGCAACCAGAGAGTGCATAATCTGTCAACGCCATTGCCAGGGGAAGTAATTGTGCATGGATTAACTTCAAAAAACCGATCACTCCTTCCTTACACTATTACCCAACCTTCCACAAAATTTCAATGAAATTTATTGACAACTTTTATGTATCGTACGGACAGTCATGACTATATACATAAGTGTATTAAAAAAAACGGAAGAAATGTCTTAAAATAAAAAATAAAAAAGATCCGTCCTCAAATCCAACTAACTCTTCCTCAGCTCAATGCTCACCGGCACTGAGAATGGGATCGATGAGCTGATTCCAAACTCTTGCTCGGGCAGTTTGTGTTCTCTTTGAAGTAACACCCTTGGGAAAGGCGTGCATGCATCTAACCCCTTCCAAAGCATCACGTTATATCTTTAAAAAGAAAAAAAAAGATCCGTCCCAAAATCCAACCAAGTCTTCCTTCCCTCAATGCTCACCTTTCGACAAAATTTCATGGAAATCCATTGAGTATTTCGGAATATATCGTAAGGACAGACAGACAGACAGACAAGACGGACAGACGAACGGACGGACAGACGGAAAATCAGTTAGACCGAATGTCAGGGACGACAAATTCGTTGGCAGAGGTAAATAAAACGGAAAATAGTTCGTTTGCCACCCTCTTCTCGCACCGCTCAAAATTGCATTACGCACGACTTGGTTAAGAACCTCTGTCTTAAATAAAGAGTTATAGTGTTAATAAGTGCACAACAATAAACCCAACACTCGATGGCCTTCAGATTAAAGCGTGATATAATTTCATACAAAGGTGACAGACAGATATCTCTACCTTCTTACTGTCCTCTTTCTTTCATCACTGTCTATCCAACTGCCTTCCCTTCTTTCAATCTATCCTGCTACCTTCCTTTCAATCTATCTATCTATCCATCTTTTTTCGTTCTTTCTTTCTATCTTTACTATATATGTTCGCGTGTGTATTCATAGATGCTTATCTACGCTTCCTCAAACACATGCACGCTAATTTATACACAAACGCTTCACTGTTTCAATCTGCGATTATCTCATAATTAGCCAAGCGATAATCCTCTTTAATCCTCTGTAATAACAGATTATAGACTTCTGATACGTAAAAAAAATGAATATAGTTATTTTAATTTTATCCCATTCTGCGTTTGATCCCTATTTATATGTACGTATTTGGGGGGTTGAATGCAAGGGATCTCAGGACACATGAACGAGTGGTTGAGAACGTTGTTTAAGCATACCTAGTTACCAGCCTGGTGGTCACTGGTTCAATCCTTGTCAAGGTAAAAAAAAAATCATCTACATGGGCTCAGTGGAGGAGGCAGACAAGCAACATTGCAAGGATGAATTAACTAGGCAGAATAAAAAAGAATTAAGGTACAATATATAGACAAGGGAGTGAGAGCACTGAATTGAATGGAAGACTCTGTTAAAAATTCACTGAAAGTTAGCCACTACGACAATCACCTGAAGAAGACCAGATAATGGAAAGACCGGTCTATCCGTGTATAGTGAAGAACCTCTGCATTGTGTGCTTACTCTTTAGAAACCACCAGACAAGACTGTCTTCAAAACTGTAATTATTGGTTTCTTCAGTTTTTAAGTTGGTCTACTCAGCCGATGGTTTATGTATGATAGTCTGAATTTTCAAAAAAACAAAAGTAAATATTGACGAAAACAAACTAAGGGATCAATTTAGAGTATACTTACATTGCAAATCGAACCCTGCTTATAAAAAAACTATTCAGTGAAAATTTCAATAAGACAAAAGAAATAGGGTTTTGTGGATATGATAAGGAGTGCATAATGTACACATGATGAATAGACAGCAAGCTCGACCAACTTGAAAACTGACAAAACCTATGTTGACAGTTCTGGCGACAGTGTCGGCTACCAATTTCTAATAGATACATAGATTACAATGGACCAAGATAACTACGAACATGAAATAAATCGATGGATCACTAATGATAACAACGGCGTCCTAAAATCTTAATGGAAGATTTGGAAGTGAGGTTTTAATCGACCTTTCCTCTTCCTTGATCAGTAAAAACTCTTTGTCAAGACCGCCGGCGCATTTTTGAATACTCGGTGGCAAAGAGACCAAGAAATGACAACAGCAAAACAAAAAGTAGACTCGTATGAAAGTCAATTGAAACCCGTATTTGCTGACTGCTGTTGCTGCACACCGATGATTATAAAGGAAGGTAATCTCATTGTTTACAATTTTGGAAGACAGATCTGAAATGCACTTAAAAATGAGGTTACTGTGATTTGAGCTCTTCCCTCAGTCAAACTACACAGCAGTTAAATGGGTGTCTAGCACGAATATTCATTATTTAGTCAGCTATCAGTCAGTCAGTTTGCATGCCTTCGTACATATTAGAGTTTTCTTTTCATGCAGGGTTTCATGCGGATATATATATATATATATATATATATATATATATATATATATATATATATATATATTTTCTTTTCATTCAGTCTGTTGATGACTATCTACCTTTTTATCCATTTATTTCAGTTTTTTCATTCATATATATATATATATATATATATATATATATATATATATATTGAACCTTTCTTTCTGTACAAGTTCTATCAGTTTATCTATTCAAGTTCTGTCGGTTTATCAAGCTAACTAGCTACCTGTCTGTTCATCTTTATCTATCTATCTATCTATTTCTTTATCTATCATTTTCAATCTGTTCATATACATATTTGTATATGTGTATGTGTGTGTGCGTGTGTGTGCGTACGTGTGTATGTGTGTGTGTGTGTGTTTGTATAAAACTTCCTTCTTTTTATATAATCAAAAATAGCTGCCTACTCATGAACCTGCTTAAGTTTAAAGAAATTAGCATCCGTCACAATTAAGCTGTGTTCGTCTGAAGATAGAAAACACAAATTGATAGGGTTTATATATATATATATATATATATATATATATATATATATATATATATGCGTGTATATATATGTGTGTGTGTGTGTGTTTATATATATATATATATATATATGTGTGTGTGTGTGTGTGTGTGTGTGTGTGTGTGTGTATATGACCAGTCTATGTGTGTGGATAATAATTCGATACTATCAAGTTGAAGAGACAATTTGGAAGGCCAAAGTCGACAAATGAGTTCATTTGTAACATCTACTGAGTCCTTAGGATTTTTTCAATTGTACCGAGGGTACAGTACTTGGAACATTGTGATAAATACAATCCAGATGAGGATTCCTGTCTGAAAGTGTCAGCGTTTAATAATAACATCTCGTCTGGGTGCCTTGCTGTGAAGCAATATTTAGCAGGCCAACCTCGTAGACCGTTATTAAGGCAGGTATTTCGACCTTCACTTCTGGCATCGTAAATATGAAAAAATTAAACACCACGCCTCAAAAGTTCAGATAAAAATTGTTGGATAACAGGCTATTAAAACTTCCTTTTTCTTTCAGTCGATCTCTTTCTCTGACACCCACTTTCTCGTTCTCTCCCGTCTCTTTCTTTCTCCTTATATTTCTACCTTCACTCTTTCTACCCTCTTCTCTTCTTTCGTACTCTTCTTTTTTTCTCTCCTCATCCCTCTCTCACTACTTTTCTCTTTTTCTCTCTTTTTCCCCATCTTTCTTTCTCTGCTAATTTCTCTTCCCCTCTCTCTCTCTCCTCTATCTTTTTCCCCTATTTTTGCCTTTTCCTCTTTCTCTCTCAACCCTTTTTCCTCATCTTTTTCTGTCAACTTTTATCTTTTTCTACCCCCTCTCTCACTCTCTCTCTCTCTCCATGTCTTACTCTCCACATACTTTTTCAGTCTTTCCACCACCTTTCTCCCGTCATCTTTCTCTCTCTATTTTTCTCTTTCTTTCTTCCCTGTTTTTACCTCATCTCTCTCTTTCCCCTCCCTTCTTTTACTCATCTCTCTATTTTTTCCTTGCTCCCTCCTGTCTTACTTCCATCATCTTTATCTCTCAATCTTCCTTCTAATCTCTTCTCCCTGACGTTTTCTCTCCTACTCTGTCTCTCTCTCTCTCTCTCTCTCTCTCTGTCTCTCTCTCTCTCACTCACTGTCTGTCTCTCTCTCTCTCTCTCTCTCTCTCTCTCTCTCTCTCGTTCTTTCC
>OY735209.1:16493612-16538612 GCA_963457665.1 Thysanoteuthis rhombus
TTACCCCCTGCCAACAAAGTGGGCAGAAGCATATGTATTCACTTGCATTTGTCTGTCCGTCTGTCTGTCTGTCTGTCTGTCTGTCTGTACGTTATATACAGGACTTCAGCAGGGATTTCAATGGGATTTTTTAGAAGGTGCAGCCATGGGCTGCCGAAGAAATGATTCATTTTGTTGGCGGGGATGGATCCACGAATTTATTTCCGATTGAGAGATATTTTCATGTAATATTCTGCAGGAAAGGAGCTCGGTAAAAAAAAAAATGATAGATTTATATCCCAAAGGAAGTAACTCGATATTCGTGCAATGAAAGTTGTCTCCTTTGTTTTGGTTTATATATATATATATATATATATATATATATATATATATATATATATATATATATATATATATATATATATATATATATATATATATATATATTCCATCGACATATATATATATTCCATCGACTTTTCAGTTAGTATAAGGTGTTGGTAGAGGAATGCGCTCTCTGGGTGCTTCCTTATTCCTTTTCGTACGCTCTTCCATCAGCAGAGTCGGAGATGACGTAATGGTTATCAGCACGAAAGGCGTAACCGGAGAAGCTAGTTCGAATTTTGGCTGCGGCTGATTATGTTCATATTGCATGAATTTCCCCTGGGAAAGGTATGTGTACGCTTTTTTTCCCCCACCATGTGCCACAACCTCTCAAAACCTTGCATCACGAGATATATTGTCACTGATATGCCATCGACGAACAAAATAAAAAATAAAAAAAGGAATGAGTCAGCCCTTCGGTCAACCAATCTCTTATATTAACAGCACGTGTCAGACAGTAGCTAAAGAGCTTTTACCTTCATTGTCAACCTTGTCAAATTCATAATCAACCATGTTTATATTGTTTTGACTTTGTTCTTGAGAAAAGAGTGTGTCGCCTTTTTCTCTTTACATGCATGTTCTGTTACGCCTGATATGGTTGTTCCAATTTTGATAATGGATTTCTGGTGTTGCTCGAGTCTGCTTTTTAGAGAGCGACTGGTTTTCCTCTTCTCCAAAAAGCATGGAATGTCATACAACAACCTTTAATCGTATTTTTCTTTATTCTGTGTAGGATCCACTTTTGTGGGAATGTTGCTTAATGTAATTTTGCTATGAGACGCTACTCTGATATTATACTGATTGTAGATCCTGTGGACCTTTTTGGTCACCAGATATCTTTCTTTCCAACGATATATCATGTAATCTGTATGAACGATGGATTTCCTGGTCCCGAAGAACTCAGGGATGTCAAATTCGAGGTGATCTTGAAAAATGACCGCCATCTTGGTTTTTTAACCAGAATTTCTTGGGACTTTTAGCTTGGTTTTCTGGAAACTTTGTAGTAATGCCTGGTCGAGAAAAAATAATTTCCAATTTTTGTCCAAATTGAACCATAGTTCCATTCCAGAAGAAAGAATGACATAAATATTATGGATATGACTTTAAAATTGTCTTGAAAACCAAAAATACCATCAGGAAATAGATTCCCTACATTAGAAAGAAACATGAGAAAAGTGGTCTTACACTTGGAGATATGATCAATAGAAAGCAAGATATTGTGCTTTTGGTATCTGTTCTCGGTAATTTGGGATTTTACATCTATAAGCTATCAGGGGCAGGTGCCAACTTGTTACTGGTGGTTCTTAGAAATCTCATAACAAGCCCTAACATCATGATAAATTTGAAAAAAAAAAAGTGTCATCAAGTGAACGATTCTTGCAAGTTCCTGCCCTGCTAATATTGCCCCACAAGATTGGCCTGCACGAATAAACGAGTCATAACTGTACAGGTATGTACTAAGCTTAGTTTAGTCTCTACACAAAGCAACAAGATTGATGCACCCATCTGGGATCGAACTGACTTCAATAATGATGATCTTAAACTGGTTTGCCTGACTTTACTCTACGGTGAGGCAATTGGGATTTATTTTTATATAAGTTCACAAGATAGATAAAAAGATTAAATTTATCTACCTACTCCTGGACTACATACATATACAATTACACGAAAAGAGGACACCTGTTGGAGATATGTATTATTAAGGAGCCCAGATGTAGGTAAGGAGATATACTTTACATGCAAAAGTTAGTGCTATATCTCTTTTCTTGGCTTACATTATTTTTTTTCGGTAGACTCTTGAAACGTGCGAGTGAAATGGAGATAACTCCAATCAACCTTAAACTGAACCAAGGATTACCGCCCCTTAAAAGAGATACAGATTGTTATTTCTTTAAATGAATTGAATTATTGAATTGTTTTCATTTATGTGCTGTTTATAACATCGAGTCGATGAAACGTTGAGGGTTTGTTTGGAAATTGAGTTGTTTTTTTCTATTGATGATAAAGGGAGACAGCCCTAAGTTCAATTTTTAGGCCAACAGTAGTTATTTCCATTTCATGCACTCATTCGCTAGAATCAACCCGTTTAGTCTACATTATTTTTCCTTTTATTCTTCTTACATTTTTCTTTCCCTTTTTTCTTCCTAAATATGTATTTTATTCAACTTTCATTGTCCATACGTTAATTTTTCTATTTTATTATGCAATTATCCTCTCTTTCTTTTTTTATGTAATTTTCTTTCCCTCTTTCTTTCTACACATTTTTCTTCCATTCTAAAAATCTGTTTACCATTTTTATTTTTCTCCCTACATGCCTTTTCTTTCTATTTACCTTTTTTTTCTTCCTTTCTCCCTCTTTCTTTCCTTTCTATTAATTTTTCCTTTCTTTCTACGTGTTTATTCCCTTTCGTTTTTTTTTCATTTCTTTTTACTTCCCATCTTTGCTTCTTCGTTTCCCATTCTTTCTGTCTTTCTTCTTTCATTTTCTTCTTTCTTTCCAGCATTGCATTTTTTCCCAAAACAGGTCTAGCCGCCCTGTGCTCCTCCACCACAACCTGTAAGTATCCGTCAACACCTCTGGTATTTTGTCAACTGTTTTCCTTTTGTTCAGTTTTTTAGCTTTGCAAAAAAAAAAAAAAAAACGGCTTCATTTTCACTTAACTTTTGCCGACGTAGTTGGAAAAAGTATATGTATTCACTTGAGTCTCTCTATCTTTTTGTCTATACAATATCTCCAAAAGTTCCCTGTGATTTCCAATTAAATTTCGTGGAAAGATTGATCATACACTAAGGAATAATTGATTAAATTTTGGGGGTGGATTCTGGAAATTGTTTTCACAGTTACCTCAACTGCATCATATCTATTGGACAACCAAGGTGGAGAACGTTTTCTTCCTGTTTCGCTCCTATTGAACGATCAAGGTGACGAAGGGCTCTCTACTTTTTATATTTGCATGTGTTTGTGCGTTCCAGCGCTCGTGGCCACACCGCTTTATCTATAGATTTGGGGGAAAAAATGGCATCAGTATTCTCTATGGACCTTCTGAAAATTTTTTGATTTTTTTTTCCTTCTTTTTTTTTAGGGGGGGGGGGTTGGACCGCTTTTTAGTAACATCTAGATTCTCCAGCATCTTGATGTTTGTTTTTTCTTTCCACTCCATTTTAGATGTTTCCCAGTTGGGAACACCAATGACGTCATAAATGGAATTTGTTCTGACCTCATTTATTCTTCAAAGGAATTTCTTTACATATCTTCAAATCTTGACGCTACGGTTGTTCAATTATAGACTATGATGGCGAGTCTATATATCAACTGCTTTCATACAGTTTTCAGCTACTAAGGCGTAAGCCAAAGTATCCGCTCTCAAAGTTCTTTTTAGTTTCCTCTCTGTCTCCCATTCCCCCGCCCTTCTTTTTATTCCTCCTCTACATTGAATTTACCCGTCTTTTCTTTACTTTTCTTTTCTCTCGTCTTTTTTTCCTTGTTTTTATTTTTGTCTTTCTTTTTCTGTCGTTTTCCCTCTCTTCTCTTTTTCGTTATTTTTCTCTGTCCTTTTTCTCTTTCGTGCTTTTCCTCGCTGCTTTTCAACTCTTTCATTGGTTCACCGACATCTCCGCGCAAGTCTACTTAGCGCTGACATCTGGACCCCGACTTTTCCGCACACGACCATCAGGGGCAAGGATAACTGAGCACATATCAGCTCAAGAAGGACCAACAAAAAACGAACTCTGGAATCAAAACTATTTATTGAGTCGCAAAAATTGAAATTATTTTGTGTTGAATTACTCGAGTGAATCAATTTACTTCTGGAATTTCATTTATAGTTCGCAGGAACTAACTATATGGAATTAATAAGATTTATTACGGAATTAAAATTATGAGATTGAGTTTGTAAACAAACTATAAAACAATTTATCAAAATATTAAAATCATTCTTACTTCGCAGTAATATATTTTATTGCTGAATGAGCGCAGAAACATTATAAAACTATTTATTTAAACATTATCTTTTACTTCGTGGTACGTAGTATATTTTGTGGCGGAATGACTTTGTAAGCCAGTTATATGGATTGCCATTTTGGCCATTTTATTGCCAAATTTAACAAATCTGGCTTTTTTTAATGCATTTTTGTCGATGAAGCTTTTGGTTATGCCATTTTCAAATTTTTGCCATTTCGACCTAGAAGCAGTTGTATTAAAAAAAAAAATATTTTTCGTATGCGCTACAGCATTGCAATGTTTTATGAACAATCATTATTAATAATTATATTATAGATTATTTTTAATACTACTATTTACCTTCATCTTAATTCTTCTTTTCAGATGCTTTTTATTGCAACTTTACTCGGGGCAGTTGCGATGAAAAAGCAACCGGAGAGTTAGGAATTAGGTAAATAGTATCACATTTCTTAAATCAATAGTGATCACAATACTTAATCTAATGAAAATCAATAATAAAGATATATAAACAATTTGGCATTTTTACCGAAAAATGAGTTTAAATATCAAAAAAATATTACTAGATATCAAAATTATCCTTCGCGGTACAACTACTCCTTTGTATAAGATTGAGGTGTAAAAATAGTTCAGAGTTGAAACAATTTACTACAAAAATTAAAACTTGTTTGGGCTCGATGTTTTAGCTTTTGTAATAAATTGTTCTTTACAAACTAATGCTGCTTTAAAATGTAGTACTAGTACGACCAAGTGAACATAATTAGTTTCCTTACAAACTCATTCACGCATACTGCGAGGTGAACGACGATTTTAATTTTGTAATAAATGGTTTGTTTACAAACTCACTCCCATAATTTCGGTTTCTGTAATAAATCATGATAACTCCATAGAGTTTGTCACTGCTATCCATGGATTATTAAATAAAACTACCGAAAAAAAATTCATTCACTAAGATAATCCAACTCAAGACATAATTTCAATTTTTGTATCTCTATAAATTATTTTAATTCGGTGGTTAGATGTCGGCTTTAAGTAGACTTGTGCGAAAACGTCGATGTTCAGATTTCGGAGTTGAGTAGACTTGCGCAAAAACGTTGGTGTTCAGATGTCAGCGTTATGTAGATTTGTGCGGAAATGTTGGTGTTCGAATGTCGGCGTCAGGTAGACTTGTGCAGAAACATTTGTGTTCAGATATTGGCGTTAAGTAGACTTGCGTAGAAAGGTTGGTGTTCGGATATTGGCGTTAAATGGACTTACGCGGAAACGTCGGTGTTCAGATGTTGGCGTTATGGAGACTCGTGCAGAAACATTGGTGTTCGGATGTTGGCATTAAGTTGACTTGCACGGAAACGTCGGTGTCCAAATGTTTGTGTTAAGGAGACTTGCACAGAAATATCGGTGCTCAAATGTTGGCGTTAAAATAGACTTACGCGGAAATGTCGCTGCTCAAATGTTAGTGTCGAGTACACTTGCGCAGAAACGTCAGTATTCAGATGTTGGCATTCAGTAGACTTGCGCCGAGGTGCCGTGTCACGTCTAATTTTTTCAGTAATTTATCCCAATGTCTGTCTTCCCCCACTTTCGTTCTCTCTCTCTCTCTCTCTCACACACACACACACACACACACACATACACGTGTGCTCTGTCTTCCCTACCAAGAGAATGTTCTTCTCACTTTGGCCCCATTCTCATTTCTGTCTCTTGCCTATACAATTTCACTAAGATATTCTTTATTTGATTTACCCTCCTTTAATGATTCTCCTTCATCTTCTCTTTTGTCAAATTCAGTATTAACGAAATGTACTGTACAGATATGCGCGGGCTTATTTCATTCTAATGAATGGATAAATTTATACAAAATATAATACGTACATTAATATTTTTTCATTGATTATTTACGTTATAGCGAATCGGTGAAATTTCTTAATTGACGAAATTTCAACTTGTTTTTTACAAGAAATAATTTAACACGTAGTTTGAATCTGAAGTTCATTTAATCAAAACTTGGGTATAAAACAACAATGGTTTTTCAATCAAAATCCGTGGAAAATATTTTTCACCAAAAGTAGTTTTAGTTTGTTTTCTCTTACAAAAAAAAAATAAAAATAAATAGCAGTTTTAATTTGATCAGGAGTTCACTTGATCGAAACGAGAATATAAAACAACTAGTTAACGATCAAAACTTTCTGCTATCGAAGTGAAATGGAATTTCTTTTTATATTCACAAAAGATAAGTGAACTTCGCCCATTAGGCAATTTTGTAGATTCGGTGTAACATATATACAATAAATGAGAATTGTAGTAATGATCTCCAGTTGGAGTAGAAGTAAGGGTCGAATTTGGCCCAGCAGCAGCCAGGCTTGTGTTGTACTTTTTTTCTTTCTGTTCAGTTTCCCACGTTTGTTATTTTCCGTATCGTTCTTCTCGTCATAAAAAAATATTTAGACGTTTTTTTTTTTTTTTCAAACTTTATTCTCTTCCCATATATTTCTTTCGAGGTCTTTTTTCCCCCCTTCTTTTTTTCCTTTCACTGACCTCTTGTTCCCCACCTCTTTTTTCTCTGTTGGACTGATCTTGTTTTATTCTTCTTCTATTTCCTTCTCTTTTTTTTTTCTTCACCCAAAGAGCTCATTCACTCGATTATTCATTCATTCAACACTTGGTCTATCTAACGCTATGGTGATGAAATGTATGTGCGCGGGCCAGAGTATTCATTCTTCGCTGAGTTCAAAGTATGCTTGACTATAAGCTTGTTTGCTCCAATAAGTGTGTATGTGTGTGTGTATGCGTGTGCACGTATGTTTGTGTATGTGCACGCGTGTCTGTGTGTATGTGTATACATGTATTTGTGCCTGCGTGTTTTCACATGTAAGGTTTTTTTTCCAAGTGTAAGCTCGACTATAGTTTTTGCTTGCTTCATTAAGTGTATGTGTGTGTCTTTGCGTGCGTGTGTGTGTGTGTGTGTGTATGTGTGCGTGTATGTGTGCATGCAAACTTGACCCATAAGTCACACGCATATATCGTTGCGGCTAAATAGGAAGAAGAAGAAGAAGAAAAAGAGAAAAGCCACGCAGAAGTTGATCATGGGCTAAAAAGTATAAAGTTGAGGGAACAGACGGCGCCATATTTCAACACCCTGGTTTTAAAATGAAAATGGGGGAAACTTGAACATCATTCATTTGTTTTACTTGTTTTCACAACAACCCCATGCACACACAATGTATATATATATATATATATATATATATACTCTTACTTATTCACCTCTCTTCCCTGTTTTATCATCACTTGCTAAAACCCTCATTCATCAAGGTGGAGAGGGCGACACGTTGCGCCTCAAAGATCAGAGTCTGTCTTCCTTTGATGTCTCCGTCACCCGATCTTGCTGTTAATAGACGTGCTTAACACTTGGGCGTGTTGCTTGTCTACGACTGGCTTCTCTATTACCAAATCTCATCTTCGTCTCGCACTTTCTCGTCCGTCATTTCGTTCTCGCTATTCGTTCGTTCCCACCCTACCTTTGGTTCTTCTGCTTCTCAATACACTACTAGTTCCTTTTCCAGGCCCTTTTTCTTTTTACAACACCCCCCTTTCAAACGTTTTCTCACCCCCCCCCCCGGTATTTCCCTGTTCTCTATTACCGACTTTTCTCTCCAGTTCCTCCTCCCCCCCCTACTTTGGCTCCTCCTTCTTGTTTTTTCTTTATTTAACCCTATCAAGACCAATCTATTGAGTTGCCTAATGCCGGATTTTCAAAAGGGTAAAAATAAGCCAAAAATGTGTTGATTTTTATTGAATGATTTTAAGTAAACCATTCTTTTATTGAATTTTTTTTTGAATCCATATTTTAAAGAACCAAAATCATGATGGGTTACGTTCTCCCCTTTATACATACATGCTGAAGCAGTTAGAGGGGAAAAAAATCAAGATTTACAGATTATTTTGTCTACAGCTTTTTCCTTTTCGTTTATGTATAACAAACTTTCATAACACATTAGATTCCTAAAGGTGTCATACGGGATATATATATATATAAATATATGTGTGTGTGTGTGTATTAAGGAATGGATTTATATGATCCGACAGAATGAATTATGAATTGCGTTGTATTTTATACAAACTTATTTGAAATGATCTCCCGTCATTACAGGATTGATATTTTACGTAGTCTAAATTGAGTGATTTATTAACCGTGTAATAACGGGTGATCATTTCAGATATGTTCCTATTTTATGTGACACAACTTATAATCCATATATATATATATATATATATATATATATATATATATATATATATATACCAGCAGTTACTGAAACCTCGAGATATATATGACCAAGGAGTCTCTGAATGAGCAAGCTATGATTACTCTGGCACAAGACCACAAGCTGCTTAAAGCACCTAGAGATCAAGTGACAGCAAATCTCCTCGAGACCCCAGCTCTTCCCTTAAGATTCTTTGCGATTTAAATAATTTGGTTGTCTGAATGGATTCAATTCTCCTTGAATACTTTGGTTGCCCTCTTGACGATAGTTAGCTAGCTCGTGTGTGTGTGAGTGTGATGAGTTTGATCCTTTGAAAACAAGCTAACTTTTAACGAAAACCCTTCATACTTTATGAAATTACGGCTTTGCCAATTCAAAAGGTGCCTGCTTGGAAGTGGCCAAACCTTGTGGTGCGTGGATCAGCCTGTCATAATAATCAAGTGAAATCAATTTCCGAACGTCGTACGGAACTACGGCTTCAAAAAATTTCGGTTGTGGAGAGACCGAAAGAATAATGATTAATCGACTCAGCGAGCCTCGTCCAAACTCCGGCTGGGAGAGTTTGTATTCACTTTATACTATACCTGACCACTCCGATGATGTAATGGTTATACGCGGAATGTTCCAGGTTCGATTTCCCGTAAGGACGAAGAGTGAGTAGTAATTATGACAAATTCCCTTGTGCACTCTGCAACTAATTGAGTACATTTTAAGCTGTGTGATTAGGATGGAGAGAAGTAGCGAAAGAAATAGGAGCCCTTGGGTCACCTCCGATCACGGTCTACCATTTACCTCAACAACGAACTATTGCCCCTGTGAATGGTGCGAATCAATCCCCCCTCCCCAGCTAAAGGTAAAATAGTGCAAGGTAGAGTAACACCACTTTTGGTATTAGTCGCTTCTCAGTCAATTTGACAAATCGAATAAGCCGAATAAGTAGTAATCTAATACTTGGAGTTTAATGAGGGACGACTGAAGCTGTAGTCAGTGTAAGGGCATTATTTTCTTACTTTCAATTAGGTACCGTTTAAGTGTCTTTTGGTCAGCTCTACAAACCGACCAACTCTTCCTCCGACCAATCACTTGGAAGCTATCTTTAGTTATCTGTCATCAGCGTTGCCCTGACAGTTGACCATCGGCTACTGTTGTCGCATCTGGGCCCGACGACGCTGTTGGTGTCGTGTATGGTTTCCGTCTGTTTCCAGTATCCGCTGTGGCGGCGGCGGCGGCGGCGGCGACGTCACAACATGTCAAAACTCAGACGTCACAGTAATAGAAGTCTTTGAGAAGTAATCAGGATTCTTCTGCAAATAACGCCAACAAAATTTGATCGTGTACGACAAGGCTTTGTCTCCTGCCAGGCTGTTTACGCACTGACCTGTCACACCTGATCAAGGAAAAGAAGGGAGATGTGACAAGAAAATAGAGAAAATGACACCTACACAGTAATTCGCTCCATTGTGTTCAGTCAACAAGTCTCACGGCTCGTAGTTCTCGGTTTCAGATGTCATATCCGTCGGTCTAGAAAATGATATGTATTAATAAATATATTCACATCAATTTAAACCCACTTATATAATAAACAATCGTTGGTTTCTTTTCATTTCTCTCTCCGTATGAATGGATTCTTCTACTTAAAGGTAACAATTTTGTTGATTAAAAATATGTCCTGGCCAGCCATTTGGAGTAATAGATTCTTCCACTGAAAACCATTCTATAAGATTCTTTTCTTAAAAAAATCATCGCGTTGAAATATAAATATATCTGTGGATATTTCAAGGAGAAATATAAAGTTGGACTTGACTTACTACACATCAATACAACATTAAAACGAAAGAATAAAAAGATAACTTCGGAACTTGAACTAAAACTAAGACGTTAATAATAATATATATATTTTTTTGATTTAAATTTAAATAAAAACTAATGCGATACTGACATATTTTTGAAAATTAAAAGTAAATCAATTGAAATTAAACTAAATGACTGAAAATCTTGGACTACATTGTAACCTGAAACATCCGACCCACCATAATGCCTTTTTTTTTCATGAATTACTCCTTCCCATAAGCTACGTTTTCCTAATGCTACAATTATCTAACCATTGCTTAGATACAGACTATACACATTGCGAAATACGAAACCTCACGTCATATGCCAGCCTTTGAAAAAACATTTCCGTTCCGGGTAAGGAGAGACTTTTCAAGCCTATCTCAATCTAAAGAGAGTTAAACTCTGTTCTCCTGACGGGATGCAATAGCATTAAAATACTGTATTGAGAACCTTTTCGTTTTTTCTATAATATTTGCCCTGATCAATACCACCAACAACTATATAACTTCCGATTTAACGTTTACTCATTATTTATATATATATATATACATATATCGGACTAAAATATTTCTTACATAAAAATATTTCTTATATAAGAAAATTAATTGTAAATTTCGTTGTATTATATAAAAACTCTCCCTCTCTCTCTCTCTCTATATATATATATATATATATATATATATATATATATATATATGTGTGTGTGTCTAGAGAGTATCCATTATCTTATCCAGTACCACGAGGCAGGATCGAAACCTTAGCTTCAGACTCTGAGGCTGGTATCCTCTCTCTACTCCACGGAACTGGACGATCAGTGACGTTGAATTTAAGCTATATATATATATATCGTATATATTCCTCATTCACCAGAGTGCTCCATTCCATGTTGGAAGAGCATTGCACACACACACACACACACACACACACACACATATATATATATATATATATAAGTTGAATTAAAAGGGAAATTATTTTCTCATTATTAGGTCGGAATCAAGGGGGAATTTTTCATACGTTTAGAGGTCAAAATCTTGGGGAAGTTTTTTTTTTCACTCTTAGCGATCAAAATCGAAAACTTACCTTTCTCTTCGACTTCAGGGGTCAAAATCGTTCGAAAATTCTTATTTTCTACTCTCCAAAGGTATTTTTTTCTTACTTTATAGAGGTCAAAATTGAAATAAGAATTTTTCCTCACTTTTTGGTGGTTGAAATCGAAAGGGAAATTTCATTTTCTTTACTCCATGGGTCAAAACCTGAGAACTTTTTCCCTCGTTTAGGGGTCAAAATTAAGGCGGGGAATTATTTGGGGGAGCGGAGTCAAAATCGAGTGGTAACTTTTTTCTTTTCTAGTTGTCAAATTTGAGGGGTGACATTTCTCACTTTTAGGTGTCAAAAGCTAGGGGCTCTTTTCTCCCTTTCAGGGGTCAAAGTCGAGGGTGGACTTTCTAGTCGATCTTTTGGGATCTAATGCAAGTAATGCAAGGGGAAACATTAGGAAGTTATTTTCCTTCCATACAAAGTCGGGTATTATTGCTAGTTAATTATTAAAAAAATGATTGAATAGTTTTTCTTTGTCCTTCCTGACACTGTTTCTCAACACGAAGTAAACAGTTTTTGATTTGTACCAAATTGTCTGTGTAATTTACACTGTCTATCCTGTTTATCTCCCTTGCAAAAGATCAACATGGTGTTTTAACGAATATTTTGTAATTGACTTGGTTTGGGCTCGGCTCACTCATATATATATATATATATATATATATGTGTGTGTGTGTGTGTGTGTGTGTGTGTGTGGTTATAATTTGTGACCTATCAAATGTATAATTTTATCTAAGAGATTTAGTGTACAATTTATGATTTCATTCAAATATTTCAGTTAATTTTATTTATAAATCGTTGGTTTTTTCGTTTTCAACGTACAGATAGGCCTTTCAGCTGTCGGTCTTTTGCTCAGCCACTGAAGGTACACTCCTGAAACACCTAGTTTCTGAATACTGAACAAAGCAAACACGCGATATTGGAGTGACCAGTTTGGTGACTGAAGCATCCACGTTCCACGTGTTCGTTCAAAAACACTTATACATCTCGTTAGAAAGGTACATAAAACACGCACTTTTCGGGCGTCACTCTTCGCCTGTGATCGTACTTTTCATTATGGCGGGCCTTTTTTGTCGGCGCAGCACGAAAAGCGCCCGTCTAAGACAGGCCTCTCAGCTTCAAACAAAATTTAATGCAAGTTTAACGTTTTCTTTTCTTCGTGTTTGTTGTTTAGATTAGCAACAGAGATCTTCCTTCTCGCACGCACGTATACACATACAAACCTACACAAACACACACGCACGCGCGCGCACACGTAAACACATACACGCACACAAACACACAAAGGTGTTTATCTTTCAACTGTTATGTTCGCTTTGAAGTGCCGGCAATTCTATCTTTAACACTGATATACCACAAGACTCCTTGTTTCCGTCTATTTCTTTGTCGTGGCTCCTCTTTTGCTACCCCCACCCCCATATCCCTATCCTGCCCCTCTCTCCCTTCAACACTCTTTCTTTCTTTTTCCTTCATTTCTTTGAAGCCATCTTTCTTCTTTTTTTTTTCTTTTTTAGTATATCCCTTTCTCTTTCGTTTTCTTTCTCACCCACTCTGTTTGTCTGGTCTGTCTCTTCTTATTCTGTCACTCCCTCTGGACTTTACAGAAACTCATTCTGATGCTCCAATATTTGCCTCTCTCTTCCTCACTCTCGCACTTTAATGGTATGCAGATACAACACACCCGACAATGTTTATTAGGTTTACAAATAAAGAAAATGGCTGTATTCAAATTAGATTTATAACTCTATTTACAGTGCCATGTATTCATATCTAACTAAACTTTGTGATGCTATATTGTTCTATTTTGGCCAATGCATTAATATTTTATCGTTTATGTTGAAATGTTTTCGTTCAATGTTTCTTAAGTTTATACATCCATATTTTTCTTACTGGTCCTGTTTTCTTTAAGATTGATTTGTACATGCGACGCCCAAAACAATAACTACAAAAAAAAAAGTAGTTCTTGGATGGATGTGAAACACTATCAAATCCACCTCGTAGCCTCATTTTATTCGACCCGCTAACTAGATAGATTGTTTGACGTTGCTTGAAAATTCTTTGTTTTCGTTATTTATTTTAGGTCAGTGAACAATACACTTTTGGAGAAAAAAAGAGAAAAAGTCTCTTTTTTGCAATGGCCTCTAATGAATCATTATTGCAAAAACTGTTTCAACGCTACACATTCCTGCTTTTCTATTTGAAACAGAATTAAGCAATATTTTGCCCCCATCTACAATTCTTATAGACGTTTACGTAGGTATAAATCTTTTTTTTTTCAAAGCAAGCTGTTTTCATATTCTTGTATGATCATCGTTTCAATTTTCATTATTCGCTTTGGCCTAAAAAGCATAAAAAATACATTTCCAATCAGACCCACCCCCCAAAAGATTTGCAGACCCCTAACCTGATACAATCTTCCGCTAGACTGTGTATGTTACTTCATGCAATATGAGTGGTCAGAAAAGAAAGTTCGGTAGTTTAATACGCAGGTAGAAAGGTGGAAAAAGTGGGTTGTTTTCTCAAGGGGTAAGAAGATTTTGCAGGTGAAACAAATCCATAAAAATTTTAATTTGAAAAAAAGATGAGC
This sequence comes from Thysanoteuthis rhombus, assembly GCA_963457665.1. Lineage (NCBI taxonomy): Eukaryota > Metazoa > Mollusca > Cephalopoda > Oegopsida > Thysanoteuthidae > Thysanoteuthis > Thysanoteuthis major. Next base: position 16,507,720 of record OY735209.1, read on the forward strand.
AAGCAACAAAAATAGTAAAACCAGAGTAAGATTATGTAGTCTAATAAGAGGACAGAGACAGACAGACAGAGAGAGAGAGAGAGAGAGAGAGAGAGAGAGAGCAGAAAAAAGCCAGCTCAATAAAAATGACAAAAGAGAGAAACAAAGACAAAAAAGAAAGGCAGTTCAATTGGACGGTTGGGAGAAAAAAAGGCAGAAAATAACATTACGTAATTCAATAAGCGGGTACGATGAGAGTGAACAGAGAAAGGAAATTAGGTAGTTTAATAAGAGGATAGGAGGGGAAAGGGGTGAAAAGGAAGCCAAGTAGTTTATTGTGAGAGTAGGATGGGTTTCGCAGATGAAATTAATCCATGCTTGTATAACGTCTAGACAAAAATCATGGACGAGCAACGAAGATTGGAAGGGATAAGGGGAAAAATGAGATGATACTGACAAATGGTGAGAGAAGAGCAGAAGTATGAGATAATCTATAATCTTAATTGTCGACAATGTTCCCTCTAATTTTCAGTAGTCAGTGTATGCAAAAATCTTATGCAGTGCAATACTTATCATTATTTCACACCAGTTGCCTGGTGGTTACCGCTGGAGGTTGAGTGACGGCAAATCTCCTCAAGTCTCCAGCCCTCCTTTCCACATTCTCATAGATCACAACAATACTGTGGTTTACAGTTTCTCACCAGTTGCCCAGTGATCATCGCTGGGGGTCAATAAGTCTCCTCAGGTCTTCAGCCAACATCCCATCTCTCTCTCTCTCGCCTATCACACCAGTGCTGTGGTTCACATCTCTGCTTCCATTTTCCTTCTTCCTCTATTCGGCCACTGCTAACATTTAGTGTCGTAGACCTTATATTTGTAGAACTCTCCAAAGTATCCGAGTGGCTCCTAGCAGTGCTGTGGTCTGTACAGTCTCAATCCTTCCTTTTATCCTGAGCTCCTCCAGTCTCTCCCTCAGTGTCTTTGGGACAGTTCCAAGTGCACCTATTATTATTATTATTACTATTATTATTATTATTATTATTATTATTATTATTAAAGAGTATCGCTGCCATAATGCAAGGTTATCTTATCTTTCATCCCAATCTCGAGATCAATTAGATCCTAGGAGTTCAAGATGTCTCTGATTATATATGATGTTTTTTAAAAGTATTGTCTTTTGCATCATACTGAATGTTAATGTCCTTAGTGTTCTGTTTCAGCAGATTTTTTTTTAGATTTGTTGATACTGCTCCCAATGCTCCAATAACGATTGGCACGATCCTAATCGATTTTTTACCATAATTTTTGCATTTCTCTCCTCAAGTATTGGTATTTTCCTATTTGTTTATTTCCGTTCGATATTCTTATCTGCCGGGTATGAGACGTCAATCAATATAGCCCGATTGTCTTCTTTATTATTAATGTCAATGTCTGGCCTTGTAACTATAAGTTCTCTGGTAGTGATGGTGATGGTCATATCAGTTGCCTGATGGTCGTTGCTGACGACTGAGTGACAGCAAGTCTCCTCAAGTCTCTAGGCCTCCTCTCAACGATCTCACAGTCCATTCCAGTGCTGTGGTTTGTCGTTTCCAAACAGTTTCCTGGTGGCCATTATATCACCTCAGGTCTCCAGCCCTCCTCTCTTCGTCCCCATATGTCACAGCAGCGCTGTGGCTTGAACTATCTCAGCCTTCCCCAGCTTCACTGACACGTGCATTTTTCTCCTCTCTGCTAGGCCATTGCTGACGACTGAAGGTTGTCTCACACTTCGTAGGCTCTCCTCATTATTCGTGCAGACTCCAATAGTGTTGTGGCCTGCATGGTCTCTATCCTTCCTCTAATCTCAGGCCCCTCAAAGCTTTTTTCAATGTCTTTAGCCCAGTTCCGTGTGCACCCACTATTATTAGTACTACAATGACCTTTATCTTCCATACTTTTTTCAGTTCCTTGTAGTTCCTTAGCTTTCCACTCTCCTTCATCTTCACTTTTTGATCTGCAAAAGTTACTGGAAGGGGTTAAAACAAAATTCACATAATGACGAACTACCCCGGATACTTGATGTGAAAATCTTCCTCCATACCATAATTATAACATGATAATATTAATTACTACATTATTTCAGGTGACTAACCTTTTGTACGCACATTGATTCTCAATGTGCGCTGGTTACAAAACGTGTGTGAACGCGCGCACGCTTGAAGCTTGGAGGAAATAATGGCTGTCAGATCCCGCAAGATTTTCATGAATTTTCTTAATATCTATCTTTATGAATGACTCAACGGAAGATTTTCAAAATCAACGTGTTTTGATTGGCACGAATAAAATTGTTATGTTTTTGAATTTGACAATATGTCTCGGCAAATCTGCTTATATGCCATTTTCCAAGATGGACGATTTGAAGGAACATCTGTTTTAATTCCGGTTCGTCGAATAATGTACAACTTAAACGAGTGCTGACAGCGAATAACTATAGATTTGACATTTTTGATTATTAATCATTCGTTGCAGACAAATTACGGGATTTTGAAGAAAAAAAAAGAAACAGTTGAATATGCGTGCTGGTAAATGAATATATACCTATGTCTGTTTATCATATTCTCTAATGTGTATCTTAGGCATGGGCAACTTTTTTGATCTAGCGGGCCGCATAAGACTTTCATCATCATTCAGGTTGAACTATCACTTAAAATGCTGATCATATTACAGACAGTGTACTTATCTTTATTTTAGTCAGGCATATCATCATCATCATCATAATCATCATCATCATCATCATCATCAGTCTTTTATTGTCTGTCGTTGGATATAGACCTTCCCCAGGATTCGCCACACCTCTCTATCGTGGGCGTCACCGAGCCAATACTAATTGAATTTGTTTATTTTCTCTCTCTATCTGGTATTTTGCCGACCTTGGTTGTGCATGTAATGTCTGAGGATCTATGTTGTGGTTCGTGATGTCCATCGGTTGTCTGTCATTCTTGCAACATTTCCAGTCCATTGTCATTTGAGTTTTCTTGTGGATTCTATGATGTTTTGGGCTTTTGTTTTCTCCCTGATATACTGTGCTGTGCTGTGCTGTGATTTATCCATGTGAGATTGAGCATGATTCTTTCATGTGCACGTTGCATGTTCCTCAATCAGTAGGCCTCTCTCTCGATTAGGTTTCATTGGTGATTATCAGGAGGATGGATCGGTTGTATACTCTTCTTTTTAAGATTAATGGGATCTTCTTGATTTTTATGGTTGAGCTTGCTCTGTCGAAGGCTTGCCATCCTAGAGTGATTCTTTGCTTGATTTCACCTTCTGTTAAGGGTTTCACAGATTTGTTGCTCTTGGTAAATGTAGTGGTCTACTTTCTTCAGTTTTGCGTTTTCTATTTTGATCGTTGTGTTTTCATCTCCGACTTGATTGTTGCAGATATCGACCCGTACGCCAAAACAATAGTGATTTTACAATATGAATTATAAGATTTATTTTCTGAGAAAAATTATTTTGGATTTTAGATTACTGTCTAGATTGGCAGAGGACTGTAAAAATGCTTTATGTTACATACATTTTCAATAAATGATTATATTGGTTGCAGGCCTATAGTTGGCCATATGCGATCTATTTTATTCTGTTCATAGCAATCTGTTTTCCAGCCTGTCTATATCTTCAAAGGAATGTAGATATTTTTCACGATTTCATAAAATTAAAAAAGTCTTACTTACAAAATACCCCTCTTTATTAAAAAAAATTTCAATCATAAATGGGTAAATACTGAAAATCTTATTGAAATCGCCCCATTAGTTGATTTTTGGCAAAATTTTAAAATCTGTGCGTATTTTGGGATACATCTTTCTAATGCAAATTTTCACAGAACACCACTTCACAAAGTGTAAGCGAGTTTCCAAACACAAAAATCTCCGAGTTTAAATTGCTTATACAATTAATTATCTTATAGAATTTTCTCATGATCTGTGTTCTTATAAATAACACAAAGATTATTACGATAAAAATGGCAGATTACGAGCCTTTAAGCGTTTTTAGCAACACATGTTTCTTTAGTTTATTTTAACGTTTCGCAAGATCATCCAAGCTTATTCAGAAAAAGGTAATGGAGATTCAAAGAGTTGTCTGTAATATAAAGTCCATGTCTGGCGGGTTTAGTGATTAAAATCAAACTAAGTGGATCTCAAGTGTTGTAAAAATTCGGGCTGGGCAGTGTGTATTGATCAGCAGGGGGGGTATCGAATAGTATCTTGATGTGTGTGTGAATTTTTGAAAGGCTAGGGTAGTGATATATTTTTCAGAATTATTTAAATTGTGAGTCTTCCGGGAAAGGTATCAAGTTTAGCTTGCATGTGTATGAAATCAGGAAGTGGTGTTTTGACCAAAAAAGAAAACAAAAAAATGTTCCAGTGTAAGCAACGTCATCCAATGGATCGAGAAACTTTAATTGAAGCGGTGTTATGTATCATGTGTTAACTGCTGACAGGAACTGATTAAGAGGCGTTTGTGTATTTATTAGAAAGATAAACCTGGGGAAAGGAAGTAAGTGTGAAATGTTGATAGTGTATGTGTGTGTGTTAGCTTAAAATCTCATTTGTACACCACGTGGTCTTCTGAATCGACATTTCACAATAATATTATCAGAGAAACTATAATACACATCGATACATTGGTTATATATATATGCGTGTGTGTGATGTGAAGAAAGTTGACAATTTGGAGAAGGAAAGACTTGGGGTTAATATAAAATTCTCTGTTGGTTATGATAGCTAACATTTCATCCGAAATTTGTATTTCTTCCGGGCTCCCGGCGAAGAATGGTGTAAGAAAACAATGCTGAGTCTACATTAAACAAGGCCCAGTTGCAATGTGGTATTAACTGATTTGCGCTGTGGCAAGAAGTGAGACTGGGTTTAATCAGGAAGCTGGATTTGAAAATTCATATCATTCGTATTTAATCTACGATTGCAAATTTATGTCGTTTGTATCTTAGGACATTCACTTTTTGTTGTCAATGACGTCGTTATGGAAACACTTTTATTCAAGATTCACATTCCGACCACAAGAAACATTCTATTATAGAACTTAATGCAAACAGTTATTTTCCAAATCTTGAGTAATCATTTTTTTTATTTTCCAATCAACGCTGTTCACTCACTACCGGAAGTAAATAGGTCCGAGGAAAAACTTAGTTCCCAAATTGTCAATTTCTTTATCATGTTGTCGGAGACTGATATCCTTATATATATATATATATATATATATATATATATATATATATATATATATATATATATATATAAATTTGTATGATTTTCTACGATTATAGGATCCTTAGACGGAGAGGCCATGTACGCAAAATGACCTTCCAGCCTGTATGATAAAGTTTCAAAATTAAGTGTAACAAGGGCACGGCCGACTTCGCCCTTTTAAACCAAGGGTTTGCATCCTAGGTGGTGAAACGAATAGGAGCAAAGGAGTTTCCTTCTCCTGGCAGATACCAGAACTGACCTGGGTCGTTGAACGGCAGGGCGTGATCAACCCGTTGTTAGTAGATGCATGAGCTTGCTTTAGGAGTTCTCTGTCCTTTTGAAGGAGAATCACGATAGGACGACTGCCTGTGCGACTTAAAGCACAAACCCTAAGCACACCAACGTAATTAGATGACTGAGCTGGTTGTAGAGATCTGCCATCACCTCAAAGGCATAACCCGATAGTATATCAACCACTGACTGGAGCCAAGGCCTGAATCACACCCCCGTGAAAAACAGAGAAGAGACTCAATGGTATTCGCAACTGAGACAATAGTGGTATTATAAAGAATAGAAGTATGAGCATAAATATGAATGTAAGTATATAATTACATTTAACAGGCTGCTTAGATAGTCTTCCTCCGCTCGCATCCTTTCCTTTGGTTTCTCATTTGGCGATTACGTAATGCAAACATACCCATCCATATATATATATATATATATATATATATATATATATATATATATATATATATATATATATGTAAATGTATTAGAAAGTAGATTCGCTACATAAATACGTTTACGTTTCTGCCCTCTCTTGGCCTCTTCAGGCGAATCTGATTCAACTGAAGAGGCTCGAATGATACTATACAAACCCACTGCAAATGATTTTACTGTTGAAAAGCATTAAGAGGCGAGAGAATTTCGCTTGTTAGGATTTAATGTGAACGTTTCTGACAGAATAGGGCTATCATATACATGATACATAAGAAGGTAAAAGATAAGGGGTTACATGTAGAGAGAGAGAAAGAGAGAGATTTATGTATATATATATATATATATATATATATATATATATATATATATATATATATATATATATATATGTGTGTGTGTGTGTGTGCGCGTGTGTGTGTGTGTGTTTGAGCGTGTAGGTGTACATTCTCATTTTGACATTTTTCATCTTCTTTGTTCTATCGTAGGAAAATTCTACTCTTTAACAGTCCAGAACTTGAAAAGTGGTGGAAACCAATGCTTGAACGCCTGTAGGTCTCTTAACCGTGCAAGTGTGTATGTATTCATTGGATGTGAGTATATTTACTGTCTATTGTTCTTCTTATTTTTCTTTCGCCTTTTTTTAAAATTCTGAAATGTAATTTTTAAAACTTGGGCGGTAGCGTCAGGTGGGTAGAGCCAGCTTTTCTTTTCATTTTAACGATTTTTCTCCCAAAATTTCCATCTGTTGGCCTTCGCTGCTGTTGTTTAAGGTTTTGTCTTTTTTTTTGTCTATCCCAGGGAGGTTTTGATTTAGTATTCGGGATCCGCGGTTGGCTTTGTAGTAATTACATGGCTGTCTACGCTTTTGACACACGACCCACGCCTACCTTTTACCCGGTACCTATCTCAATCGCTACCCGGCCACCCCAATCTCTTTTGCTGAAAATCGGCCCGCCCAAACCGCTTTTTTTTTCTTTTTTTTTTTTTTTTTTTTTTTTGACACACATGCACACGGAGGTGTGGGTTGGTCGAGCAGTTAACTGCACAGAAAAAATCGATTCGACGAGCCGAGTTCAATCTCCGGCCAAGAAACAACATTAGTTCGTGTGTGAACACGAATGTCATTGGGAAAGGCATGAATTCATTTCACCCACCCCCATGGGTAAAATAGCGCAGTGATGTGAGTGGTACCACTTTGAGTGTTCGTTGCTTCTCAATCTATGTCACATATCGCTAACCGGAGCCGGGATAGAGAAATTTGTGAATCGTAGAGTGCGGGAAGGGACGGTTGAAAGTGTAGCCGTTACTAATCAAATAACCAGATATTCAATGATTGTAACTCAGTCTAGTACCGGAATACATGAACGTTAGGTATAGCTCCACTTCCTGATTGAAAGAGTTACATATTTCCAACCGGAAATATGTTAGAACTCAAGATCTTATCCACCAGCTTCTTCATGAAAGCAAGTTGGGACACAAGATTGGTTTGATGCCGGGGCCTCGTACGAGGGAAGTTTAAAAGATTGTTCCAGACCCCCTTTTTTTTTTAAATGGAAAGGTGCTGCCTCGGGGTTTACTAATTATTAATAATAATTCACCGTTCAATAACGGGAGGACATTTCAAATATAGTTTTGAAGTAATACAACGCGTTTACAATGGAATTAGATCAGTGATAAGAGCGATGCTGTGTAAAAGCGGATACCTATCCATCGCAGGTTTGATTCATGCAGCTGCCCATTTTCTTCAATTGTTTATCCATTTTACGCTGCCAGGGCCAAATGATATATTCACCGTGTTTTAAGTGGAGATCATTCCAAATAGAGTTTCAAGGTAATATAACGCATCTATAATTATTCCTGATGGATTATATACCCATTTTAGCATATATATATATATATATATATATATATATATATATATGTGTGTGTGTGTGTGTGTGTGTGTGTGTGTGTGTGTGTGTGTGTGTGTGTGTGTGTGTATGCGCGTATCTAATGAGAGAAGAGGACAAAAAAGGAAGATTGCTCAGTATGTTTGGTTGGAATGTTAACGAAGGAGAAGTGAAAACAGAAAAATGTGGTTAACCGACCAATCTACCCCCCAACCCCCACCCCGAGGGTGTAGGCAGAAACAGACCACCTGTTATTAGAACAAATAATTTTCGCAAGTAGCACCTTCGTTTCCTCCGTGAATTTTTTCAGATTTCAAAACTCACTCCCACTTTTAATGTGAAAGTCATCATTTATTCTCAATGTTTGTTTTTGTGCTTGGTTGAACGTGAGTCAATCTCCTTACATTTGACTCCAATTGAAGAAAAACTCTGTGTCTGTGTCCCAATATGCATAAAACGCAATTACTCGACGAATGTGCATTGTACCAGATTGACCTTCGCCAGATGCATGAGTCAAGACACAGGGCACTGAAGAGTCGAGTTTGAAGCTTGGGGGATCAGCAGTTCTCGAGAAATCTAATAAAGAAATGAATTGAAAACATTAATACATAAATCTTTCTTCGGCCTCTATGAACGATCTCCCTAGACTTCTGCTCTTTAAAATTTTCTAAATTTAGACGTAAATATCTGGATTGACAACACTGTAAGTAATCGAAATACTTTGAAGCGGTAGTTTCGTACGATGGTTGGAACATTTACATGACAAGCTACTCCACGCACCATAAGGCCTGGCCGCTTCGAAACATAGACCTCAGGAATGGGCACTGTCATAGTTTCATTAAATAAAACAATTTGATGCCCCGAAAATGTATGCAACAGTATGCAAGTCCGGTCTGGACACAATACAAAACAAAACACATTGAATTAATGGAAGTAGTTCAAAGAAGAGCAACGATGCAAGTATCTGGAATGGCAAATACAACTTACAAAGAGCGTCTCTGTAAACTGAACCTTCCAACTCTCGGCCAATCTGGAGTAAGAGAAGACATGATTGAAGTATATGATATCATGAACGGAAATTATGAGAAGAGGGTTGATAGCTTCGTCAAAAAAGTGTGAAAGAAAATACCTATAAGAACAGGAAACAGGGGGGGGGAACAACCCGAAAATGTATCAATGAAGAGAGCCAGGTTGGATATATGAAAATATAGTTCCAATGTAAGCATAGAGCGGATAAGGAATAGTCTACCTGATGAAAGAGTGTGTTCAAAAAATGTGAATTCTCCCGAAAACAAGCTTGATGAAATTCGGACCAGCAGAAGATTATATACGACTGCAAGTCCACAGTAAATATTTGGAAGTCATGCGGATATCCAAAATCATTACAGGGATCTAGAGAGGATGATTTAACATAAAAGCTGATCCAGAAGCCTGAGCAGAGAAAATGTTGCTTTTCCTTCTCATCTGAAACGTTTTAATCAATGAACTCCAAGCCTGACAATTTCCCCAAACGTACGCTGATATAAGAATTGTTATAATGCAATCAAATGTAATCTTTTTTCTTAATGAAATAAGTTAGAAACTAAATACTAATGATGACATCTAACCAGAAACGTAGAACAATGTTTTTGACCACTCAATACATGATGATGTGAGTGACTGAACGGTTTATAGTACAGAGAATGGAATTGTCGATGGGAGTACGAACTTTGGCAGGGGCGGTTTGCTTTCATTTTGATCCAATGCTTAGGAGAGGCATGAATCTACTTCTTCCCTCAGCTATGGGTAAACAGTAGGACATTTAGAGCCCTATAGCTCTCTAGTGCAGTCTATCTCGGGCGTTGGGATAGCAACCCAGCCTGATTAAAAAATGGATTTGGGAAAAGGCATGAATCGATTTGCCCGCCCAGCTAGGAGTAAATATCAGGGCAATTGGAGCCTTTTAGCTCTGTTAGGAAGTCCAGCTTTTGCGCCGAAAAATAAAACACAATTACTATAAAGATGATTCTCCGTTTAGAGAAATGGAGACATATTCATTCATAGCCTCGTACGTCGCGCCACTCGGTAGAACCCGAGCCTGAATACATAGACAACATTACAATCATCTCATCCCCCCGTTTAGTCACTCCTGCACGCCCCCAGCTGTCCACATCCCCCTATTCAGAGATCAAAGGGGAATTTCCCATCATTCTACCTTCTCTAATTGTCCTGTCGGCCGTCCATTGCTGAGGATGGGCAACCGCAGAAGCTTTTTCATCTCACCGCCTGATACGTCCATTTATCAAAAAGTGAAAAAGAAGTAGCAATTTGCTTTATATTTTAAAAGTGGCTGAGACTGAATTTTTAAACAGGGGGGGTGATTAGGACGACAAGTCGATGTATGTGTGTGTGTGTGAATTAATGTATGTATACTTGGGCGTAACTGGTTTCTAATTTAATCAAACTCGCACAGAGTCGCTCTCAGCGGCCATTAAGCTCAATGTCAAATCACTTCCCATTTACAGAATTCATATAACAACCGGCCTACCCATGCTGTAAAAAAAATCTATGCTACAATTATGCTTGTCACGATTTACGACCGTTACGCTCTGTTTGGTCAATTGCTAGAAGGAAACTGACCAATTGCGTGGGAGAGAATTTTTGAGTGTGGAAATTTGAATTAAGTAGACGGTAGAGGTATCAAGATTGTTCTGTGAAACGTATTCGCTTTGCTCTTTTCTTTGCTGCTATTAGGAATTACAAGTTTGTATAGAAATCTGGTTGAGATTTGGTTCAGTAAACCACGGTATTTTCTATGAAAATGTATCACTAATTTTTTGGATATAAATTGAAAAATCCCCCCTCTTTTCCTACCCTCTTATTAAATTACCTGATTCCTTTTTCTCGCCCTCGATCCATCTACCCTTCAGTAAACATCCCCACCTCAAACTTGCTAAACAGAACTGGAATATTTAGATACAAAAAGAATATTTTGTATTGGACATTTCATCCAGATATTTTTTTTTTTAAACAAAATTATTTATTCGCTTCTTTTACCGCAGCGTTCATGAATTAAGAAATGGATACATTTGATCCGACAGAATGAATTATAAATTGCATCATATGAGAAACTTATTTGAAATTATCTCCTGTTATTACATGGTCAAACTACCACTCACCCTAGACAACGCAAATATAATAAACAATCAAATAAAATGAAGCTTCCAAAGGAATCGAACCTGAGACTAGGAATAAACGAGATGAGAATTTGGTATAAAAATAGGTATTTTGGCCTTTGTATCACCGGTGGTTGTTTAGCTCAATGGTAAGATCATCGCTACGTTGAAGTGGCTACCCTATCGATGGCAGGTTCGAATCCTGCAGTATTTTTTCTGATTGTTCACTCTATTTGCGTTATCAAGGCTGAGTGATACAATAACCATGTAATGTTGGGAGATCATTTCAAATAAGACTTTCATATCACCAGAAGTCAGTGTCACCTATCTTTTGTTCATCCTGGGGTCACGTTACCACAGCACACAAATTTGCAGTTTATTGGGTGCATCTGTCTCCCTTGGATCTGAAAATGTCAAAAATTAGATTGTCTCTAAATTGACGTGGAGTTCGCCAGAGGTCAGCAGCACCTATCCTATGTTCATTGTGAGGTCATTAGCATTGAACATAAATTTGCAACCCATATGGTGCGGACGTTTCCGTTAGATTTTAGAATGCTAAAATTGACCTCACCCTAAACTGACCTTTAAATGTCACAAGAGGACAATGCCACTTTTTGTGCGTTCGTCCTGGAGTCACATTATCCTTGCGCACAAATTTGCAACTGCAGATATTTAGGTGCTCTGTTGAACATATAGTTAGGAACAAAGACACATTCGTCGTCTTTGAAAGACAATCTCATCGAAATTCAAATATAATCGTGAGGATATTCAGGGGAAATGATTAGTATTTAAAACACTTCATGAAACTGACCGACAAACATCATAAGACACTGGAAGGAACTCAGATGTTTTGAATAGAATGCCGGCAAAAACGAGAAAAAAAAATATGAGATGTAACACCTATCCCTTGGGTTTTTCTCTTGACCTTCCAATCGTCATTTTCATCCACATAAGTGATATAATAAAAACCGACAAGACTCACCATCAGAGTCAATAATTCAACAGCCGTAGCGTCAAAATTCGAAGTCACGTTTCCATCTAAGAATAGATATGGTCAGAATAAATTCTATCTATGACATCACTGGCGATTCCTCAGGGAAACATCTGAAATAAAGGGTTTTAAAAATATGTAGGAACCTCTACATTCTACAGAATATAGGTGTTCTTAATGAACACCCATGAGTACTGATGCCTATTTTCAAGTTTGTATACAAAACGGTATGGCCAGGATTACTTGAAGATACCAACACCTAAACAACACACGAACACATAAAAACTTGCACACATAAAAAAGGAGAGAACCTTTGCCATCTTTCATGGCTACGGCTATTCAATGAAGATATAAGTGCAAATCATTATTAAAATAAAATCCCAGCCATTTATTGCTATAGAAAGGAAAAATAGTATTCGCATAGTGAGGACCTGATCAGACAGTCGCCCATCGTTCAGAGAACAGGATGCACCTGACATGTGTAGAGCTTTCCAAATACATTCGGAAAAAAAACAATGAATGAAACAGTCTAAGTAAGAAAAATCTCTGATGTGAAGTCAGATATTTCATGAATATCTGACAGTTGAATACTTTCTGTTATGATGAGAATAAGAAAACAATCGTGGGAGGAAATTCTTATGACTGGCAACGAGCTCTGTCATGCTTAATTAGTTTGGTGATAAAGGGTGCTCACAATATTATACTTCAAGGAAGGAACCAAATTTCATTTTGTCTGGGGAACCAGCGACCTTAAGGCCGTCCTTTGCACAATACAGTGTTTATTTCACAAACCATTGAAAATGATTGTTATCGAAATAATTTTGAGATACGATGCTTATCAATCAAGATGTGTGTATGAGAATATGTATTTAGAAATGAAGAAATGGAATTGTTTTTTTATTGATGCACCCCCTCTTTGTTTTTGTTTTTTCTTGTCAAACTCCTTCTATTCAAGTTTTGACTTTATTTTCGTACGTTACATCAATGGCAATAACCTCATCAAAAACAGTGACGTCATGTACGCAAAAACTGATGACGAATTCATTCTCTCAATTGAAGTCCACTTGTTTTGAAAAAGTTTGCAAATCCCATTTACAGGAACTATATATAAAGGAGTTGAAATTTTTGTTCTTTATTTATTTATTTAACTATTTCTTTCTTTACTTACTAATCCTTTTCTTTCAATTTTCCTAACTTTCTTTCCGATTCAATATTCTTTCTTTTGTATTCTTTCTTGTTTATGTATCTCAATTTGTAGTTCAACTCAAAGGATTTTGGAATAATGTTGTTCGGAGAAATTAATTCTGTTTTGTCTACCTTTAAGATTTCAAGGAAGCAAGGCAATTTGACCCTCGCGCAGCCAGGATTGTACGTATTTATTGTCACAGATAGCGTGTATGTAATGTAATTGCTTATGAATACCGATGAGCCAAATCACGATGAGGATTCAAATACATAAGGAAGGGAGATAAACAGGCAGAAAATTCCCTGTCTTGATAGATAGATGGATAGATAGACAGATAGATCGTGGTTAGGAGAGTAAGCAATCGGGAAAAACCTTCTCCCATAACTACCTAACCTACAGGGGCTAGTAAGATATGTGTGTGGGCATACCTGTGTGTATGTGTGTATATGTGTGAGAGAGAGACAGACAGATGGAGATGTATGCATGCATGCATGTTTGTTATTCTGTTTGATTTAATGCTTTTCTCTCGAGACAACTTTGAACAGTGCTTAACACTAAGAAATATATCGGAATTACGCAGTACGCCAACTGGTAAAAGGAAATTCATTGGACAAGAACTTATCAGTAATCAATGAACAGAGATTCCATATCAGTACACTGATAGACGTACACATCACTTCTTCTTTTTTGCTCTTAGTTGTTCCTGAAATAATCTCTTAAAATCTAGTGATAAAACCAAATTTGTGGCGCAAGGTAGACAGACATAGGACTCATACTGACTGGACACATTCAAGGGTCGAAACACATGTTTCCGTATCTGTAAAGGTCCACACGGCACTCTTGGGAGATAGATGCAGCGCGCTATTCGGCGCGCACACTGACTGAGAACCCCTGAAAAATAACCACTCCATTGTTTTTCCGTCTCTTTTTATAATTCAGAATGATGGTATAATTTCTTGAGTGCTGTTCGGTCCACAGCTGTTGCCGGCCATTGTCAAAGTGACGGAGTGGTTGCTCAGCTTTCACAGATGTGTCGTCTCCTTGGAACGTCGTTCTGTTTTCTCTCTCCTTGGCAATCTCTTAAATCTACGCTGTGGTGATGTTTCAACGGCGAGGCTTTCTTGTCGTATCGTTGTAAACCAATCAATCCTTTCCCTAATGAACGTCGTCATGAGGGACTGAACCTCATTTACAATGGCGCGTCATTCAACGAAGGTCACGGCTTTCTTCGGTTACTTATTACCCTTTGTCTTAAAAGATCTTTCTCCTCTTTTCCCTTTCTTCGCTTTATCCCCCTCTCTTTCTTTGCTTGTCACTTCTTGTCTTTTTTTTTTTTTCAATTTCTTTTTATTCTCTTTGATGGGATGTTCGTTTTTTCCTTTCCATCTTTCTTTCTTTTTAATGACTCTTTCTTTCTTTCTTGGCTTATCACATTCATTTAATTCTCATTCTATCTTGTTCTTTCTTTCTTTGTTTATCACTTTCTTTAATTTCTTTCCATTTTGCTCTTTCTTTCTTTCTTTCTTTCTTTCTTTCTTTCTTTCTTTACTTACTTACTAATCCTTTACTTTCAATTTTCCCAACCTTCTTTCCGATTCAATATTGTTTCTTCTGTATTCTTTCTTGTTTATGTATCTCAATTCGTATCTCAATTAAGACATTATTAGGTTAGTGGGATTAACCTACAGAGTCCTACGGTGGTTTAATATTTAGTTTCGAAATTCATAAACGAACCCTCGATGTCCGAGATCTTTCCTGACATTTGATTTTTTCTATGATTTTGTTTGAAGAAGAGTCTCTGGCTTCTGATAGCTTGTTTCAAGCAGGAGCGAATCCGTCTAAGAAGAAGAGCTCTCTAATCCCGGTGGCTCATGAGATTTGTAGTTTCTTGTTGTTACCTCTGGGTGCACTGCTTACATATATATATATATATATATATATATATATATATATATATATATGTGTGTGTGTGTGTGTGTGTGTGTGTGTGTGTGTGTGTGTGCGTGTGTGTATTAACCGACTGACTAGATAGATAGATATTTGTTTTACCAGAAATCCTTTGAAGGCTTTATACAATTCCATTAACCTCAATATCACAAACATAATGACGAAGCAATGTTCATAATCAAATCCAGATGGTCTCTCCCCCCTATTACTGATATTTGCCCTATCTCACAAACACACGAACGTGCGCGCACATACACGCACATGCACACATACGTACACACATACACAGACATAAACACACACACTCACCCGTGTACACATTTACTTTCAAACAGAATCATAAACAAACAAAACAGTGAGTACCATTTGTATGTCATGAATAAACCTTCTTTTTTTTTTCATGTTCAGATTTCACTCATTGAATATTTCCTTTTCTTTGCAATTGTTTTGGGTGAGCATTTTTGTTTTTTGTTTCTTGTTTTTTGTTTTATTTTAAGTGTTTTTCGGTTGGACTGATGTTTCTCGGACATTATCGTGCATATTTTCATCTCGTGGCAACATTAGATGCAGGCTCTCATTAAGAAGAATTGTAAAATGCTTTATTTCATCTGGCCACCCGTTTCGTTTTCCGCCCTCCTTCTTTAAATATCCACCCTTTTCCCCTTGCCTGGCTATTTTGGCGAGACCTTTTCACAGTTTTTTTCTTTCTTCTTTTTTTTTTTAAGTGGACTGATGAATGATTAACGATTGGAGGTCAGCTGTCAAGTGTTAGTACGATAAAAGAAGATTGCAATAAAGCAATTCATCGCTTAACGCTGTAGATGAGTCCCAAATAAATGCAGCCCTAAACGAAGCAGCTGTATTCCAGGTCATTTTATGGTAGCAATGATGAAGATTGTGATACCAGTTATTTCAAAATAGATGATCTCGTTTTTGAGCCTCAATCAAATAAACTGGATTAGTGCTGTGTATCTCATCTGGTAGCTATTTACAGAGCTGGTGAAGTATCAGTAGGTGTCAATATATATCACTATATGATTAATTATTCATTACTGCTACCCACAACAGACTGTTATTAATCACCGTTGCTGGGTTTAGGTCACTTATGTGTCCTGACATTTATGGAGAGATCGCAAGACACAGCACAGCATATCAGAGGAAAGAAAACAGGAGTCAGACATATATAATCCATTGGGAAGCTCAAATGGCAATGGGTTGGCTATGTAGCAAGAATGGTAGACAACTACTGGACATCAAGACTCTCAACGTGGACCCCCAGAGATTATATGTAAAACTGTGGCCGGCAGAAAGTATGATGGTATGAAAGGTCTGGCAAATTATGGAGAAAGTCTATGCCCAACAACAGACGCTAAAAGGATTATGATGATCTATTTATCCATCTATCCATCTATCTATCTATCTATCTATCTGGACTTAACCCAGCCTCACAATCGTTCACTGTAGAAACTTGGAATTTTGCACATACACACACCTCAGTGAGTTGGGGGAATATTTTTTTTATCTTTAAAAAATCCCCCAGTAAATTTTTTTCTCATTGGTTAGTTCAATTTACAATCTACGTTTATAACAAATTAATCCCTTAGATTATGTTCCCGTTGTTGTTTTTCAAATCATAAATTTATGGTTCAAACCATACTGGTAGTATTTTCATCAAAGTATCTGAACTTTTACCACCTCCAATGCTAAAATTACGAGATAAAAAAAACAACATTCATAGGTGGTGGAGAATCATAATTTCCCTTGGAATGCTAGTTGGGTATATGTGTTAATTTACAACTACATGGCAAATTAACCAAAATGTACAGTATACAATCATTTGGATACTGTTCATGATGCAGTCTTTTTTCGTTATTCATTTCGGAAATTCAACGTATCTAAATTCATAACCATCAATATTTGAAAAGAGGCTTCTATAGCGAATCAGCGTTCAGACAAAATAGGCATGCTTACCGCTCTCTTGAGCCTTGTTACTGTTAAACCGTTCCATTCTGACAACAGATGGCGCTGTTGGCCTTATACGGCCTTTACCCATCTAAGCAGACAACATCCCGCTAAACCACGTTCTCATTTGAACGGAAGATCGATTAAAGTATCAAATTCTTTTTTCTTTTTTTCAATTTTGTCCCATTGAATTATCATCTGATCCATTAATTCTCAAACAGTGTGCCACTGCACAATAGTGTGCTGCAACTATCTCCATAGCGTGCTGCGTAAATGTTTCTAGATACGTAAACATGTATCCAGTACAGGTATCGTGACTGTCCCGCTTCCACTGTAGAATTACTAATCTAGTGGTTTTATCGCTCGATTCCGTGAGATCTGAATATTTTCAACGACAGATGAAAAGGAAAAGAGGTGATGAGTACGTATATCAGTATGCTAATAGAAAGGTTTCGTTCACTGACCACTGAAATGTTTTTGCCTATTTCATTTCACTTTTTCATTGCTGTGTATGTCAAATATATATTTTTAGTGTGCTGTCATACGATAAAGTTTGAGAAGCATAGGTTTATTTCTTTCCTTGCCTTTCTTTCACATTTTGTGTCCATCTTTTTTATTTATTTTCATTCGTCATTGGTAACCTCGTTTTTATTGTGCTGAACTTATCTGCTGATTTCAAAGAAAAAGCTTATTGGCGCCAAACAACAGGAATATTTGAAAAATTTTGTGCTAATAGAAATCTAAAATTCCTCACACTCGTATTCGAGATATGGGAAAGGCGTGAATATACTCACTCCCTCGTAGCTTTGGTTAAATAGCAGTCAAACAGAGCCTTTTAACCTTACCGAGCAATCCATATCGGGCATTTGCATAGCACCCAAGCCCCGTAAAATACTACAATTGTTACGAACAATGGACGGGTTTATATTGATTGTTCGAGAGATGGCGACAAAATCATTGCCTTTCCACGGAAGCTCCGAGCTCAACTGAGGAGCAACTCAATAACTCTTTGATGTTGGGTGGCGAAAAAGTCACTTTTTATTTTGAAACTCAAATATTTTTTTAAATAAAAAGGCAAAGAGATTTCCCCTTTATATATATATATATATATATATATATATATATATATATAGTTATCAAATTATTTCGAAGTAATTTTTAAATACAACATTCGAGAAATGCCTTTCAGTTCAGATTCGCAAATTAATTATTCATGGATCAGAAATTGAAAGTTCGATAGATTTGACCGTTCTCAATTTTTTCTTTTGCAGTTATCGCACAGAAACAGTTCACAGAAACAGGAAAAAAAATAGAAAAGACTGCATCATGAACTTAAGGAACTGAAGAATAATATTCGACAGACAGGTCATAGATCATTGGAGCCATATACATTACTAGCTGTCATTGAACTTTACTTTAAAGGGTTTGACTCTGCAAAGCTAGAAACGATAGAAATTTGCGGAGTGCTATATTCTACAATTAGTTTTAAATAATCTTCAAGGTCCAAAATAAATATAAAGGGAAATTCCTTCATCTTTCCTTTACAGAATCATTCATGTTTTGAAACTATTGCACCACTTTATTTAAGTCTAAAGCGGGACACTATTCAACTGAACCGATTCCACGTCTAGAGAAAAGGTTACAAACTATTGAGCTAAGCTTGTTTAAGGAACTTCGCCCCGGAGATTAGAAATAATAATAAAAACATGACTGGCTTGTGTAGGGTAAATACCATTCCAACTTCTATTCTGACTGAAGATGATCACCACAATGTTTGCATTGTAAATATAAATAAAAAATTACAAAAATACAATATTTTTGGAAAAAATCTATTCATATATTAGAATGAAATATCCCCCCTCCCCCCGCATATCTGTAAGATAAATGTTCGTTAATATCTAAGACTTGTCAATCAGTGAGATAGATTCCTGGCAATCAGTTGGTCGTGAGCTAAAGTCCCGGTATGGGAACGTGTGTTTACATTTCAGTAAACACCCCTCATTTTGATGAGGATTGTCCTTATTAATGGTGCGTTTTTTACCCAATATTCTTCACAAGAATCGAACATTACATGTGAGGGGGTTGAATCTGTAAAACTAGAAACAATAGACATTTTTGGGGTGTTATATTCCACAATTAGTTCAAAATGATCTATAAAGTCTAATATATATATCCCCTCTTAGCATTAGTTGTATTGTTATATTGTCTAACACTAGGATCGAACCTAGAACCATCAGATTACTTTACAGTAATTTGTCTGATGCTGTAACCACTGCGGTATGCGTCCATGTGGACACATAGCGCAGTGGTTAAAGTAATCTGATGGTTCTAGGTTCGATCTTAGTGCGAGAC
The DNA here is from genome assembly GCA_963457665.1 of Thysanoteuthis rhombus. Lineage (NCBI taxonomy): Eukaryota > Metazoa > Mollusca > Cephalopoda > Oegopsida > Thysanoteuthidae > Thysanoteuthis > Thysanoteuthis major. The sequence continues at coordinate 16,527,144 of OY735209.1, forward strand.
AATATAACAATACTACTAATGCTAAGAGGGGAGTACGGTCAATATACCCCCGTCGGATAGATAAAGGGTCCGATTCGTTACTTCCCCAAATCTACCAGATGATACCTGACGAAGGCCGTAGAGTGCAACGGCCGAAACGTTGAATGAAAAACAACCAAGATGAGGATGGTCCGAATATCAATAGAAATAATAATAATACCTCATCTCAAAAATTCTGAGATAATATATATATATATATATATATATATATATATATATATATATATATATATATATATATATATATATATATATATATATATATATATATAAAGGGGGAAATATTTTTATCTTTGAATGATATGCAGGTATGTTTCCCTGAAACTGTGCCTGAAATGGAGCCGAACTCATCCATCTAATTGAAAATGCAACATCAAATTGAAGGATCGGGGTGAACGGATACGTTGGGAGAAAAAGATCAGTGAACCCTGGCCCAAGATCAACACACCAGTTCAACATAGCTACGTGACATGGTGTTGAGGTCACAAGTAAACATCTGACATGTCCCGGTTGAAATATTTTTGCAGTTACATTGTACTTTAAAAATATAAACAATATTATGTTGTTCGTCATCTTCAACCAGAATTGATATAAGTCCTTTTTGCATTTGCTGAAAAATACCCAAGAGAGACTACTCAATAATTAACATCATATGGTTATTCCAATTGAAAGATGATGCGGAAAAAAATATTGATAAACACGTGGTGTATTATATGGTTCGCTGACTTCTCTGTGCAAGTCTATTCAGTGCCGACATCTGAACACCAATTTCTCAGCACACGATAACTCGGTGCATCGTAGCGCACTAACCAACAAATTCAAACTACAGAATCAAAACAATTTATTGAGATAAAAAATCAAAATCATTTTTTGAGTTAGATTACTTTATTGAATTAATTCGCCTCTATAGTTCAATTTGATAATCTATCGTTTGCAAGAACAAACTGTAGGGAGTTGAAGCAATTTATTACGAAAAATAAATCATCAGAATGTGTTTGTGAACAAACTATTAAACTATTTATTGAAGCATTAAAATTATTCTCCACTTTGCAGTACTACATGTTATTGCTGAATGAGTTTTTAAACAAACTATAAAACTATTTATCAATAAATTAAAATTGTCTGTCATTTCTCAATTTTTAAATTACTGTTCACCTTAATCTTAATTTTCCCGCTGCTTTTTTTATCGAAGCTTTGCAATGATGACGAATTTAAAGCAACGGGAAAGATTAAAGGTCAATCGTTGAATGAAATATAATTGATAACAATGATTGCTGTGATACTGCCGAACAAACAAAAATGGAAAAATTTATTTGAAAATAAAAATAAAAAATGTCAAATTGACAAAAAATTCAATATGGTCAAATTAAAAAGTTAATGGCTAAATGTTATTCAAAAGGGTCAAATTAGTTGAATTCGGACATAATAAAGCTAAAATTGAAATCCTGACGCTTTATTTACAAATCCATTCTGCCAAGAAAGATAGTTGAAAATTTCAAGGGAGGTAACTCACATAAATTCATTTTAAATGGGTTTTTGCAAGGGCGGCTACTCTAATAGCTTCATGTGATGGTTACTTCCCTTGAATAATTCAAGGGAGGTAACTCTATCAACTTAATTTCTGCGATATAAAAGCAGAAAAATCTCTCTTAGAAATTAGAAAAAGATGAAAGCGATGAATATTTCAAGCATATCTGCAACCTTTGACTTTAAATCATTAATCAATTCGTAGAATTAATTCATTATTCCATTCTATTAGTATTTTTGCACATCTGTATGAACTTTTAATGATATTTTCTATTCCTAAAGAACGTTGACTGCTTTACCTTTCCCGTGAGTCTATATCACAAAGAGTACCGATAGATTGAAAATTAAAGCAACCAAATCAAAAACTACAGCAAATAAATCATAAAATAATGCAACAAGAATATTTAAAATGCAAAAAATCTGCCGAGCAAATCAAAAAGGCAAATGAATTGTATCGTGGCGTGACTTCTTAATTTGCCAGGTCTTATTTTCATTTGTTTGTCGTAGTGTTTAATTTGCTTATTTTCGAATCTGATTGCCGTAGTTTTCAATTCAGAGGCCATATTTTGAAATTGTGCTTGCCTTACTTTATAATTCACCCGGGAAGTTCTTGAACAGTGGTCCTCAAAGTATATCGTACGACGGCACACTGAGAAATATATTTTATCTATGTGACTCGCCAACTGTAATGAAACGAATTAGGAAAAAATCATTCCAAGAGTCGATGAACGAGACTTTTACATCAACATGCTGATATATCAAGCCTTTTTCTCTTGACCAATCACAAGAAATATTGAGATCTCACTGAATCTAATGATAAAAACACAAGATTAGAAACTTGGTGGCAGAGACGGAATTAGACCTATCACCCGTATTGAACATGGTCAAATCTCGAAATACATGTATGTGCATTTTGAAAAATTAATGCAACAGACTTATGAGTAAATTGCAGCATAATATTGTGCCGGGCGTTCAGGTTGAGAACCACTGCTCCGGGCAGAAATTGTTTACATCATTTATCATCGGTAAATCCTACCCGAAGAAGCGTAAAATTGACAAAAAACAACTTAGTTTTTAGATTGTGAGAAATTTCCGATGAAACAGTTTGAGGAAAGGAGAAAATATGTTATGAATACGTTGAATAGTTTTAAAGATTTGAAGATTCTTTTTTGGAACGGAAGTTTTTTTTATAACACTTGACAAGGGAAAAAGAAGACAGGGTGAGCATTGTTTCAATGTTTTGGAAACGTCACTGTATGTGAATTATCTGGAATATATTATGAGACTTCAGAGGATAGAACGATAGCAAGATAAATAGAGACATACTTAGAGAGAGAGAGAGAGAGAGAGAGAGAGAGAGAGAGAGAGAGAGAGAGAGAGAGAGAGAGAGAGATGTAGGCTCTCTCTCTCTCTCTCTCTAGATCTTCTGAGGACTCATTTCAGAATATTTAGGTAGATAGACAAAGAGAGAGAGATGGAGACCCCCCCTCTTTCTCTCCCTCTATAACCCTCTCTTTTTTCCAATCTCTATCCGTCTGTCTATCTTCTGTGGCCTTGAAATGCATTTCAGATGATTTAGTAACCGAATGAGAAGTAGACTCTTCCCTTCTCTCTCTCTTTCTCTCTAATACACACACACACACACACACACACACACACACACACACACACACGTGCACTCTCTCCCTTTCTCTCCATCTTTCGCCTTCTATCTATCTATTTATCTATTTATCTATCAGTTTACTTCAGTATGTCCAAATAGATAGATAGATAGATAGATAGATAGATAGATAGATATCTACTAAGCATAACATAGCCTTGCAGGAGGGTACAGTCATTATGATTTGCCACTCAACTGGAGCGAAATATGAAAAGAGCTTGAGTGTAATGTTAGACCCCCGTCACATACGTGTGGGTGCAAACAAAAATTGACCAATTTTTTTTATTTTGCCTTTTAACATGCCTAAGGCAACAAAGAAAGCTCTGACCCTCCCCTTTTTTCGAGTGCAATGGGTGACAACAAGTGCCACTGCATAATACACTTCTTGAGGCGACCCTTAACCGTCTATTGCTGTTGACGGCCTCCAAGTGATTCTAAGGGAGATAACTCGAGTAGTATTTGTAGTTACCTCCCTTGAAACCTAATATGATACGCCAATTGTATCTCGTTTTTTTTTGTCTGTAGCATTCCATCTGCAGGAAAATACCCCCCCCCCTTTTTTTAAAGAATATCCACTTGAATATGAAAATCTATCGCCTTTCTCAGCTTATGCCCCCGTCGAGAATGTTCGTGAGCTTTAATGTAATTGTAATTGCAAAATTACTCAAATATTTCTGGAATTTCTTTTACAGCAAGGTTTGAAATAATTGTTGATACTCACCAACCTTAGCTTAGTGCAGCACACGAAACCCCATGAAAACTCAGAAATGATGTTCTGCGAAAACAGCTTAATAATCCCTGCAACACAGCAAGGCACTCGATAAAATGATATTCCACAAGGTTAGCTGGCCATGGCACCAGCTCACAAGAGTGTTTGTTCTTCCAACTTTTTTTGCAATATTCTTCGGGACTGTTTCAAGCCCGCCAATAATGATGGGTACAAGTGTCAGTTCCACATTCTAGATTTTTTTTCCGGTTCTCTGACAAAAACCAGCTATTTTTCCATTCTAGCATTTTTTTCTTCTATTTTCTTAGTCGAAAGCTCAGTGAGCCAACTCAGACCACTTCGATTAATTTTTCGCAAGACATTTCAACCCTCCGGTGCCTTATCGAGAAATTCCAAATTCAAACAAGTGAACGAATACTTGTGGCAACTTCCCACTAAATGGTTAATTTGAACTTTTCCTTCAAATAATTTTGTGACGGTAATTGTGTGTATAACTTACGATCAGGCCAAATGCACATTTAGATCAGATATATCAATCAGCGTTGTTTGCAGTTCAATTTAAGAGCTTGACTCCTCAACCTACGTTTGATGAAGTTTTGCAAATTCCTGTCTATATTGTTTGTGGATCATTTTCAGAGCTGAAAGCTGCAATCTCTTTCTGTACCTGAATTCTGACTTCCCAATCGTCCGTCTGATAGTCTCTTTGTGAACTTTAAGTCCTGTTCCTGTCTTCAGACGGGTGAGGGATTGACTAAGGTTTTGCCGCAGAGCTATCATAATTGACCTTTCCTCTGGATCCGACATCATCTTGAGTCTACCTCATCTGTTCTTGGTTTAATGACTATCTTGATCAAGTAAAAAAATATTTCATAACTCTCTGATGATTAATTTGCTCAGCTATAACACATTGTGATTGACCCTGATTCTGGAGTTCTGCAATCTTACCACGTTCAAAATCGGACACATTTGTTATCTTTCTCATACTATGTAGACTCGTCTTCACAGCAGAAACCGATAATTTGAAATTTCTCCCTCTGTCTCTATCTCACTCTCACTCTTTCTCTTTATCTTTCTCTCTTGCTTTCCCTTTTACACAAACACGTCAGGTGAATGATTCTATTTATTTTAGATCCCTATTTTGGAGATTTTTTTTTTTTTTTTTGGAGGGGGGTTCTATTTTTCTGAGTGGGGAAAGTTCCTCTTCTATTTACATGAAGATTATAATATACATATGAATGTATCGAACACTTTATGAAATGAACGCGTCACAGGTCGGATATTGCATTATATTATATCATATTTTATTCCTAATTTGTACTTTGGATATATATATATATATATATATATATATATATATATATATATATATATATATATATATATATATATACCTTTGAAGGAGAATCAGAACATTATGACTGTCTGTGATTCTAATTATTGATCTGTATGATAGTGTGATCAGCAACTTCAAGCTGAGATCATGAACATTCCAACAGGGGCAGATATGCGCTGACTATAGAGGTCTGCTTCTCCATCATATGAGTGATCTTACAGCGTATCAGTTTGAGTTTATTGGAGTCCAGGTCCAAATCACTCCCCTGAAAAAAAAAAAAACGTTGCGTCTACTTATTAAGTTGTAACTTAGTAAAAGTCCAGACTCCCTTCCTCAAACATACTTGAAAAGCCAATAATAATCCTTCTGGTGATGTTTGAAGACTTTCTCTTCCTAACTTGGAGCTAGACATCATATGTAAGTATATATCTTCAAGTCTGTGATTCCCACTCCGACCTTCCTGAGCTGACCCTATCAGACAGAAACAATGCTATGTACGCACCCATTCCCACCAAAGGATCTTTTTCTCTTCTAATAAAATGAAATGGAGGATTTTAAGGAATATTTTTTTCTCTTTAATTAAGAAAAGCAGGCAATTTAAAATAAACTCTTAGGGGTTAGTCAACAATAGTTGAAATTCCGTTAATACTACTCAACTAATGAAAACAGCTCAACTTTTCACTTTTGAACCGATGGTTATGAATTTACCCTGGTTGATAAAGAAATTATTTTAAATGTTCGCCCGAGTTTAAAGTTTTGTGATTTTGTGCTATAATATAATATATATATATATATTTCCCTTGATATATATATATATATATATATATATATATATATATATATATATATATATATATATATATATATATATATATATATATATATGTATGTGTCTGTCTGTCTGTCTGTCTGTCTGTGAATGTGTGTGTCTGTATGTGTGTGTGTGCATACGCACCATAAAACTATATAAGCCAAGAGTTATAAACTGTATAAATGTTGATGTGATATTAACAAATTTTATTATAAATCATTACAGAATATTATCTTTAAGAAAAGAAGATGAGAACACGCGAGCTTATAATAGTACTATCATTTATCATATCTTTTTTCTTTCTGTTTTCAACACTATAAAACCAAAAAAAATAGAAGAACTTTTCACTAAGATTCCTCATTCACTTCTGGATATCAGCAAAGAGAACTTAGACTCGTGAAGTCTATGCACGGCCGAAAATCAAAAGTGACTAATAATTGTTTTCACAGGATCCCTCCGATCAAGGTGATCACTGAATCTACAAAAGGTGTCACTATGATTGTTATGAGGTTAATCAAAGTAAATAATAGTGAAGTTTATTGAGGGTAGTTTGATATGCTTTTTTTCCCCTTCCTCATTCAATTATCATGTTAATTATTCAATTAAGAAAATTCTGAACGTGTTTATCGAAAACGCACCAGTCGGAACCACGTAAATCAGGTTTTCTTATATATAAATGTCACTTTTGTTTTCTTCCAGGGGCGGATTCTTTTGTGGGGGTCATGGAAAGAGAAGACCAGAAATGGTTCGCTACCTGTTTTCTTCATTCTTTTTTTTTTTTTTTTTTTTGCTTGTTTGGACAAAATTTGCCGACCAACTAATTCTTTATTAAACGGTATTTTTTGATATAATTGCGTTTCAATATTTACTATTTATATGAGATTTATTTGCCCTCCAACGAGGGCAAAATTGACACAAAGTCCCCAGGGTAACCCACGACCCTCCCCTTTGGGTGCGATGCGGGAAGTGCTGCCCCGGGGAAATGGATCCCCAAAGACTGGTTATTGTGTATTGTTTGGGTCGGCTACTGACGAATCTGAGGCTGGGTCTTTTTTTCATGCATTTTTTCCAAAATTATTTCGTTATTTCATTAGAAACATCTATTCTCTCTTTTTTTTCCATCATATGAATTTAATCATTTTCCTTCATTGGGAAACAATCATAGAATAGGACAAAGCTTGGTCGATTGCCATCTACTTACAAAGTACGACTGGCTCAGTGGTTTTCTAAAGCCGCTCAAAAAATGGCGACATGGGGGTATTTATGGTCAAATTCAGGGAGTACATGATTTATGACATATTTTCCATCTAACCGTCACTGAATTTATCACAAAGTTCATTCGTAAAGACTGCAGAACAAATGTATGCAGAACTCTTTAGCAGAAGATATATATTTTCTATGTGTTAGTGCAGATAATCTCTCTATAAACTTTACTAGAACAAGCTTAGTCATTAAATCATTAGACCGGGTATGCAAGTCTGGGTTGTATGCATTTAACACGTCTCAGTGCCATGGGACGGTAATTAACATTTACTTTACCTGTTAAGCACCAAACAACACTAATTAACGCCCCCTTCATGAAATCACGCTCTGTCTTCATTTTGTCCTTCGTAAGCTACCGTGAATAGTACCTGCTTTCCAGCGATGCTTCTTAGTCTCTAGGAAATCCCTATGGTTCTATCCATGGCCTACACACGCCAGTGAAAAACTTGTTGGTGCTGAAGGTATTAATACTCAACTCTGAACGAAAGAGAATGCTGAACCCTGATTTAAAGAAGATGACTCTCACCCGTCAGCAGTAAACAACTGTTATGATATAGTCTATCGATTCAAAATAAAAAATTGGACATCGACAAACCATAAAAGACCTCTTAACGACCTGTACAAGTAATGGAATCAACTTGTTTTTGTTTTTTGTTATTTTGTTTTTTGTTGTTTTTTTTTTTTCAATATTTCTCGTATATTTATAAACGTCTTTAGTCAAGCGTATTTTATGTAAAAAAAATTACACAAGACGATACCAACATTTCACTGGATCATAATGCAAACAATATTCAGTGTATCCAATCAAAGTAGGCTCACAAGATTTCGTAGCCACCCTTCGGCCTCGACACACCTGATTAGACTCGGATTATCATCAACAGAGAAAAGGAAACATATGAAGGGACTCAAATCGGACAGAGGCTGCATCTGCATGGATGTGACACACCTACACTCTGACAGAGAACCAATTAGGACTTATGGTATCGTGAAGTACTGATGGTGTGTCCTGGGTCACTGTTAATGATACTTCAGTCCCGAAACCATAACTCACTAAAGGGACATAAAACCAGATCTGATCCGATCAGACATCAAAATATGGAATGCATTAAAATACATTGAATGTTTGAATCAACTTCTAACTTTTTTTCGGTCTCTTATCGAATGATAAAAATGTTGTCACTAAAATGCTTGCTACCCAGAGTCCTTACGCTGGCTACGACATGAACCATTCCTGTCTGGGCTCACCATATCACAAATTGCTCCTGTCTCGATTTGTGACGAGTGAAATAGACTTAGAGGTGACAAACACCCAAAGTGGCGTCACTCACTCCCATTTATTCTAGCTTGCGGCATTTCAATGCAGTCATTCATCTAGAGGTACTAACCCAGCCTGACGTTGCTCAACTTCGATGGTCGCACGAGAAATAGTGTATCAAACGTGATTAAGCCTCAAGCCCATCACTGCAATGGATTTTCCTTTTTGTTTTACGAATTCCAGAATTCTACTGTTTTAATAAGTTGAGTAAGGCGGTAAATTGACAAACAAAGTCTATGACGAAAACAAAGTCTCAAAGACCAGTTGATATTGCGATAGCTTACCATCTTATGTTAGAAAAATAGTATAAGTATGAATAATTCTAAGAAGAACTAGATCATTAATAATAAATTATTTGGTCGATTTCAGAAGTTATCAACTGAAATATACGGAAGAATTTAGGAAAAATAAACGAATAATATGCATCTGGTGGGCATGAACAATTTTGAACTACTATTTTCAACGTTAAGTCGATATCTAATTTCACAAACACGATAAACATTTCTTGAAATCAGTTCTTGACTCTCTAAATGTTTTTTTCTTTAAGAAACTTCGCCTAATTCTTTCTCTAAACATATTTTCATTAATTATAACATAGATATTTACTGTTATCAATTTAATGTTTCTTATATTCAGCTAAAAATCAAGATTTATACCATTGTTGATGACAGTGAAAAAAATTGTCTTAGGAATTTTAAAAAACAGTTTTTGTCAAATTAGGATAATTTCAGCGAATATACTTATTTTATCATTGATCAACTAAACTGCACTAAGATGTAGAATATTTTGTGTTAAAATAAAAAAAATAAAAACTCTTTCAATCAGTCCATTCCCAAGGAGGTTATTGATATTCATGATTCATGTTGACACACGGGGCATTTTCTGCTGAGTACGGAAGCTTGAGCGGCCATGAAGTGAAATTTATAACATGAAAATGCAACACAGCTGTACTGTGCAAAAAAAACGCGCGTTGTATTGTCTGCTTCAATTTGCAACCTCTCATAATTTTAGAATACCGGTCAATTTATATGAACAAAAAAAACAAAAACAGAAATGATTTGTAATAGATACGCCGGTAAATATTTTTCCTTATTTCACTATATTTAGTTATTCGCGCTAGTTATAATATTTACACATAACTTTCAGTCGAAGAGAGATATGGAGAGAATAGAAAATAAGCACTTCAAAAGTATCATATTAATCTGAATAATTGAAAAAAAATGAAGAAAATTTTTTTTTTAAATATTGAGCAAAAAAGGCTTTTCGCAGCTAAAGGTCTAAATTATTATTAATCGAATGAAACTATAAAATCTGCTGAGTAGAAACATATTTTACTTAATTTTTCTGTTTTTTTTATTCTTTAACTAAGTCCCCTAGTTCAAGCAGACCAGAGCGTTTTTTCTTTTTAAATAGGTGGACATTATTATTATTTTCTCGGTGGTTTTATCTATTATTAAATGTGAAACAATCAATAAAAACAATAAAATATGAATAATAAAAAAATTGAATGGTGTGGTGGGAATCACATTAAAAAAATTCTCCTTTTCTGAAATTCTAAATGGAATTTTTTTTGAATTCGTCATTCAATAAACAAGTTTTGAAAATTTTATCAAAATCGAACTATATCCTGATTTTTGCCATATTCCAAAAAAAAAAATTCTAATGTGTTGGTTTACGAGAGAAAATTGCATCCATATTATTCATATCTAATAACTGGTAAATGTTTTACTGTATTGATAGGCTTGTAATTTTTTTTTATCAAGTTTCATACATATTTATAGCATGAATTAACATGTATTTCAATGTAGAATGAGATTTATCATAGAGGAATTTTTAGTTATCATTAAATGAATTGATAATTATAGATCATTAATATTTTCTCTACACTTCCTCACGATTCTTTTTTCTTTTTCTCTCTTTGGCTTAGGTTTTCAAGTTCTGTTTTGCTTCCTTCTGTCACGTTTAATCCCGTTCTGTCACGTTTCAACTCACCTTCACATGCCGTTTTTGTCGTCCACGTGCCTTACAATCTTTCTTTTTTGACTGAACAACGGTCGCCATCAAAGATGGTGAACAAAGATCCTTCTTTATATGTGCGTTGGTTTGTTTGTTTGTGTGTTTGTGTGTTCCAGTGCTCCTGTCCATATCGTTCTGTCTATAGACTTGAAATAGGCATCAATACTCCCCTAGACCCCTTCTAAAAATTTTACTTGAAAAGAAGCTTTTATGATCTTTTTGGGGACTCCTTTTAACAGGTTTATCAATAACATCTAGATTCTTCAGAATATAGATATTTCTGGATGATTTGTTTTTATTCTCTTTGAGACGCCAGTGATGTCATACATAAAATTAATTCTGACCATATCTATTCTTCGATTGAACTTTTTGCATAAATGCAAAATTCGACGCTACGGCTGTTCAATTATCGTCTGTGATGGCAAGTATCAGATTCATCACATTTTTAAAAATTGCCTCATGTATTGATACGACCCCCCTGTTTAATTTTGCGTGCACCTCAGTAAATTATATTATAGGAATAAAGATAAGCAGGTAATGAAGTTTTCTTTATAAAAAAAAAAACCCAGATCACAGCATTTTCTTTGTAAATTAGGAATCTGAATTGGATTTGATCCATATCGTTAAATGGATACATACATACATACATACATATTCACCTATAAGTGGGCGTCTGCGGTCATTTTTCCAGGGAGCGGGCAATAGAATATATTGGGGGTAAAGTCTTAGAGGCGACCTTGTCCATATATACATTCGCATATATACATCTACATACACG
>OY735209.1:16541112-16601112 GCA_963457665.1 Thysanoteuthis rhombus
AATATCCCTGATACTGTCCATAACTGTGGGGTGGGGCTTGTGGAGGCCACGGATGGCAGCGAAACTTTTTTCCGAGTAAGGCTCAACGAAATTTTTCACATAAGATGGACAACCCCGCGGATCGTGAACACCTTTTCCGGCTGGCCCGTTCCAAAACGTTCTTTGTGACATCGGGAGCGGCTTCTGCTTATTAAGCTTGATCTCCTCCAAAAGCCATTTGCTTAGCTCCTCGGAGAAGTATTTGGAGAACGTCTGCTGTACTTTACTTCTAGAGCGAACGAGGAGCATCTTGGCCACAGTAGTGGGATGTAAGAAGTTTTTAATGGCCCTCCATACGCCCTGGAAGACTGGACTATGATTCAGACAGATCACCATACCAAGCCGCTCCGGATAGTGATTAGACATCACCTGGGTAACGCCATAGCCAAGGCGTGGGTTGCACAACGGGAGACTCAAGCCTGGAAGAAGAAAAAAGATTTAAAATTAAAAAAGAAAAAAAAAAGAATAAGTTCGTTGAGTTTTACTATGATTCACAAAATGTCTGGACAGCTTGAGCTATCACGAACAATTTTCTGTGGTTACAAATGGGATCCAAAGCATTTTTTTTTTTTTGCCTGTACTTTCCAAATATTCAGGGATGAATGCGATTAACAATGTAAGTATTTTACGAAATAGGAACCTTATTTTGTGTCCCTCGGCTAAAATAAAGCGTACAAAGTAGAGATCTAACTGAAAATCTCGACTGGTTTTCCTAATAACTCATAAAAGATTGATCGGAACCATGGTTCTTATGCTGTGTGCATGCAGTAGCAATAGTGTGTTGCGACTGTGTCCCGATTGTGCCGCGTGAATTGGGTCCCATTAATCAGGTATGTGTCTTTTCGATGATTTGAGAGAGATGAGTTAAGGGAGCTATTCGGATTTCTGTCGGCTGTCCGAGATTCGGTTGCTCAATCTATCAGAGCAGACTTGTCTAGAAAGGCATATTTCTTCATTTTCCCATCAACGCCGTTCGCTCATTACCGTAAGTAATTCGGTCTGAGCAAATTATATATATATATATATATATATATATATATATATATATATATATATATATATGTATTGTAAATTATATATTAGAGTTCTCTGTGCCCACATAGACAGAGCTCGTAAATAATATTCATATCAATAGAGTCCTTTGCTCGAATTTCACTGCTTAATGCAGGTCTTCAGACGGACAGATACGTTTTAATACATCAATGTGAGATCAGTTATTTCTCTTTTTCTTTCCCTTTCCCTCATCTGGTCTGTCTCTGGGTGTTAATTTGATTATATTGTCTCGGTTTTGATCTTCGTGTCTGGTTATGTGTGTTATTTGCGTGAGTGTAATTATGTTTTGGTTGTCTGGTACGTCTCTCCTCTCTCTCTCTCTCTCTCTCTCTCTCTCTCTCTCTATATATATATATATATATATATATATATATATATATATATATATATATATATATATGAATTATAAATTCATCATCATCAGTCTTTCAGCGACCGTCGTTGGACATAGAACTTCCTGAGGATTCGCCATACTTCTCTATCATGGGCGTCACGGAGCCAGTACTTTCTGAATGTGTCCTACTCGTCTCTCCATCTAATATTCTGCCGGCCTCGGTTCCGCATGTGATCTCGGAGGATCCATGTTGTGAGTCACGATGTCCATCAGTTTTCTGCCATTCGTGCTACATGGCCAGCCCACTGCCATTTGAGCTTTTTAATGGATTTTCTAATGTCCCTGACTCTTGTCTTTTCTCGGATGTACTGGGTTGTCTTGTAGTCTCTCCATGTGAGGCCCAGCATAATTCTCTCATGTGCACGCTGCATAGTTCCCAATTTGCTGATTTGTCTCTTGGTTAGATTCCATATTTCAGCTCCGTAAGTGACTATTGGGAGGATGCATTGGCTATACACCTTCCTTTTTAGGATTAATGGAATCTTTTTATTTTTGAAAGTTTAGCTTGCTCTGCCAAAGGCTTGCCATCCTAAAGTGATTCTTTGCTTGATTTCTTCTTCTTTTGAGGGTCTCATTGAGATTCCTTGTCGTAGGTAGATGTAGTGATCGACTTTCTTCAGTTCTGTGTCTTTGATTCTGATATCAGTGTTTTTATCTCCGATGTGGTTGTTGCACATGATCTTCGTCTTGCTGAAGTTCATGTGTAGGCCGAATTTCTTGTTCTCTTCGTTTAGGTCGTGTAGGTTCTCTGCGAAAAGGGCAATGTCGTCTGCGAATCTGAGGTTGCTCAGATACTCACCGTCTATTCTAATCCCTTTACTTTCCCAGTCTACTCTTCTGAAGATCATCTCAAGGCAAGCTGTGAAGAGTTTGGGTGAGCTGGTATCACCTTGTCTTACTCCTTTCTGGAGTTGAAAAGGGTCCAAGTCTTTATGTAGCCTGATAAAGGAGCTGTTGTGATTGTATATATGCTTCAGCACTTCGACATGCACTGGATCTACACCTTGTTGAGTGATGGCCTCCATGACCTTAGGGATTTCTACTGAGCCAAACGCCCCTTTGAAGCCGATAAATACTACGGCGAGTGGAAGTTTATATTCTGCTGCTTTTTCTTCCAGTTGATTTATCCAATGCAGATGGTCCATGATCGAGTAACTTCTTCTAAAGCCAGCTTGCTTACGTGGTTGGTTTTCATCGAGTGTTCTTGTGATTCAGTTGATGAAAATGAAAATATGTGCTATATATGTGCGGTAATATATATATATATATATATATATATATATATATATATATATATATATATATATATACATATATATATATATATATATATATCAAATAGATTTAAATCACATAGATTTTATCTACCTATCCATTCATATTTGCCTTGTGCCGTACACTAGATACGAAAAGCCAGGATATCAAATGCTGATTTATCATGTATTCCAGCGCTCCTGGGCATATCGTTTTGTCCCCAGACTTGAAAATTGGGATCAGTAACTCCCCCCAATTCTGTTCCAAAAAAGTTTGGGGTAAGGAAGCTTTTTTTATACTTTTTACCAAAAGTACTTACTTCGACTCTGGTCAAGGGCTCAAATCTTTTATATATATATATATATATATATATATATATATATATATATATATATATATATATATATATATATGTGTGTGTGTGTGTGTGTGTGTGTGTGTGTGTGTGTGTGTCTGTCTGTCTGTCTGTCTGTCTGTCTGTCTGTTTATGTGTTTGTGAATTCCAACGATTTTCACAAACTGTTTTATCTACGGACTTAAAAATTGACATCAATACTCCTGCAAGTTTGATACCAACTTCGGGAAGGCGTGTTTCAAACAATGGATCTTAAAGGCTGATGAAAAGAAAAGTAGGGTTAAAATTCCGTCGCTGGTAAATTAGAAGTAGCAAACATAAAACCTAAACCTAAAATGAAACACACTGTCTTACAAGATGAATTAAAACCTTCAAGAAAATGCCTTTGTTTCATCTCTTTGCCCCAAAATAATGTACCTGCGGGGCTAGAGGTTAATTATTTTTAACATTGTAACAACTGTAGCCATCAAAGACGGTGAATGTTTCTATCGTTTTTATATGTGTGTGTGTGTTTGTTTATGCGTTTATCTGTATGTTCTAGCATTCTGGTCATACCATTCTATCTACAGACTTGAAAATTGGCATCAGTACTTCACTGGATCCATTCAAATGATTTTTTATCAATCTTATAATTTACATTTTTGTGGAAAACAGTTTTTTTGTGTGTGGGGGGGTCTTATTTTGACGGATTCTTCAAAAATTTATCTAGATATTTCCTGAGTTAGTTTGTTTTTTTGTTTTTTTTTACTCTATTTCAGCTTTTTTCCAGTGGAGATAAAATAGACATAAACAGAATTTCGATGCAATTTCTTTTCTTACTTGACTTCAAAATTTGACGCTATGGTTGTTCAATTATTGACTGGTATGGTGAATCATTTTCAACATCTGAATTCTTTTAACTGTGAAAATATCGCAGTGTAATACCCTCCTATTATGACATAACGATAGAAATGACGCCATAGAAACTCTTTAAACTTTATGTCTGATCATCACACATCAAAACAGCTTGAGATGAGTGGAGACTTTTAAAAAAAACTTAGAATTAGGATATTTGAATGATTGAAAATAAACCACAAATAAAATAGCTTTAGGCTCCTTACTCTCCATCCACACTTGAGCAAGCCCATTATTTCTGACAGTTATATCCCACTAATGTAATAATTGAGAATCTGGATAGTGTTAACTAGATTTGCAATTGAATAAGTTTTGATTCAACTATTTCCAACAACTTTGATAATAATACATGAATTGATGGGCGTTATTGTTATTGATTTATTTTGACATTGTATCATATAAAATAAGAAATACTCATTGGTGTTTTATTCAGAGGGATAAAATGAATAAAGTTGTTAAAGGTATAGAATAAAATCTCATCTAAATGCATTAGTTCATTTAAAATGGATTATCACAAGTATTATGTTAAAAGTGTCGATAAGGTTCAATTAGCCATGAGAGATAGGCTGTATCAAAATAATCTTGAAACTTCCAAGTTTACATCTGAACAAGCATTCAGTAAGCAAATACAGAGAGGGACAGACAGATAGAGAACAGTTTTAAATCCGACTGAAGGCAGAGCCCTACAAAAATTGTTAGTCTCTGTGCCTTGTCCCGTTGCCAGTCATGCAGTCTTGTCACTGGAAACTGAAAAGAATTGGGGAGTGGGGAGGGAATCAATCTGCAATTTATCATCTCGATAGTTTCTGCCAAGTCAGTATGGCTTTGGTCAAAAATTCGTTCTGGTTTTGTCTTCAGAATGTTTAGTTTAATTTAACTTCAATCAGTATATTCATTTACTGCTTTTGACTGTATGGTAATAGCTGTCATTTCAGCACGCACTTTTTTTTTCAGTTGAGCTTATTGTTCTCAATTGAAGGTAACCATTGACGAAAAGCGTTAGGAAGTGATTTAGAGAAAAGGCGTATTATTCCATCATTTTTATCCTTTTACAATGGATACTTAATAAATTGGCACTCTTAAAATTCAAGGTTATAAAAAAATGGCTTTGTTTGTTTATTACTGCGCAGAATGACTTCATTTTTTCTACTTTGGCGCAGGTCGGTGTCGTCAATATCCGTGTCACTTTTGTTGTATTATCTATATAAAATATAACCCCTTTGCAAAATAAATTTGGCACTATACATATATTAAAGAATATATATATATATATATATATATATATATATATATATATATATATATATATATGCACTTTTAAGTTCTCAATGAACGTCAATATTGAAAGGGAAACTTTCTTTTAGAAAAATTTTACGGTCCAAAATTACCAACGATGTTATGTCATGCAAGTCGGTTATCACTGTTAATGTGCTGTGGTCAGAGTTTGCAGTGTTTTATTTTACTACAAGTATTCATATTTGGATCCTGATGTTGATAGTTGGATTTTGTTGCAGGGATCATCAGCTGTTTTACTATGGGTCTTTTTCGGAGATTTTGAAAAACAGTACAGGTATTTTATGGCGTCAGGGTTTGAGCACGCGCGTGTATACATGGTTCTGTGTCGACGGCAGTCACTAAAATAGTCCGTCTATCATCGACAAGGAAAAACATAGCATCAGAATGAGGAGTTAATTCACCCTCTCCTTTAAAAGAACACTCGAAATTAGATCCAGAAAATGCCAGTTACCTGTGCAGTCAATAATGAACACCCACGTTGTGACTCCGGGCTTCATGGTAAGTTTGGCATTCTCGATCAAGTAGGTCACGTGCCTGATCGAGTCCTCGACAGTGATTTTTCGCGCTGTTGTCTGCGTAAAACTGGAGTAAATGACTGGCCGACCTAACTCATCGAACCCGACTTGTCTCTGAAATTTAAAAAAAAAGGAAACAAAAAAAAGGGAAGAAAAATACTGAATATTGAGCAGGAAAATTCATATCAGCTACAATTTTGAGATTTTGCCGTGATTGGTATCGATTTTCTTAATATGTTTAGAATAAAGATTTTCTCTATTATTATCTAATTGCACCTTTTACTCTAGCTTATTATTGTTGATTTTATCACGACTCTCGGGGTGACAAACACCCTTTAAGCAAACAGCAGATGATAGTGAGCGTAGCTAGGTATTAATGAATGAATAAATGAATGGGTTGGCTTTGCGACCGAAGATCGTTTTGATGGATTTCCACAACAGTAGGACATAAGATGGCGGGACCAGTGTGCGGAATATCTCTCTAGTCTAAGCAAAGGAGTTCTAAGATGAAGTCAGCTAGTTCAGTGCCAAATCTACCCTTCAAACCAAGGGTTTGCATCCTATAATCCACCGAGGTAGCACGGGCAGGAACAGGACTCCAAGGCCGTAAATTTGATAGGAGTGTCCTCTCCTGGCAGATGCAAGCTAGCAATCGGGTGTATGCTGTCTCTTTGCTGGAGCATCCCTACAGTAAGGCTGACCTGTGGTTGGACCACGGGATGTGACCCAATCCACAGTTGGTAGATGGCAAGATGATAATGAAGCTATTAAAGTTCAGCTTAGCTTTGTGGTATTAGGTCTTGCATAAGCTAAAACTTGATAAATCGACTACACTTGTTGGAAACATTGTAAACGTTAGAAGATTCCAAGTTCTCCAGCCAATTACCCCAATACACACACACACATACACTGATCTATCGACCAAAACCACATCTTCGTCTTTTAGGCTTGTTTTTTTCATTACTGCTACCCACAACACTGTTTTTGGTATTGGGTTTAGGTTATTAATATCTTCTGACATTTATATGTATCTATATTTCTGGAGTTCGCCCAGCCCTAACCGTTCATAGTTGAAACTTGAAATTTTGCACACACACTCCCATCCATGCGTCTTTTATGCTAAATTGATCCCTTAGTTTGTGTCCACTCGTGTTTTCTGAAAATTTGGATATTTTAGTGCCCATTCATTTATCACCCCTTTTCCTATTTTTTGATTGATCACCCCAAGATGACATGCTGCCAAAAGACATTGGACACTGGGAGGTTGATTAAAAACACCTTTTCACATCTGTTAAAATTTAACTGTTATTGTTGTTCTGTTATTAATCAACACTACCTACAACAAACCGGTTTAAATACCTCTTCTGAAACCAAGCTATTCATGTGTTCTGACAATTATACATACGTATTTATCTATGTATCTGAACATCGCCCAGCTCTAAGCATTCAGAGCAGAAACTTTAAATTCTGTATACATACACCCTCCTCAATGAGTAGTGAAATTGTTCGTTTTTCATATCATTTTTTTTTTGTTGCTTTATAGCATTTTTAGAAAGATCTGAGCTAAAAAAAAAAACAAAACCATACAGCAAAAAAAAAGTTTAGCTTAGTCTTGTAGATACATAAGCAAGGAATGTCCAGTGAAGATCAACCCCAGCATTGATCCGTAGCAAAGTACACAATGTCGCTCTTAGTAAAGTATCATCGTTCTCCGCTTGTACTTTCATCGAAGATGTTGTGGGTCTTAGCACACACAGGCAACTGTTAGTAAGACCCTCTCCCGGTTTACCAGACATGTCGAATCGTCGTTCTGCTCAGGACATTTGATTTTCCCCAATAGTCATCCATCTAGGTACTAACTAGGCTGGACGCAGCCTAATTTCGACGATCTTACGAGAACTGGTGTATTCAACGTTATTTGGTCGTAACCCCTTAGCCTCGGGAAAGGGGTTCCCCAGTCCTAGCCCTTATGCTAAGTACTTAGCGGATAGACATGGTGTATGATCTCAAAAGTCTTTGATATGACTCGGCAGTGGATTGAACCACAGCCTACCAAACTGGGACTGAACCCTTTACTACTCATACAGTAAATTATATCAAAAAACATTTTTAAAGAATCGGACTGACCATTGAATGATATCCAGGCTGTTCGTGACACCATTTACAATCGACGTCCACGGGCAGCGATGACCGGCGATAGTCAATTGTGGCCCTTATGGCCTTTTCAGCCACGTCTACATTCCAATCGCGGGCTTTCAGGAAACGGCACAGTCTGTCGAAAGGGAAAAAGAAAACAGAAACATGATTCTCACTGAAAATGTAACAGGCGAACAAAAGCTGCTTTCTAAAGAATAATATAGCAGTTCAATGAATAGTTTTAAACAATGCTGGTTTTAATGTATTGCGTTCGAGTTATTGCTGCCAAATAAATTGAACCAAGAATAAGCCGAAGAAAACTTTAACGCAAAGCTTTCCAATTTTTTTACGTTGGCGACACACGTTTCAAAAATAAATTTTTTTGCGACACATTAGTCAAATTTCGTTAGCCAAGTCAAATACATATCACTCCAGCAGTTCAACTGACTCAGGAAAAGTATCTTTTGACAGATATACAAAATCTATACTTCATTTTAATAGATATTATTGGCGACACACAAAAGTGTCACTATACACAGTTACGAAAGCTCTGCTTTAAACCATAATAAGAACTGAAAGTGTTTGGCTTTGAACAGTGTGTACAAATTTTGAAACAAATTAATCGCACATTTCAAGGTATTACTGTAATTGTAAAAATATTCAGTCAACTCATATTATGAACAGTGTGATTTTTCTCTGTCTGTAACACTTGACTCTCCCGCTTAAAGGTATCAATTCTGCCGATGAAAATATCTCCTATCCACCATTTCAAACTATGGACTCTTCCAACGAAACAACTTCAATAGTCATCTTATAGAAATTCAAATATATCTGTGATAGTTTTTTTTTTCACTGGGATTTACCTGATTTATAATCAGAAATGTGATTTTCTTTCTCTTCTTTCAGTTTGTAACAATAGACTCTGCCACTCGAAATAACAATTTTGTCGATGAAAATATCTCCTACCAATCATTTGCAACAATTGGCTCTTCCGCTGAAACGTGTCCAGTAGTTAATTTTTTTTTAGAATCGTCTCATTGAAATTCAAATATATCTGTAAGTTCTTTTTTCACGGGTAATGACTTCAATGAAACAACATTGACTAGACGCTAGAGAGTTGTCGTACTTTATCGACCGAAGCACTATATATGCTTTCAAACACAAATTCATGTCCAATACCAACAAATGATAGAGAGAGATTGATACTTTTGTTTTACCATGTATCAACCCATAATGGGTTATCTAATATCGGAGTCATTTCCGAGTTGAAAATTTATATTTTATAGTTTTTCTTTTTCACAAAAAATAAAATTGTGAATACAGCTTTTTTTGACAAAAATTTAGAATATATTTTTTATAGGGGGAGGTGGGATTGAATAAGGTTTAGTCAAGTTCCTTTCCTTTGATCAGTCTGATTTGGTTGGACCATCTGGGAAATGACCCCCGGGGGCAATCTTACACAGCCTATCTCGGAAGTTAACTTCTTCTCAGTATACTTGCAGAATATTAGATCGATAGGCCTTGTAGTTTTAGCAGAGAGGGGACACGCACAGTCAAACAAATAAAAGCTTCAGATATTAGTATAGATAGATTTATCTAGAAGAGCTATTTTGAGAAACCACGTTTTCGTTTAATTAAGTCACGTCTGATACAAAGTAAAGTTGATACACCATGTCCTGGCCGATCACCCAAGGGAATCTGCTGAGGTCATTCTCTGTGTTAACACAATGGGCTCGGATTCGAAGGATTGTCTCTGAATAAATAGATCTTTTCCAGTTGTTCATATGAGAGTGTATCGATTGGTTTGCAGCCTGACGTTAGCTGAATTTGTATCTGAAATTTTCACTGTATAATGTTCGATCTACGTACATAGTGTCCACGATTGGATTGAATGCCTTGACTAGTCGGAGATTACGCTGAAAAACGAATATTTCTTGTGTAAATAAATGCATTTTTTTTTCTTTTTGTCATAAGGTTACTAACTTACTGATGAAGATTGCACATGTATGAATGCACGTGCATATGAGCCTGACAATTGAACCAGCATGAAACTCAGAGTCACGGTGAAGAACTGAATGTTCTATGTACACCTATTTATATATGCTCTATCCCCGATATCGAGCACTCTTTATACATAGATTACCCGACCTTCAAAAACAATATATGTATATATATATATATATATATATATATATATAGATTATGATACAAGATCATGTTACATCAATACATTGTTCTCGTAATATTATCACTTTAATAGTCCCATCTGCAAAGATATTGAGCACTCAACTTATATGATTTGCAATGATATATATATATAAATATATATGTGTGTGTGTGTTGTGTGTGTGTGTGTGTGTGTGTTTGTACTCTGACTAAATGTTTTTTTATCGAACATTTATATGAAATAATCTCATCACACATCGTACATTGAATTAGAGATTTGTACTTTGATATATATATATATATATATATATATATATATATATATATATATATATATATGTATACTGGGTATTGTGTTATTTATATGGAAGAGTGATTGATATCAGGGATAGAGCATTTTTAAATATAGACAATGTATACGCAGAAATCATCATTTCATGGTAACCCCAAGTTTCATACAGCCGTGATCTTCATACCCCGAATATGATCAGAAACATTTACTGTATAACGTACGATCTTTGTGGATAATATTCCCTACTGAATTATGTGCATTGACAAGGTAAGAGTTCATGTTTTTAAAACGTCTTCTTGTGTAAAAAATATTTTTTTTTTCATCCAGATGCTGAGCACTGACTAATGTACATATATCGAATATAAATAATGTTAATTTTGGGTGCTGCGCCGCGGAGCACCGATTGGTAAGATAGGTTCACAGACTATCAATGCAGAAATCAGTTCCATCCTGACTGGGTGCTCCGCACTTGCAGTCTTGTGTCAAACAAAGCTAATTTTCATAAGCATAGGACAGTACAAGTTTTGGCCAAGGCTGCTAGTGCTCACTTAACGCTAATGCCCTAGAGAAAGGCATAAATCCACTTCACACTCACACTTGGATTGCCCATCTGAGAGAAGGTAAAAAAAAACAACTCTTTGGGTGTGGGGCTAGAAGTTCTACCCTATAAAACCTACTTTATCTGAACGGTGGTCCGATGCTTCACAAGGAGTATGTAGAAATAAACAACGCTCTGGAGAAAGGCTTAGCAAGCAAGTCTTGCTATATCGCCATGTGGTTTCGATCCTCACCGGAAGCCTAACAATTGTGGCCATGAACTCCAGCTAAACATGGTAACTCTCAGGTTTGGCACTGCACAATCTTTCTAACCTCATTCAACCTTTTCTAAGTTAAGCTTAATAAATCCCAATAGCCTACTTCGTGGATAAAATGTTTGCGTTTTCCCAATGATGTCATTGGTGGGTGTTCAAATCCATGTATAAGCCAGGATTTGACTCTCAGGGTAAACAGACCTTTCTCACTTGAGTGTTTAGTGCATTACCATTTTCTTAACCTCATTGAGCTTTCTAGTATTCTTAAGTTAAGCTTAGTAAATATGTTAAGATCGTGTTTATTAACGAATGATCTCTTCCATTCCTACCTGACACGAATGCAAGGTTTGCTTAGTTAAAAAAAAATAGGTACTCGATCAGGGATGCCGAATGCACATTTGCAGAAGGACGAGAAACTGTAGCCAAGATGTCGAGCAGACATGAGGCCAAAAATGTAAACAATTCAAAATGATTCATTTATTCAATATGCAAATCGAGAGGTGTTATTTAACAAGAGTACTGCGATGTTTATGTTTACAGTAATCTAATAATGACCGCTCGTCTCTCATTTTTCATCGCTTACATAGTAATATTTCAATCTATATTAATATATAACAAAAATCATCTGACGGATATTCGAAACGTATCTAATGAATAATAAAAAAATATTAATAATAAAACTATAAAATGCTACTATAAATTACTACAATTGATGATATAAATGTGTCTCCAAATAATACTTTAATGTACCTCGATGATCATTGTAAACACAAGGTGCCTTCCTCTGGTTCAATTCCATTTTCACTTTCAACCCGAGGCATATTTAAAAATTATATTTTTTTCATTTTTATCTCAATGTAAGATCAATAAAAGATCTTTTTTTTCACTCTTTGAACGTTAGTCAAAATGGCATTTCGGCTTCGTCTGCTGTGGCCAAGCAGATTATAGGAGCCTCGCTTCAATTACGAATGAAACACAATCATGGCAAGATCCGGGAACCAAGAAGAGAAAAAAAAAAGAGTCCCACCGATAACAGTAAACACGATATATATCGAATTTCAGTCAACAGACACGTTTTGGAATGTTTGCGGTAATTAGAGTCTGTAAATCTGTCCCACGGGGCGTCAAAGTGTCTGTTTTTAGTTCGGTTGACATGAACCAAACCAACAATGGACTGATGCTTGAGTATAAAACAGTGATTCTGAACTTGGAGCGTATGCCCCACAAGGGAAACATTTGAATATATCCGGAAGTGATGGCAAAAGACGTGTCTATGAACAAGGAATTTAGTTTGAGAAAAAGAACAGTTTCATCTCCTGCATAAAGTTTTGTTGGGATGAAAATCCTCTTGAAACCTTGGGAAATCTCCAGTCCTCAATGCACAACAGGGATATCTACTCAAAAGGGATGCCTCTTTAATAATTAATTACTCTACCATTCATGTCCGATTAAAATTTTCATGATGCTTTATATTCATTTCTACCCCCGGAATGTGCGATTTTTCAGAATTTGGATATAACTATACACCGAGAGCAACTAGCTAAAAATCGATTTTAAAGTCGAATTTTTTATACATAACGAAGTGGGTTTACACTCTTTGACCAATAATTGAAATTTCCAAGCTATATTTACGGGTGTCTCGTACTTATTCCAATTAATTTAGTTTCATCACTTGTGTTAATGCAAGCATCTGACTCGTTTGAAGTGGATTAGATTCATCACAAGCCCTCCAGTTCACCACCATCAATGCTTTCGGACTGTCCTTCAGTGCATCTTCGGGTGACTCATTTCCAATTGGAAACTTCTTGACCACTTCTGGGCAGTACATCACAAAGTTCACCGTCACTAAACGCTGTATTCAATGGGCTGCTTCTGCTGCTTTTGTTCCAAGTTTAAATTCGCACGATAGACAGGTTCCCTGAATCAATTTTTCGATAGACATGCTGATTTAATTTGTTGGTAGTGTAGGTATACTCTTCTGAAGGTAATCGGGTAATAAATAATGAGTGTAGGTTTCATGTTGTTGGAAATGCTAGCGAACTTTTTCCATTTGCTGGGTTTATTTTATTTCTTAGCTGGTAAAACATCAAAAACCGCACGAACCTGTTTGGTCACTTGATATTTCCATTACGTGTTTGTTCCAATTCGCTGGCGAATACAAGGGGTAAAATTACATTGTAGTCATAAGAATTGGTCGTTGTCTTTTGCTTATGAAAGTTTCGGTGGCCAGCTCGGGAAATGGAATTGACGAGAAAAGTTCAAACTCCGACTGAGTCACCTCTCTAACTACGGATAAAGTATCGGGTGAAGTGAGTGATGCCCCTTCGAGTGCTGGTCGCTTCTTAGTCATATAAGTCAAATACTTGGAGAACTTCAAGGTCCTGCCGAGACAGAGAAAAATTTGTGGAGCCCGGATAGGGACAGCCGTTGCCAGTGCTAGGGCACTAGATCACTTCGTTGTCTTCTGCGTTCTAAAAAATGCGTTTCTCTCTCCCTTTTCTCGTCTTTCATACAAACATTCGACGTTTGTCTCTATCTCAACATTTGCTAGGCTCACTTCAGTATAACACAGACAAAGGAAAATAGGGTTGGAAAACTTTATTGCACCAATCTTCAAAGTGAGGAAGGCTTGCTTACGTAGAAAGATCAACATGAAACATACCATCTTCTCCCCCCCCTCTCTCTCTCTCTCTCTCTCTCTCTCTCTCTCTCTCTCTCTCTCTCTCTGTCAGAAAAAGAATTCTTCTCCGCTTATTCAAAAGTATTTACCCAGTGAGGAATGAGCTCATTTTAATCACAGCGTTCTGTGAGATGAGCATGCTAGCCACGGCTCTACAATGAGGCCCACATTACGTCTATTTAGTAAAATTAGCTTATTCCGGCACAAGGTGATGTTGGTGGGGCAGCCAGTGAGAATCAAAATCTCTACAGTGTGCGAGACTAGCTTACTAACCACTACTCAACGTTGAGATACCATTTTGATATTAGATCTTTGAACACTAAGTAACGAGGGGGGAGTTCAATCATTAAAGCAGTATCCTTACACTGGCTACGATAACAGCCGTCTCCGTCCGAGTTTCTCTGTGTCGGCTGATCTCTCTAAAAAGAGAGTGAGATAAGAAAGGTGAGAGAAAGAGTGAGAATGGTTGAGGGGGTCGGGAAGATAAAAAATACACCGGAATGACCGACGTTTCAGGCCTGGCAGCTGGCCAAATTGTTACCCGTGTTTTGAAGCAACGTGTTTACCAAAGGTGATTTACCGACAGCGTACACACGTACACAATGCTTCTTTCGCAACACTTGCATAACCAAATTACACTTTTCTCGAAAAAGTTTGTTAAGTACGGCGAGCAATTTAAAAAATATGACAAGTCTTTTTTCCCCATTAAATGCAGCGAGCAAGTTTTAAAAAATAAGGTAAACAATTTGAAAAATGCATCAAGCAAATTTTAAAATACAGTTAGCAAATTGATAAATACGGGTAGCAATTTCTAAAAAATTCAGCAAACAAATTTAAAAAATGCAACAAATTAGGAAGACGTGCGATTGAATCCAATCTATGAAAATGAGTGATCACATATTTTCAGTTACAGCTACAGACGCTGTAAAAGTCAATTTTTTTATGTGTAATCAGTCAATAAAAATTCATGGGAGTCTCGTTCGTTAGTTCTCACCAAATGCAAACACCCATAATTGAATCAAACGTTGTATTAACGGAAACAGATAGATCGCTAGATATATAGAATTGAAAAACCATAGCGTCGAAATTTGAAGTCAAAAAATTGCATCGGAGAATAAATATTCTCAGAATAAATTCTATTTACCACCGGCGTTTCGCACTGGAAAACATCCAACATGGAGTAAAAACATCCAGAAACATATTCTGGAGAATGTGGGTGTTATGAATAAACCCGTCAAAATGAGACCCCAAAAAGGCAATAAAAAAAAAAAGATTCTTTTCCAAAGAAAAAAATTAAGAGAAAAACATATTAGAAAGTGTCTAGAGGAGTAGTGGTATCCATTTTCAAGTCTAGACAAAACAGTATGGCCAGGAACTCTGGAACACATACACGCATAGAAAAAAAATGCACAAACACACGCAAATATAGAAGTGGATTGAACCCTTCTTTAATGGCCAGGGTCGTTCAGTAGATACATACAATGTATCAAAGGAGACATCACCGTGCATCCATAGATAGACATTCTCCCGCGGAGTTTCTCAGTTGTCATTTAAATACCACTGAGTGAGCTTGTGCACTGCATGACTGTCACACTTGCGATGACCCAGCTAATCATTTTTCACGTTTTGTGCAAGGTTTCTTTTGACAAAATATCGCATCATCCAGGTTCACCATTCTCCCTATACAACCCAGAATGCCTGACTCACTGCAACCTCTGGCTTTTCCCAAAGAAATTTCAGACCATCGACGAGATTAAGGGGAATGCAAAGAGGCAATTGATAACCCGAGGGAGGACTTTGCAGATTATTTTGAGCAATAAAAAGGGCCCTGGGATAGGTGTGTAAAGGCTCGAACGTTGTAAGGCTCCATTGCTTTAGGTAGGATACTTTATCATAAACTAGCTGTCTCCCCGACCCGCTCCGTGGGAACATAGTACCCCCAGGAGTTGATTTAAAACCAACCCTGTCGGGTGGTTTGCAGTTAGTATGTATATGTACATATGTACATTAAATGGTAAGTAAGGTTTAGGTTCAGCAATATATTTTCATTGTAAATAGAACCCCTTCTAAAACCAAATAGCCCAAGTTCTTCTCCTAGGTCCACTAAGTATGCACACCACATTTGGCAGAGCTGCTTAAGAAGGATACAATGACAAACAGAGCCATTTCTTGTCATATGTCAGTAGATGTCAAATGGCTTAATACTTTCCAGAAAGGCATCGTACATATATATATATATATATATATATATATATATATATATATATATATATATATATATATATATATATATATATATATATATATACCCAAGAACTGCTGGTATATTTTAAAACTAGAACTAGATTTAAAGAAAAATATTTCAGGAAATGCTGGCTTACCGTCTACCAAAAATATTAAAGATATTATAGGTAGTTACTCCTATAGTCTATGCTACAAACATCCTTAGTGTACCTTTCCTGCTCCAAAAATGGCTAAAATCGACTACACTTTTTCCACTTTCGGCAAATTTTATGGCTACCAATATTAAATAAATAAATTTAAATTAAAACTGAACACGCTAATAATTTGTTTGAAATGACCAGATTTCTATAGGGTACGTAAGGAAATAATTGGCTAGATCTAGCTGGGATAATGGCTGATTTGGTGTCCCTGCTCGGATAGAATCAATGTACTGCAGATCTCCAGTGAATAAATGATCAAGGAAATCAACAACCAACAAATCTATCTACGCCTGCCTTACTCATTCAGTTCGTCTATCTTCAATGTTTTCATTGTTAGCTATCGGCTTCCATACAATACAAAAGCCATTATTGTTCTGTTTTTTTTTTATGTCTCACCAGTCGCTTTTGCCAACTTCTCATCTATTTGAAAACATGTAGACCAGGGCCTCAACGGTTCCACCTCTGGGCTACAAATAATAACTAACTTGCGGTATTTATTTGGAAGAAAGAGGAGAAAGAATTACTGACAATGTTACTAGTAGCATAATTAAGGTGGTTTGTAGTCTGTATTCGTGTGGCTAAAGAAAATAATTAAAAAGGAGAAACGTAATCCAGTTAGCTACACTTTTTCTATATCTGGTTAAAGAGGAAGAAAGCCAGTGTTGTTGCTGTAATTTGGCTACAGAAGTCGCAATCTACTTCCGGTCACTAGCAAACGTGATCTGTTGTCGCTAAGCTATCTAAGCCTCATATTCCATAAAGTTTTTTCCCGGAAATTATTGCTTGGCCATTATCCACTGAACACTGGTTGCTGACCAACTGCTGGTCGAAATAATGGCTCGATATTTCTTTGATAATACGGCACGAATCGCTTTGATTAAAACGGAGCAAAATTCGTATAAGTGTTTCGTATGTACAATCATTGATAATGTAAGTCCAGCAGATAGGTGCATGGAACTAATTTACTGGAACAGACACTGTAAAACAAGAGAAATAACACACACACACACACACACACACACACACACACACATACATATATATATGTATATATATATATATATATATATATATATATACATACACACACATATATATCCACACACATACATATATACATATATACATACATACAGACATATATATATACATACATACACACATACATATATACATACATACACACATATATATATACATAAACGCATATATATATATACATACATTTATATACACACACATATATATATATAAACATGCATATATACAGGTGTAACTATATACACACGCATACACACACTCACACACACACTCACTCACACACACACTCACTCACACACACACTCACTCACACACATACATATAAACATATATATATGTACATATACACACACACACACACACACACACATATATATATATATATATATATATATATGAATAAGAGAAATAATACACACACAAACGCACACAAACACACACGCATAAGCATATATGTATACATATAATCAATAATACTATTTATTCAAAATGATTTTGATAAAAAAGTTGAGCAGCTTGAGTTTTAAATTTTAATCATAGTTTTCATGGAATATATATATATATATATGCACATGTACATCTATGTCAATATATATAAGTGGAAGGTGTCACACCGTCTGTCAGTCAATCGCAAAAGAAAAAAACACCTAAACTTGGGCACGACCCAGCCAAATTTAGCTTATATACTCAATGTACTCCGTGGAAGATTTTAAAGTCGAGATTTCGAAAATAAAACATTCCAAAGGTTTTAGAAGCGGGTCCTATTTACAATGTAACTATAATGCTAAACTGGAACCTTACTTTCCGTTGAATATACATATATACATAGAGGAGTCAAAAGTGAAAGGAAACATTCCCCCCTTCAGGGATCAAAGTGAAAAGAAATCTATTCATCTTTTGAGAGGTCAAAGTTGAAAGGAAACTTTTCCCCTTTCAAGAGGTCAAACGTGAAAGGAAACTTTCCATCCTTCAAGAGATAAAAAATGATATGTCTTTTTTTTAACCCCTTACATATTTAACCAGGCATTAACAGGCACTTCAACTAGTATATAATTATTTCATATATATATATATATATATATATATATATATATATATATATATATATATATATATATATATATATATTGACTGGATTATTTATGAATGGATAAATTATACGAATATGTATTTTAGTATGAATGTAATTACGCGAACAAAAACGCATTACTCAAACAAAATTTATTTTTCGGTCTATTTTCTACAACCGTGTACATTTTCTGTTTTTTGATGATTTTAGAATAACAGCAACAGTATTATTATAATTATTATTATTATCAGCAATTTCACACCAGTTGCCTGGTGGTTACTGCTGGAGGTTGAGTTACAGCAAGTCTCCTCAAGTCTCCAGCCTTCCTCTCCACATTCTCATAGACCACAGCAATCCAGTTGTTTTCAGTTTTACACCAGTTGCCCGATGATCATCGCTGAAGGCTGAGTGACAGTAAATCTCCCCAGGTCTTCAGTCTACATCTCATCTCTCCCTCACCTATCGTACCAGTGCTATGGTTCGTACCTCTGCTACCATTTGGGTGTTTTTCCCCTCTCCTCTGTTAGACCTTTGCCATCACTTGGGGTCGGAGATCTTATATTATTATTATTATTATTTGGAATCTCACACCAGTTACCTGGTGTTAACCGCTGGAGTTTGGAGTGACAGCAAGTCTCCTCAAGTCTCCAGCCCTCCTCTCCTAGTACTCATAGGTCGCAGTAATTCTGCAATTTACAGTTTCACACCGGTTGCCCAGTGGTTATCGCTGAAGGCTGAGTGACAATAAGTCTCCTCAGGTCTTCAGCTAACGTCTCCTCTCTTTCGCATATCATGACAGAGCTACAATTCGTTGCAGTACTTATATCTCTAGCACCTTCCTCAGTATCCGTGCAGTTCCCAGTAGTGCTGTGGTCTGTACGGTCTCTATCCTTCCCCTAATCCCGATCTCCTCCAGTCTCACCCTCAGCGTTTTGGGGACAGTTCCTAGTATTATTATTATTATTATTATTATTATTATTATTATTATTATTATTATTATTATTATTGGTAGTAAAAATAGGCTGCTGCTGCTGGTAAAATCACTACTGCTACTGTAGCAGTAGTAGTAGTGATTTTACCAGCAGCAGCAGCCTATTTTTTGTCTTCGCAGTTAACCTTTCTCTCTTTCTCTTGGCTTTACCGTGACTAAAAACCAACAAAACAACAAACTAAGAGACAAGCCCTTTTATATTTGAAGATATATGAGGGTAATCAATAAGTCCATAGCTTGACACATGAAAAAATAATTGGATTTTGATCAGAAATTTTTACTATATAATTTTCAATCTATGTGATCAATATTCCCCTCTGAATTAGGTGCATTGCCAACAAAGGAGATCATGTTGAAAAAAATGATAAATCGGGACAAAATTTTAAAAAAACAAAATAGTGCCATTATTTATATGATGTAAATGTGTTTTATAGTGAAAAAATGTTGCAAATAATTTCATGATATAAATACAGCATAAATGAGTTCGCTGGGGAAATGCATTGAAAATTCGAAAGAAAGGGATCATCACAGGTCAGATATTAATGTAAGCGTAACTGAAAGAATAGAGTTATAAAATGTATAACGTAAATGTGATTGCAAATGATTTTACTGTACAAATGGATTGAAAACCATACAGAAAGGAATCGCCAGTGGCCAGGAAATAAATGTAAGCGTTACTGACTGGACAAAACTAATATATCTATTGTTAACACGACAGTTAATCCTCAACTACTTTAACATTCACCCAGGATACACTATAGATATTAATGCAACTAATAAGTAGTAACGACAAACAGAAAATCCGTTGTTTAATCAGCCACTGTGACTCCTTAATTTAAATGCAGATTATTCAGGGTTCATGCGAACCATTTAGGAAATACAGCTTTTTGCCAAGGAGTTGTGAATACATAAATTACTCAGACCAAGTTAATAGGACCTAAAATTAGTTTGACGAAGAATTTATGCAGTCTATATTTTCATTAAGGTTCGGTTAATTGAACTTCTAAGCTCTCAGCCTTCAGTCTTCTATCTAGCCACTGAGCTTTGTAAAGTCTGAACTATAAGTGTAGATACCTTGAAAAAATCCGACCTTTCTTTCGTTCACAGTCGCAAAACATATGCGTCTTGTAGCATGTGCACCCATTATTTAAGACAATGATATGAAATATAGAATCAGTCTTTGGAGCCAAGCCATATTGTCCGCCAGCAAAACAGCGTGACAAAAAATCTGAATAGACAAAGTTTGTCCATTGTTTTCAACAACATAAATGAAAAATTGCTTCGATCTATCGATATTGTCACGTTATTCTTTTCTGGTGCTAAACATATCACTCATCCTAGACAACGTAAATAAAATAAACAATTAAAGACGACAAACAAAGGGTATGTTTTAGCTTTTTTTACTAACTGCAAACTGCGAACGCCGAATTTAACGGTAAAATTAAATTGTAAAATAACATGAAACAAGATACACCCTTCCATAAAATTGAACAGAAAAACTCTACCCTGGCATTGAAAATGGCCAAAGATGCAACTGAAGGCGCTCTATCTCTTGGAAAGTATCTATATACAGTAAAACCAGAGATTTGTTCGCTTATACGAAAATAT
The DNA here is from genome assembly GCA_963457665.1 of Thysanoteuthis rhombus. Taxonomy (NCBI): domain Eukaryota; kingdom Metazoa; phylum Mollusca; class Cephalopoda; order Oegopsida; family Thysanoteuthidae; genus Thysanoteuthis; species Thysanoteuthis major. Next base: position 16,562,152 of record OY735209.1, read on the forward strand.
ATCTGCACGTATGTAAAACACAATAATCATAGAATAGATAGAGCGATATTGAAAGGAATATTTCATATTTTATGTAGTGAGATTTAATAAGTAGTTTAATGATAAGAAGTCTACTTCCATTTTGTATGGAACGATGGATTCCCATTCTGTGCAGAGCTCCAGAGATTTTGCATTGGCCTGAAATCTCAGAATTTCTCGTAACTGTCGCGATATCTTAGGTCAGTATAGTAGAAAACCATATCTCTACGCATCAAGTGCCTCACAATGGCGCGACTCTATAAATAGCGACGGTAACTGTAGACTCAGTTTCTGCTTTGCGTGGGGTAAGGTACTCACGGGCTGTCGTTAGTAACACAAACTACCGGCTTGTCAGGCCTTTTGAAGGTTCGCCCTGCTCACGGCATCTGGTATTTTCCAATGGTCACCCATCTAGGTACAGACCAGACTCGACATTAATTAACTTCAGTGATCTTACGTGATCCAGTGTATCAAACGTGATTTGGCTGTATATCGGGCAGAGGTTCCTCAATCCTAGTCCTTACGCTGAGCACCTAGCGGAAAGGCATTGATAACATTTTTTTTAAATCTTTGGTATAAATCGATGGAGGATTGAACTACGATCCACCGAACAAGAGATGAACACTCTATCAGTGGGCAACGGTAATAGATATAAAGTAACGGTGAACGTGCCGAACATCTTAAAGAAAAAAAAATCCTCTTATCTTCATTTTAAATCGGAGCCTTTGTAGTAAATTTCTGGTCTCAACCTTCAGTAACTCTGGTCCCTAAGCTATATCTCAAGGATTACAGGAATATTTATTGATCGCTTTCTCAATACATGTGACGCCAGTCTGTTGGGTGGTTGGGGTGGGATCTGAATATGTGGTAATCTCAGTTACGTCTGCTATCGTGAAGTCAAGTCACTACAGTCGATTTTATAAAGGTATAAAATCTATAAGTGTTGCATAACCACCGCTTTTCCTTGCAAATACAAGGTGTAAAGAAAAAATGTATCTCTTTCCACCACATCCTCTGATCATCATTATCATCATCATCATCATCATTCTTTTAACGTCCGTCGTTGGACATAGACCTTCCCAAGGATTCGCCACACTTCTCTATCATGGGCGTCGCGGAGCCAGTACTTTCTGAATTTGTCTAGCTCGTCTCTCCATCTAATATTCTGCCGGCCTCAGTTTCGCATGCGATCTCGGGGGATCCATGTTGTGAGTCGCGATGTCCATCGGTTGTCCGCCATTCTTGCAACATGGCCAGCTCATTGCCATTTGAGATTTTCAACAGATTCTATGATGTCTCTGACTTTTGTCTTTTCACCAGATGTACATGAACTTTAGCAAGACGAAGATCATGTACAACAACCACATTGAAGATTAAAAACACTGAGATCAAAATTGAGGACACAGAACTGGAGAAAGTAGATCACTCTATCTACCTAGGACAACGAATCTCCATGAGACCCCCAAAAGATGAAGAAGAAATCAACCGAAGAATCACACAAGGATGGCAAGCCTTTGGCAGAGCAAGCTCAACCTTCAAAAATAAAAAGATCCCATCCTCTGATGAGGAGCCTAAAATATTGGGATCAGCATTTGGGGCGTCTGGGAAAGCTCAAAAACACTCAAATATAAGTTGATGGTGATTGCCTCTTCGATTCACGCTATTTCGGCTTATGAAAAGTAGATTAATACCTTTCCCAAGAAAAGTAGTGCTACGTGAGCATAAACTATGAATATTTATAATCCAATGTCGATAACACAGAAGTGGAGTATTCGGGAGGAGGTTTCGGGGCAGATGATTTTGCACTTAATACCATGGGAGTAGAATACAACACGGACTTGTTTCACTCTGAACAACTGGAGACTTTATACGAAGCATTTTGAAGAAGTATCTACCTGTTATGCCGAATCGGTGAAAGTGCTTAATTGACGAAAATTCAACTTTTTTTTCTTTCATAAAAATGAATGCACACGTAGTTTTAATCAGATCAAAAGATCATTTGATAAAAGAAAGGATACAAAACAACTATTTTTTCTACAATCAAAAGTTTGAGAAATCAAACATTTTTACAAAAAAAAATTAAGTAAAAATGCAGTTTGTTTGTTTTTTTCACAAAAAACAATGTATAATAATGATAATTCTTTATTTCAGAAATTCAGACGTATATTTGATTTGAGCAAAAATTCATTTAATCAAAATAATGATGTAAAACTATCATTTTTTTTATGATGAAAAGTTCGAATAACCGAAATGAGATAAAACCTTTTTTTACTAAAAAAAAAACAAGTAAATTCCGTAGATTAGACTTACATAGTGTATAAAAATTCTGATTTCGTTCTCCCATAAGTGACCCTTGCCGAAATGATGCAGTTTAGACAGTGGGATTAAATTACGGTATCCCTAGTACGTTAATTTGAAGAATGATTTGTCACATAACACCAGTAGCGTGGAGTCTACGTTCGCACTCATCCCAATCTAAATCATAACAACCGATTCGTCAAGGGGCACACTATTAAGTGCTTACTATAGATAATCTCCCCTTTTCATTTATTTATTTGCAAATGCATAAAAAATTGGTTCATTTTGGTCACGTGAGATTGCGATAATTTTCTCCCAAAAGGTAATTCAACGGGTCTTGGGGGTTATTTGGTTAAAATGTACAATTCGATGAGTTGAATATTCAATGTTTTGCTGGTCTCTACGTAAAAGATGATTGATTCCTGTCAAGGTGGCAATCGGAGTAACAGTTTTTTTTCACGGGTTAGGTAGTTGTGGTAGTGCAGATTTGTGTTTACTCACACAACCTGTTCTCTATCAACTGCTGTGGGATATTTTGCCAAGTTATCTTACGATCAATAGAGTGCATCAAAAGTGGATTCATGCCTTTTTCAAGGACAATAGAAAAAAAACAGCCCCAAAAGACAGGATTCAAAGTCAGATAGAAGGTAGTAATAATGAAAACAGCATTGGCATTTGTTTTACAAAACAGACATTTATTTCCAACATAATCTTCTCCCATGTCAGCGCACTTAATTCAAAGGTGAATATTGATTAGATACATCGTACATTATACAGTGATAATTTCAGATCAAATATGATTCATCTTACATGAATGCAGATTTCATACGTTAGATATTTATTGGGGAAAAAACATAAAAAATAATAACTTGGGCTACAATCAGTTTTCCTATTGTTTCCTAACGTAAACACAACGCACCACTTCATACACAGTGATACCTCGGTTAGCGCTCTAGATACACCCCTTTAAAAAAAATCAGCGCTAAACGAAATGACGCTTTCCTCGCCGACTCGAGACCTGGAAAGACGCGGATCCATCATATCATTGCACACATGGAGTTTGTGTCAACAATCATTTTGAAATATGTGATGTCGCTGTTGAGCCGCAACAAGAGAGAATATATTAGTACTATGTATCTCATCGTGTGACTTCTTCTCGCAGCTGATGAAATGTAAGTAGGTGTTTATATATATATATATATATATATATATATATCCCTACACGATGAATTATTGTGTACGTGTACTGAATGTGTGTATATGTTTATTCTCATACGCAAAACGCATCAACCAAAGCGCATGGTGTCCAATTATTCCTGAGATTATCCACGGCGCTGTCTCTTATGATTATTTATACATAACATTACAGAATTTATAACGATTTTTTTTTAAGAGCTCTATAGCGAATCCACGCTAAACGGGGTAGCGCTAAACAGGTGATGACTCTACATATAGGTACAGGGGGGCTGACTTGAAGAAAAAAAAAACAAGAACAATAAGTTCAACGATACGTCCACCATCCGTGGTAGCGGCAGCGAGAGGAGAAGGAGGAAGGGTAAGAGCAAATAGTCGTTATGATACCTGTGGAAACAGAATGAGCAACGGGAATATTCTGCAAGAATTATTTCTAATAAAAATCGTAAATGGCTATTGTTGGGGGGGGGCACTTCTGACCTTTATATGGACCTTGGATATTCTATTTTGACATTCGTAGCAGGTAAAAAAAAATCGATCGAAATAGAAGTTACACCTTTTAATGTCGTCAGGTACTTTAAAGACATCACACTTTTTTTTAATAACGCCGAACCTCTTCCTTTCTCCTTTCCTTCCTTCCTATTTCAGTTATTTACATACCTAAAACCAACCGACAGACCGACTCACCGAAAAGTCTTATATGAATGTGTGGATTCATCTACGAAAAGGAAGAAGTTTGGTTGGCTAACGTCGCAGTAAATTAGTTGTCAGTCTCCTGCGGTTTTCGGATGCTTCGTCCGAGGGAATAATAGTTGGATCTTTCATTAAAGACTGACGCTATCAACACCCGATCTCTGGCTGTTTCGTTTGTTATTCATAGCATAATGGTGATCACGTGACTCGAGACCTGAGCAAGCCTCGTATACGTGGGCGGAGTTGTCACTGCACCAGAAACCCAAGTAGCCCGGTGTCACGTGACGATGCTACTGACCAATCAGCCGGTAGCAAAATGTGTCCAAGTTAGATTGGAGTCGATCGGAAAATCGATACATCTTATTCTCAAATGAGACATTTTATGTCCTGATATCAACAATTCTGTTTAGATTCCCCCGCAATGAAAAAAAAATTCTTCTTAACACCAATATGAATATATCTCAGTGGTTAGAGAAGTGTAATGATAAATAAGAGATCCATGGGCGTCTGCTAACAAGTTCCCGTGGGGGTGGAGAAAATGATATTTCTGGGGAGGGGACAGGTGGGGCGAAAACGTGTATCCGGTTATCGGTTGTTAGGTAAGGCGTTGTCTAAGTTATAACTCATCCTAAGATGTAGTTATTTATACTGACCCCATGATCCACGGCCTCTATAGGATTCCCGCTTTTAAACCCCAATCGCCATAGATTAGATGGCCTAATCCAAGGGAGGCAACGCCCTATTTTCAACTCATTACCCCCACCAGTTGACGCCCATGAAGTGACCTGAATTTCAAGTAGGATTAGCTAATCGATGACATACTCATTTCTGTGTTACACTGGCTGTGACTGGGTCAAACTTCACTCTGAACGCGACTATCTCAACCATCAAGTCGAATTTTCCCCCAAAATGTTTCCCTTGCTCATTGACGGGAGTGTATGCAAAATTTCGAGTTTCTACTTGGGACGGTCAGGGCTGAGAAGAGTTGAGAAAAAAAGAAAAGAAGAGGAATTAGAGTAAAGATCTTAAAAAACGAGAAAAAGAATGAAAAAGTGATAAATTCTTATTGAAAGAATCTGTTTATTGACGCCAGATAATTCAATCTATAGCGATCCATTTTTCTGTTTCCCTCTATATTTTCCCCCCTCTCTCTCTCTTCTCCTTCTTTCTCCTTCCCTTTCTTTCTTTCTATTATTGACAACTGAAATGTTTTCATACTACTTCGTTATCACTTCCGTGTTAACATAAGTCTCATTAATCAGGTATGTATTTGTTTTTTTACTACAGTAATGAGATTTACACATCATTTTCAGAGGAGTTTTTTAAAAAATATATTTACTAGCTGAGTATCCGTAAAAAATTACAGGATATTCCTAATGCTATCTATGGATAGATTTATATTTTAGAATTATTCTATTTTTAAACATCTTTTTCACTCACATAAGTCTCTCTTACTCACTGTCTTCAAGCTGTTTCAAAGAGAGGACGCGAGTCAAACTTACATTTTTCTGGAAAACTTACAAACAGATGCAAAAAATTGTGCCTATGTGTCAGCTATATCAGTCAGTCACACTTTAGCTTGTGGCCACCTAAGTTTTCTCTCTTTCTCTCTTTCTCTCTTTAAGCAGTTTTATAGAGGGGAAGACACAGAAAACTGTGTACCAATATAGTAGTCAGTGACACTATCTGACCGCATAAGTTTTTCTCTCTTCCTCTCTTCAAACAGTTTTACAGAGGTTATGTTTTCACTTTGACGTGAATAGACAAACAAATATACAAACCAACAAATTTGATGACTACGGTCTTTATATGAATGGATAATGCATATAAAATTCATTACTCTAATCATGGCCTTACATATACAAATGTATGATCCTATTATTATGGAGTGATGAGTCGATGTGCCGCATAAGTTGAATATTTCTTAGTGCGCCTTTACACTATAAAGTTTGAGAGACAAAGACGATTTGGTCCTCACAAGAAGCAACGGCGATTTGGGGTAAAATGGAACTTCTACCCACTTCCCGGTTCCCACCTGTCGCTGTTCACACTCTTCAGCAGGTGAGGGTACTCGTAGGACAGAAGAGGATTGAGGAAGGGTTAAGGTGCTGTCTATATAAGATGGACGATATCCACCTGGAAAGTATCCAGCCATTTCTAATATCTCGAGAACACGGTTGTACGGCCTTGGTGTAACTTGGCAACCAACCAGAGACGACTTTACTGCGCATTCATGGATAGACACTCTCTTGTGAGGTTACACAGTCTGCAGATAGACGCCACTGAGTGAGCTAGTGTACTACGTCATGTGACATTCGCATTCACCTTTGACGGGCGAGTCATACCCCATATCTTGCACAAGGTTGCTTGGCAAAACACTGCATCTCCTAAAACTGTCAGCATCCCCTAGAGTCAAGATTTGGCAAACAAGCAATTTCCTGGCTTTTTCCCCAAAGATATTTCAGACAGTAGACGAGATTAAAGAGAACACGATGAGGCAGCTGATGTCGACACCGAAAGAGGACTATGAAGGCTTCTTTTTTTTTTAATGAAAGGGACGCTGAGATAAGTATGAGAGTTCCCAATGAGAGTACATTAAAGAGAACCGAGGCGTCACTAACCTCCAGACCGTGTACTCCACAATTGATATATCCCTATAGTAGGTGAGCCTAATATATTTTCAAGTGACAAAAATTGTTCTAGAAAGACGAACAGCCATAAAATAACTGGAGATGATTTATCGATTGCTGCAGCAATAAATCAGTCTACGTTCCAACCATGCGCAGAAAAAAGTAAAATGAAATGATATAAAGTTATAAAAACAGACTGTTTAATTCTGAAAAAGCCTATCGACATTCAGATCAATATACTGACAAGCACAGCCAATATCGAATTCTGTTACACCTGTGAATGTTTTTTCATAGGATTTGAAAGAACGAAACCAATAATCATAACCACCAATGATTCAAGGTAATCGTTTTATAGTTATAATAGTAGTTATTCATGTAACCCGTGATATCCTAGGTAGGATCTATAATCCGGGTAGGATTTATAAAAAATGAAAGTCGAAACTTTCATTCTCTCATGACACTTATAACGTACTGGAACTTACCTGGCCTACGATTTGCCCCTGAAGCTTCAAAAAAAAAAAAAGAAAAGTATGTTCAATCAAGGGGATCATTTGCCCTAGGGCAGCACTTCCCTATTGCACTAAAAGGGCAGAGGTGGACTTGTCCTGATACCATGCTGACACTGTTCGCTGGAACTAGGCGACTTTTGTTCTTGCCCAAGTGTACCCATGTGGGTCATCACCTAATGTTCGACGTTGTATCCCATTCTACGCCCGTGAAAAAATATAACAACTACTATATGAATTGAAGAATTTGATTGGTCAACGATTACTCATTTCTACTAAAAAAAAACTTATAGAAAATATTAACTTCAGATGCGTATCTAGAGAGTTCACACTCTACATTTTGATTCCCTGCCACCTCAAAGAAGAATTTGAGATTGCCAACACTTGGTGAGTGTTAGTTCTTTTCTATGTTTCTTACTTAGATTAACGTAACTCTTATCTGGAAACTGAGCATTGGATACTCGTATCAATAGTATCACTTGAAGAAAAGGCAAGGTTGAAATCAGTCCACGGTTTCTTGTCTTCTGCAGTCATTGGAGACGGGTTAAGGTATCATGATGTTCCTTAAACGGTCTTGCAATTACTCCCGATAGAAAGGCTCAACTATGAAAGTTACAGCAGCAAGGTCTTGGAAACCATGAAGAAACCGAGTCGTGTGTCGGGTTCGAGCCACAGTACCAGCGAAGATTTGAATGCAGCTTATTCAATACTTGACAATATTTATTCAAAACAAGTTCTCAATTCTCAGTGCTTGAAAGAGTGGAATATATATGTATATATATATATATATATATATATATATATATATATATATATGTATATGTATATATATATATATATATATATATATATATATATGTATATGTATATATATATATATATGTATATGTATATATATATATATATATATATGTATATATATATATATATATATATATATATATATGTATGTATGTATGTATGTATATATATATATATGATTAAATTAAGCGACAAATTTGTTATATTAGTTTGAAACTCTATTTGAAATGATCTACTCTGTTTATTATGTTTATGCTGTCGAAGCCAAATGATACATTCACCGTGTAATAACAGATCATTTCTAATAGAGTTTCAAAGTAATATAACGCATTTATAATTATTTCTGTCAGTTTATTTATCCATTTCTTAATAATATATACATATATATATATATATATATATATATATATATATATATATATAACTTTTTGCCACCCCTGCAAGAAGTTATGATCTGCCCAAGTACTCACTTACACACTCCGTCAAGAATAGTGATATGGAGCAGACAGCAGGGAAAATTGGAGTTATTCCTCTCCCGTAAGCGAAAGTGCCAAGGGAATGAACTTAACCGGAATTCGAAATCGGATCGCCGATTCCGTTTTCCACGCTGACGTTACTTACTCGTTTGTTTGCCTCACATAAACACACTCACAAAAGCACATGTGGGTGTTTGAGTGCGTCTCTGTGTGTGTTCGTGTGCATCTTCCGTGAATCGAGTTAACCTGATCGTAAATTCGCTTCATATAATGAAATAACGAACCAGCTGATATGATTGAACGGGATGTGTGTCCCTTTGACAAGATTGAAGAGGACCTCCTTCTATCATGATAGACAATGTAATGATATTGAAATAACCTCTTTAGGGTGAAAGCCTAGGCAAAGCGAATGGAGATCCCGGTATGTCCTGACGACGATGAGATCCCCCTCTCGGTCTCGCTGGTATAGTCCAAAAGAATATGGAGCCTGGTCGAGAATGAGGAATGTCTAAATCGAAGTTGCAAAACTGGGGAAAATGGACCACTACATCTACCTAGGACAACGAATCTCAATGAAACCCACAAAATAAGAAGAAAATTAAGTGGAGAATCACTTTACGATGGCAAGACTTCGGCAGAGAAAGCTCAACCTTCAAAAACAAGACGATCACAATAACCCTAAAAAGAAGAGTATACAACGAATGCATCCTCCCGATAGTCACTAATGGAACTGAAACATGGAACCTAACCAAAAGACAGATCTGCAAACTGAGAAGCATGCAACGTGAACATGAGAGAATCATGCTCAACCTCACTTGGAAAGATCACAAGACAGCACGATATAGCAGGAAGAAGACGGGAGTCCGTAACATCGTAGAATCCATTACAAAACTCAAATGGCAATGGGCCAGTCATGTTGCAAGAATGACAGACTAGCGATGGACATCACGACTCACAACATGGATCCCCAAAGACCACGTGCAAAACTGAAGCCGACGGAATACAAGATGGAGTGATAGATTTGACAAATTCAGAAAACACTGGCTCTGCAATGCCCATGATAGAGAAATGTGGCGGATCCCGGGGAAGGCCCATGTCCAACGACGGACGTTAAAATACTGATCATGATGATGCTGTTGATGATGCTAATGATGATGATGATGATTTTTGGTATCAAATTGGCTGTGGGAGCCACCGAAAGGACGCCAAAGTTGGCATCCAACCGCCTCAAGCAGGGGGGGGGGCACTCCTTGCTCTGGAATCAGTGTCGCCTGTCTGCTAGACTGGTTGCCCGGCAAAAGCTCAAGAGTCCAGTCTGCTCAATTATTTTACCCTTAGCTGGGTAAATACGATCACATTTCAATTATTAGATGTTAAACAGTCATATTCAAGCGACATCAAATTTCTGCTCAACAGAGACAACCACACGAAAAGCTTGGTAAGCACGCAAAACGATTATTAAAAAAAAGTAAAACAATGGATAACTTATCGATTTTATGTTGTCTTTTTTTATACTGATGTATTTAAGCAAATTAAATAAGGAATTGTTATTGTTAATGTATAATTCTATTTGATCCTTCCCATTGTTTACTGTTATCTACAAGGTATCATTTTCTTTTCGTTCATTTTTCCCTTTGAATCAAATGCCAGATAACAAATGTTCCATGATATTATCGCTGAGGTTTCTTTAATCGTTTCATATTGTTGTGTCGACAAGTCCTGGTTACCTCTGTTTGCCAGACCACAAGTATTTTGTTAACAGCTATACATATATATCCAACTATTATATTAGTGGTCAAATGTTATATCTACGTTGTCAGCTTTGGTGTTTTCATTGTTGTTATACATTCGGTGGTACCATAGGTAATACTCCTAGTAGCCAACTATGTTGGACTTTTGGATGTTCGCTGAATATGTTGTATCTGTGTGATGCTAAGCACTGTTAATGTTATTCTGGACAGACACATTTTGAATACTGAATTGTTGACTTTGTCACCCGTTCATAACATCAACTTTATATCAATGTTACGATTGTAAATGGCTGATTTGCAAATCTCACACTATCTGTTATTCTCAAAGGAAGATACATAGATATGGTAGACCGCTTTGGACTTGTAATTCTCATAAAACTTATTAGATGACTATGTTATTCATTTTTATACACACTGGGATGTGTGATAGTAGGTATTTATCCCCACCTCTCATGGGGAAGGAATGGGACAAAACGTCGGTTTAATGTGGGGCACACACGCGTACGTTATGGGTAAGATAAAAAAATTGCCCAGGCCCGGTGATCAACGGTGTCAGGGCGATCTACAACCCCGCCCTTTTGGTGCAATGGGAAAATTGCTGTCCCAGGGCAACTAAACCCCTGAGACTGGGTATTTCATAGCAGGAATGAGAGATAGTAAATATGGTAATTAGACATGGAAATAATTGACTTTGAAATCTAGTGAGATCAGTAACGTACGTCAACTGACACGACCTGACTAATTTTCATATCTTTTGAGTTCTGTTCTCTATTTTTAAAACATGATTTTGCTTTTCTTTATTCTTCTTATCAGATTATTGAATTGTAACCAATTTTTCCAATTAATTCTGACTTTGAATTAATTCTACTTTGATCCAAATTGTTAGTCGTCTTTTGCGTAGGAGTGAATTTAACACCTGTTAAACTATGACGTCTTCGTGACGGAATGCTCAGGCTGAAACTGGGCTTCTTTCTGGTCGAGAGATGTGAGTTCGATTCTAAGCTAAATACTTACTCTTTATGGCCGATGGCGCTGTTCATTCGTTGCCATAGAAATGACAATCCAATAGTATTTGCATAAAGACAACTAAAAATTACTGCATGAGAGAATCATGCTCAACCTCACATGGAGAGATCACAAGGCAGCTCAGAATATTAGGAAAAAAACGGGAGTCCGAGAGATCATAGAATCTACCAGAAAACTTAGATGGCAATAGGTCGGTCGTGTTGCAAGAATGGCAGACAACCGATGGGCATCACGACTCATAACATGGATCCCCAGAGATCACATGCGAAATCGAGGCCGACAAAATACAAGATGGAGAGACGAATTTGAACAAATTCAGAAAATACTGGCTTTGTGATGTCCTTGAGAGAGAAATGTGGCGGATCCTGGCGAAGGTCAATGTCCAACGACGGACGATTAAAGACCCATGATGATGAAATCAACCGCTGAGTGGATAGTTTTTGTCCCAATAAAAAGTTTTCTGCACTCTTGGCAATACTGGGAAATTCCGACGAAGTATTCTCTCAAAAATGACCTATTTTTGTTTTTGTTTTTTTGCTGCGTAACATTTTCAATTCGCGTTTATGAAGAAAGAGAATGTTGATGTTTTTTGTAAAGGTCACTATACCTTTTGAAACTCTGCAAATGACGAAATGTGTGACGAACATTTCCATTATTCTCAGCTTTCTTTCAACTGTAGAAACCTGTTATTACGGCATCCCGGGAATCAAAGAAGGTCGTTATGATTAATTTGTAGTTATAAGGAATTTGCTTTTATAACGGGTGGATTTTAAGTGTATCAATAATTAGAAACCAAAGAGCACAGACAAAAATGACCTTTTTTAACCCTTTCACAGTCTAATATACCACATACGGTTTTAAGTCGTTTTTTAATACATTGAAATATTCATGTGCTGTTGTTGTGGAATAATCTCTGACCATAGTTTTGCGAGAATATGGAAACATACTTGTTAGAACGCATGAGTCATCAGATGTCATTAGGACGAGTGACGTTACAAAAGGAGTTTACAGTTGCTGTTGTTATTGTTGTTGTTGCTGTTGTTGTCATTAATAATAATAATGATAATAATAATGAAAATAATAATAATGATAATAATAATAATATGATACTTTTAAAAATAAAAACTATACTATAATAATATCACAATGATAACATCAGTAAATGAAATACTATAATAATAATACTGTGATGATAATAACCATACTATAATGATAATAATGATAATACGATAATAATGATTATAATAATAATAATTGTAATGATAATAATAATAATGATAATAATAAAAAACAATTCAAGAACAACATCATCATTTCATCATTATTACTATCATTATTATTTTTTTATATATATTTCTTCATTTTTTCCCTCCTTTTTCTTCGTTTCTATTTTTTTTAATATAAGAGATGATGTTTGTGGATGAAATTTCACTCTATCCTCTGGAGGTTTTTCTTCGTTGAAGACAATTTGTTTATGTGTATTTCAGACATGTCAGTGCCAAGTTATACCTAATCGTTGAATTCTTACAGATTCAATTTCCCAGTACCAGTTGAAAATGAGCCCTTAACAAATCATAAAACCATCCGCTTTGTTAATGACCGTGTCAGTTTTCATCTTCAACAAACTCCACAGTCTATGTACAGCTCTTGTCAAAAGGTTTTGAATGAACAATAATTTTACTTCTAATCGCTTGGGTTTGAGAGATGAAAACGGGAACAGTACGAAAGAAGAAACACCAATTTTGTTTTGCAATCAACATAGCAAGACATGCATTTCGTTAAGTTTAATGGATCTCGGTGCTATATTTCTTGAAAAGATTTTATTCGAAAGAATTAAATTGTTGAATGAAAACAAAAGCTTTTTGTCTCTCTCCTAAAATCTTGTTCAGAATTGATCAAGGGGATTGAAAAAATGAACTCAGATTGCTATGTGAAAGGATTGCCCAACTAGTCGGTTAATTTCGATACGTCTTAGCTTAAAATCTAGAATGGCCCCTACAATTTCAAGAAATAGAAACAGATTTTGCGCTTTTTCAAATACACATTATATGAGCGATACTTTATATATATATATATATATATATATATATATATATATATATATATATATATATATATTGTCGTTGATAAAAACAAGTGTTGCTCATAAATATTTATTCATTTACACGGAAATTAACGATAGTGCTTATATATATATATATATATATATATATATATATATATATATATATATATATATATATATATATATATATTGAACGGAAAGTAAGGGTCAAGTTTTGCATACAAGTTATATTATAAATAGAGCCCCTGCCTTTTGTGAAAAAAAAGCATTTCAATTTAATCCAAATTTAGGAGAAAGTCACCTTCACTTTTGACCCCTTAAAGGAAGGACTGGTCTCCCTACGCTTTACTTCCCTTAAAGAATTATATACAAACACACAAAATAGCAAGATATGTACATGGGCGGAAAGTGGGTTCCCCTTTGCCATTATAGTTACATTGTGAATAGAAACCCCAATTAAACCTTTATAAAATATTTTTCACTAAACATTTTTATTTTACACCCCCAGCCCCCAGGTTCATTGACTCAATTTGGGGGAGGTTTCACTCGTGTTTAGGTACGTTTTATAGCGTGACAGACAAACACACAAACACCTCTTATTATGTACATATGTGTGTGTGTGTGTGTGTGTCTCTCTCTCTCTCTCTCTCTCTCTCTCTCTATATATATATATATATATAAACACACACACAAACATATATATATATAGATAGATAGATAGATAGATAGATATAATTGCTTTATTTCACAGTTCTAAAGATGTAGAACAGTTATATATAAAACAAAATGTTATGGATTCATAACAAGGTTAACTTAGTTTCAGAAAATTACAGCTGTTGTTTGTGTTCCAGACAAAGCACTTCAATGGCCTCTTATACATCCTGAGAGAGACGAAAAATGAAAACTAGAAAGTAGAATAATTATGTATGATATGGTCGGGCTATTTTCCCCGCCTGTGTTCATTTGTTCACAGCGTTTCGACCGTGTACCCTCCCAGCTTCCGTTGGGGAACCTCTTTACTTGTTTTCCCGCAAGGACAAGGTGTGACACTCGGTCGTTTTTAACGTGAGAATAAGAGGGGTACGGCCCCCCTAAATTGCCCCAGTCGCCTCAACCGAAGTTGAGAAAGCGTCTGGATACCCCGACCCATCCCTCTTAACCTCTATGTGCTTAGCAATGGTGAACCTCGCTAGCCCTCATTGGCTACAATATTGCACCTGCGTAGTCGGTCTGAACACACCGATCAAACCAGACTCCGGCCATCTAAACCCTGGGCAATGCCATGGTGTAGATGATACACTTCGATCAGAGCCAAGAGGCCAGTAAAAGGCTTTGCAGGTATGTTTGCTTCCGTTGGTTGTTGTTGTACAATCACATCTTATTGCATGCTTGATTGGACACGTCACATCCGGTTTTTGTATATCCGGGTTGTGTTTCCGGGTTGTGTTTCCAGTGTCAACTTCCGAGTTGCATACCTTGCTTTTGGGGCAATTTAATAGAAGGCGTTCTGGCAAAAATATGCATTCGGTTTTTGTCTGTAACTCAAAATATTAGCCCTGAACCAAATTTTCTCTAGGTAGTATCAAACTGAATCTTGATCAGCAGAATCAATTCAAGTATCAAGTATCAATTCAAAAGTATCAAATCAGTGGTTTTGAGAAGTATCAATTCGAAAATATCAGTAGTATTGCATGAAGTATCAAGTACAAAATCAGTGGTATCAAACCAAGAATCAAATTGTAGGTATCAAGTATCGAATCAGAAGTACCAAAGAAATAAATCAGTAGTATGTTTACCAGAAAAAAAAATTGAAAACAACGAAGTTGCTAATCGAAGTTTATGTCGGTCGAAGAAGAATTTCTATTCTCTTCGTCTACCATAAGAAATAGCGTCTGGCAAAGAGGCATAATAAATATGTCGTATTAAATACGTAACCAGCTGTCTACATCGACCTGAGATCAATCAATAAAGAAAACCAAGAAAGCGTAGAAGGATTACAGAATAAAACAGAATGCATTTAGAAAGCCCACACATGCGTCATCGCCATAATACAGGTAGAAACTGAATAAAAATAAGTTCATAAGTTGTAGGACTATTGTCTCAATATATAATAAAATATCTCTCAAGCGAATAGAGGTTCCTTGATCCACTCTAAGATTTTATAAATTCTCGCTTGGCCCATGGCCCCTCCTTCTACCGAATATCATTGAATTTCACAGAGAAGACATATGAGTGAATACATGAATGTATAAAGAAAGAAAATTAGAAAAATAATTATCTGGATCGAAAAAGAATTGCTGGATTCATCCCAAATTTACTCTCCTTTTTTTTTCTTTTTTATTACTATCTGGCCTACCCTTTCCAGAAATTTCATTGAAATTCATTGAGAAGTTTTGGAGATATCGTGTGAATAGACAAACAAAACGATATGGGTGAATACGTATAACTATTTCAACTTTGTTGGTACGGGTAATGAAGTCATGACACAGTTATCTTTTCCCTCTTTTTCATCTCTGAAACCGGTCTCGGTTTTGTTCTGATTTCATTGTTATGGGTAATGATTTGGTTGTAACCGTTGTGTTAAGGATTAGAGAATCATGCGTTCACTGATTTTGTATTCTTCTTATTGATTGGGTATCTATCACCAATTTGAAACTTAGTGTCATCGTTGTTTTCCAGCGATTTTCTCGGTCAGAATCCCTTCGATCATAAAATAAGTAGCTTGAATTCGGAACTAAGAGAGTAGCGTCCGATGACACTTCAAACTCGTAGCCCATATCCTTGGAATCCATCTTTCACAGACGATGCATTGACCAATTCCGACACGGAAACCTATTGCTAGACAGGACGCAATTGTCCAATTGTAACTTCCCCACTATAAATCTTCGCGCCACATAGTTTTTTTTTTACTATCTAGTAATAGTTTCAAGTTATTTCAAATTCTAAGATGAAAAAATTCACGATTGAGTTTTAAACTAGTTCTCTCCATTTCATCGCTGCCTTTCATCTCAACCTCCCCAAGTCAAATATCACCTAACCTTTGAAGTAAGTGGCTTGAAGTCGAAACAAACAGTCGAAATCTTGAATGTCCCATGTCCATGGAACTCGTCTCTCATGGCCGACGCTTCAATGATTCCGGTTACAGGAGCTTTAGCGCTAGGCAGGGCTAAAATCTACTCATAACGCTGCTTCGCTGCTCCAGGTATTGATGACATATTGTTTCTTTACTACATAGTATTATCATTGTTAGTAGTAGTAGTAAAATGTCGTAGTTATCAAAGAAAAAGTAATGAGTGTAAATATATATATATATATATATATATATATATATATATATATATATATATATATATGATCGTTATTCATATTTTCGTTATTACTGACCAGTTACACGCTATAGTTGGCGATTTTCAGATAACCGACTTTTCTATCCTCACTTCGTCACTTCACACATAACTGGGGAGTTGGTTTCTTGTTCCGGCTTTTTTGTGGGGTATCTTTTTTTACTTTTTTCTTTTTCTCTGTGTGCGTATGCGCGCGGGCTTGTTTTCCTCTGTTCATGTCAGCTCGGTCTGGATTGTTCTTTCTACATGGCCGGATGTATCTTGACATCGGTGGGATTTTCAGTTTATCTTGGCTGGGGTGGATGGAGAGGAAGTTATTTTTGGCCTTATTCCGTCAATTTTCAAATTGACTATCGGTGTTGATGTCGCGTTTTTTGGGGTTTTTTTAAAAGTTTTTTCTTAATCTCCTTATTGTTATGATGACGACGGTGGCAGCGTTGTAATTATATGACATCATTGCCGTTACTGCTATGGTTTTTCCTTTCGTGCGATTACGTAAACTACTTGTTTAATGTTGTGACTTAAGGTTTTGTTTTGTTTGTTTTTTTATCATTCTTATCGATACAAGGGTTATAGCAGTGGCAGTGATAATGTTTTATAATAATCACTGCCATCATCATCATCACTGCTATTGCCATGGTTGTCTTTTTGCGTCAAGAACTTATTTATATTGAGGTTCTGGGTTTGGATTCGGGTTTTTTTTCTCTATTATTATTATTATACCCTGGCTTTCATGTTCCACATCTTCTTCAGTTCTCTCGCTAGGTCCTGGTATTTTCCCCGATTATTATTATTATTATTATTATTATTATTATTATTATTATTGTTATTATTATCACCAAAATCATTATTATTATTATGATGATGATTATTATCATTATCACTACCATCATTATCATTATTATTATTATCATTACCACCACCACCATCATTATTATTATTACTATTATCATCACCACCACCACCATCATTATTATTATTACTATTATCATCACCACTATTATTATTACTATTATTATTATTATCACCATCATCATTATTATTATCATCACCACCACCATCATCATCATTATCATTATCATCACCACGACTATTATCATTATTATTATTATTATTATTATTATCATCATCATCATCACGGTGGTAATAACATATCAATATCCCCGTCACTATCATCATTATGGCTATCGTTATTGTTAACATTCTGTGTTGTTTCCGTTAGATTGCTTATTTAATGCTGAGGGTTGCGTTTTCTAATCTTCTGTTACCAAACTGTTTTTGCAATTGTGCTTGAGTTATTTTGTTTGTTTGTTGAGTATGTTTGGGGTTTGTTTTTTGTTTTTGTTTTTTCATTGGGTTTTTACGTTTGCTTTTAGTCGTTATGTTATATAACTTGATAGGAATTTGTTTTCGTGTCGAT
This sequence comes from Thysanoteuthis rhombus, assembly GCA_963457665.1. NCBI lineage: Eukaryota > Metazoa > Mollusca > Cephalopoda > Oegopsida > Thysanoteuthidae > Thysanoteuthis > Thysanoteuthis major. Next base: position 16,580,374 of record OY735209.1, read on the forward strand.
ATTCTGACACTAATTCTGATCTTCTGTTTAGAAGTAGGTTTGGGTTGCGGACGGTTACGATCGCTAATCTGCTATCTAAGCAAAGGATTCATCTTTTTGAAATGTTGTTATAAGCTGGTGGGGAATTTTCATTCTCCATGTTTCAGGTGTTTTGTTTTGATTTTTATTTTCTCTTGAGTTTCCATCTGTTTTGGGATAACATTGTTTTGTTTTCGTATTGTGCGTTCGTGAACGATTGTTTGTGCTGATAACTCCTTTGTTTGAATGTTCTTCCTGTTATTCCTATGTATATTCTTCCTTCGACTTAATGGTGGCTTGGTATACGATACTGGATTGTAGGCAACTTCCTGTCAATGGGTGTGTTGATTTTTGCCTGCAGTTGTATGTTGCCCTTGTTGGTGGTTATTTATTGTTTGCGATTTTATGGTATGTTTTTTATCATTTGTAATGTATTTCTTACGCAACCGTACCTAACCTCTAATGTGTTTCTGTTGAATATTTTGTGTAGTATGCTTGTTCGTAGGAAGTGTATATCGATCCGACTTGAGAATATTCTGCCGATATTTATTTAGGCAGTTTTGTGATATGGTGGATTGAATCGTATGCTGTAAAAAATTCACTGTTTTTACGACCCATTTGTATGTTACTTTTGTGTTGTTATTTATATATATATATATATATATATATATATATGTGTGTGTGTGTGTGTGTGTGTGTATATATAACCAGTTCAATTTACGAGATATGTGTGTATTTGCATTTTTTTTTTAGTTCGAGCCTAGGTAAGAGCCAGGATTTTAGGTTAGGTTGGCTTTTCCCCCGCTCCCCAAAAGATACAATCTTTCCAACTCACAGAAGTTAGTACATTTGAATACCTTTAAAACATGCAATTCATACAAATGAAATATCTTTCAGTTGTCCTTCGAACCTATGAATATATGCACTCCTAATTCAGTAGTTAAAATTCTTGAAAATCCTACGTACAAATAAGAATGACTTAATCCTGTTTATTATTATTATTATTATTATTATCATTATTATTATTGTTGTTGTTGTTGTTGTTGTTGTTGTTCATTGGTCTGAGTACAAGGGTGTGGGAATAGAGTCCTGCGTGTACACTACTCAATTTTCAATACCCGTTTGCTAGCCCATTGATCAAAGCACATATATGATAAATAAAAACGCTCTTAAAAAGAAAAAAAAAACTCTTCCGTCTGGTTTTCAGTACACATGTTACATTAAAAAAAAAATGTCGGCTAAAAGCAATGAATTTTAAACTGCTTTCCTGGCTGGCGCTTTTTTGCTGCTGTTTTGTTTTTGTTTTGTTTTTTTCCAAACATGTTCATTTTTATCATCGAAGATTGAAGTGAAAAGAAATTGATTGGACTACACACCCTTTCAGAATGAAAACAGTAAACAGATTTGATATAGAGAAACAGGAAATAACAGATGGGAAAGAGAGAAAGAAACAGTTTTTTTTTTAAAAAGAGTGTTGGAGAATGTATTTACGCAAGAAAGATTGAACGACAGAGTCTTTAATATCGAAGCGAAGCGAAGATCTACTTACAAAACTCACTTGGCAAGAGGGTCTGCATCATTCATAGCCTTATATATCGTCAGATTGCGCTGAAATCTGGCACTGAAGACTTTTGGACCATGGTGAAACCTTTGTATGCACCATACGATAAAAAGTACCCATACGCTGGCTGTGGTTTCAGCCTTTCCTGCCCAGAAAACTGATCCCCTATCATTTTGAGTGCAGATACTCTAAAACTGTCAGTTTTCCGATTGAAATATTTGAATGCTTAAAGTAATTTTAAAATATTCCCCTTAAAATTCATTATAGATGCTACAAATTAAATGTACGCTAATCAGTTAACTCTGTGTCTTTGACAGAAATGGAAGTTGATATATAATGAAGTGAAGGAGCTGGAGGGGTGCAATGTTTCAGCCAATGAGAGAACACTGAGGCTGCGCATTGCTAAGCGCATTGGGAACCTTTGGATTAATCCTTGGGTTCTCCTATTATTACTCGGCCCTGGGCCACCACTTATTTCTGACATAAGAGAGTGAAGTCTCCCAGAAATCAATGGACGCCCAACCTCCGATTTTCTCCCAACACCATCCTTCATCATTCTCACCTGTAAATATCTCACAATTATTTATTGGGTGGAGAAAACCTAGGCCCCCAGAGTGAGAGAAGCATGGAAGTTGACGGATGAATAGACTAGCAGGTAACAAAATTGACGAGCGAATGGTTAATGATTGGAACGAGCAAGGACCAAAACCTCCTCGACTTCGGGTCACATTCAGATTGAGCATTTGTCATGCATTTCGCATTTTGTATATTTTGTCTGAAACGATGTGTACTGATACTTCTTCTTTGTATTTTTACATCTTCGATTGGATAAATAAACTCGGCCCAGCCACGAGGAAGCAGTTCGTCCTGGGCGGCGCTGTCCAATTGCACTCAGAGAGACAGGTCAGGCTGGTCCTGGCGCTCTCGTGACCACGGTTGCTTTAGCAGCCACGGTTGCTTTAGTAACCGAAGTCGCGTCGACTGGAGCTATTTTTGATGGATTGCTCCATTTTTCCCCACGTAAAGAATTTACCTTCTGTCACTTTTTACTCTGGTGGGAGACTGCACATTGGCTGGACTCAAACCTTAGCACCGATGGTATATTACGTGACATTTCAATCACTAAGGAGGCCCTACATTTATATTCATTAAGTCACAGTATAGCACGTAGCCAAAAAGGAGTACCAAGGTTTTGTTTTCCAAGGTCCTGCCTTAAAAATAAGCATTTGAAATCCTGGTTTTTAACTGGCCTTTAACATCAACTGAAATTCCGATAGGAACTATGCAATTATCAAACCCCTCCAAATTGATCCTATATATGCATGTATATTTGAGTTTCCACTGTTACTCTCGAATGAATACCACGAACGGGCTCTGTCCGAAAAGTATGCCGCCATTTTGAATATCCCAAGAATCCATTTTGTAATCAGTAGGGAACTAAGGCACCTTTGTCAAAGGTTGGCGTTTTTGTTTGTTTTTGTTTTTTTGTTTTTTTTGCTAATGTAAAATAGTTGTATACTTTCCGAACAGAGATTGTATTCCCATTATTCCCACTATATGAATTATTAATACTGGTATCCTTATCTGTTGTTTAGAGCGATAACCCTAGAGGACAACATTGAAGGGACTAAGGCACCACAATCATCAATTAATAATATGTTTTGTGTATAGGTCGAACTCCGCTTGTAAGTGCAATTTAACAATAAATCAAGACAACAAAGTGTCATACGTGTGCTAGCTTTCAGCTTGCTATGATTGAACACATGGTTTTCACTGGCAAGAGAGTAAACATCAACCTTGCTACAGAGCAATGGTTAGAAAAGTAGTTTCGCAGTGGACTAATGGTATCTAGCCAAGCATACCATTTTTGAAGTAGAAACAGTTCTTCTTATGTTTAGTGATATTCAAATGTAAAATCATTTTTTATGAATCTGGACACACTGTTACTGCACAACGGCTCAGTGAGAAATTGGTTCTTCTGAATAGCACATTTTTCTGTGAAACAGCCTGTCCGACATAAACAGTGCCTCATCATTTAGGCTGCTTTGTCCACCGACTGTGGTCATTCAAATTAATACAGTGAGCAATTGGCTCGCCAGAATAGCATATTTTTCTGTGAAACAGCCTTTCCGACATGAATAGTGTCTGACCAATAAGGGTTGCTCTGTGAATCGATAGAGGTCATTCAAATTTAGCCACACAGCTACATTATTCCCTATCCGATTTTACTGCACGCCATATTGTTTGCTTGAACCTAGTTGTAGTAGATATGATAAATATACGTTGAACAAATTTCTGAAATGGAACATTACTAATTTTTTGTCTATTTTTCTGATGTTTTTTGTTAGTACCCACCTAAAGCTAACGTTAATAATTCAAAGTAGAAAAGACTAAAAAAAAGGAAAAATGATTCGGATTTTTCTTTTTTCTCGCCAAAAGATCCCAAATGGTCTGAAACCCTAATCCTATTGAAGGACTAACAGAATAAGCATTACGTATCGATTCCCACTCATTACGGACGTTTTAGTCTGGTGGAAATTAATGGAAAATCACAAATACTAAGCCATATATGGCTACGATTTCTCATTTGAAACTTATAACAGTATAAACCACTGTACAAAACTGACATTCTTGTGGATTTGGAATCCAACCATAAAGATATACAAGACTGACTTGCTTCTCAAAGATCACATTGATGTCGAAATTTGACCCTTAACTTAGACCACGAATTGGGTTCCTAATCAACGAGAAAAAGAAAATTCAACTTGAAATTCTTTTTTTTTTTCTTCTTCTGATTTGTACTTAAACATAATGGACGTTAGTTTTTGGTGGGGATTAACAAGGAAGCCCCCTTTACTCTTTCATCTTATCTTCAGTGCTTTTTATCGCAACGGATCGTTCTTACATTATTTAGCTGTTAAGCAAGCAGTATGAATCGAAAAATAAAGAAGTAGCCCCCGACGAGATATTCTGAAATATAACGATTTAAATTCGTTTGACTAGTCACTAACAGTGGTCCATTGGTTGAAGCATGAGTCGGCGAAGTCGGCCAGCGTCCACATTCCATTCACCCTTTCGACTTCGATGAATACTTCTTTGTTTTGCTGTTTTATCTAACATCGCTTGGCGAACAATGGAATTCAGGATTGGAAAATAGAATGAAAATCTCATTTTTGAATTCGCCTCGAACAAATCAATGTTTTATAGCTAAAAATGTTTTAACACTACGCCTTCCCGTTGTTCAATTGGTATACAGAAAAACTGAACCACAACTTGGCAATATTTTTTCCACAGAAGAGGATTTGATTGTTTTTGTTGATTGATAGCGCACAGAAATTTTTGTAGCTATAAACTCAAGCTTACCTAGGTATATACCATTGTGACATGTCTAGGCTGAGGCCAATTGGTTCAGATTTCAATTCTCGATTGTGAATAGGTTAATTTTAATAGCCATAACTCTATTATATAAAACGATTGGCTCTATTTGTCATTTTGCCACCACCCCCACCCCAAACAGCTCAACCAAATTTGGCAATGAACCAAGGGGAATGTTCTAAGGTAAAAAGTTTTGTGAACCATTTTTTAGATTCTAGAAGGGGACTCTATTCACAATGTAACTATAATGATAAATTGGGCCCCAACTTTTCGTTCAATGTACATATATACTTATTCATACTAGGTGGAAACCGCCCGTCATCAATGAAATTACTGGTAAATTTGAAACTAAAAGAGATTTAAAAAAAAAAAAGAAAATTGACTCATAATCAGTAATGCATCTCAAAATACATGATATCCAAATAGTAACTTTACTATGAAAGAAAAAATTAAAAACTCTTAAATTCGAGATGAAAATCCCACTAGTTTTAAAAAGAAAAGTCTACAGTCAATGCAGTCTCCCAATAGTTATCAATACAGCAGAAGCATGGAACCTAACCAGATGATTGGCCCTCATGCTGTAAACTATGCAACGTGCACTAGAGAGAATCAAACTCAATATCACATGGAGAGACCACAAAACAGCAAGTATCTCCACAAAACAAACAGGGGTTAGATATTTCATAGGGATCATGAAAAAGCTGAAATGGCAGTGGGTTGGTCCTGATGCGAGAATGTCAAACAACCATTGGACACCAAGACTCACAACGTGGATATCATATGCAAAATCGTGATCGACGAAAAATATGACTTGGTGAAGAACTAGACAAGTTCACAAAGAACTGACTCCACGAGGCCCACGATCGAGAGTTCGGTTTGCATTATTGAGCGTAGTGTAGAGATCGGTCATTTCCTTAGGATGATTAATGGGGTCGCCATCATAGGCTCTCTGCATTATCCCTGGCTGCTTACGGCACATGGTATTTCTAGACGGTCACCCATCTTGCGTACTGAACAGGCTCGACGAGACTTACCTTCTGCGATTGTACGAGAACCGGTGTGTCCAATGCGATTTGGTTGTAACTCATTTATGAAGTAAAATACGGAGAAAGGTGAAAAGTAGGTAGGTGGATAGTTCAATATCGAATAAAAGAAGTATTAGTATCGAATTTTCGTCTGGATTTCTGAATTGAGGTGCAGTTGGAAACCATCAACTGTATGTCAAAACAGGTTTCTTCAATTGTCAAGTTTCGTCTAGCTGACTGGCTATATATCACGCGTACTATCGCACAAATGGAGTTAGAGGGCTGAAATTTTAATCAGTTAGTCTTTTTGTTCTTGTTTTTACAACATCAGATAGGCTTTTAGTGAGGATTCAATTTGCAATGCGTGTTCATACCGAATTGGTCCCTTAGTTTGTGTCCAGCAACATTCACGTCTGTTCTTCGAAATTTTTAGTAACTGCCACCCCACAAACGACGAGAGGAGTAACTTATTCATTGATCACCCCTTTTTTCCAATTTTTTCAGTTGATCACCCCAACACAGCATGCTGCCAAAAGACGTAGGTCATGTACTGATTTCTATTGAGTGACTAACCTGACCTGTTACTATTAAAGATCGATTCTTTTGGACTTGTTTCCTCGTCTTCATTGTCTTGATATCACAATATTTCGATCGTTACATTGCCCAGATTTCTTTCTGTCTGAATTTACTAGACTAGCAGTTGTTACTATTATACATTGACTTTTATGGACCTGTTCCCTTGCCTCAGTTGTTTTCATCACAATGTTCCGATCGTACATTCTCCGGCCTTCTTTTTGTCTGGATTTCTGAGACGAGTATTGACTATTATATGATGGCCAGAACATACCCTACAAAATTACAGGGTCATTTATATATGGATCAGCACCAAAGAGCCTAATGCTGCTTTATTAGGTCCTACTTTTTAATCATTCGAGTATCTTAATTCAATTTTTTTCTTCAAGTCTCAATTCATCTAAAGCTATTTAAAGGATGGTTGGACATAAAGTCTTACAACTTTCTACGACGTAATCTTGTTATGCCCAAATGAGAAGATAAGATAATCCATGAGATCAATGCGTAAACAAACAGAGAAGAAATTTGCATAGATGGCTTTTATATGGATCGATTATTTCGGAAAATCTACTTTACATAGGAACTCAAAGACCAAGATTAAGAATAATTATCTAAAGAAGTTACAAATGACGTATCAGTAACAGTTTTACTAGTATCTTATTATCTAGTATTATTTTCCAGTAATACCCACTTGAGAAATAAGTACAAAACTCCGTGTACTAATCAAAAAAGACAAAAACTAATAATATTGAAACTTTGTTTTCTCACAAAGATATCTTCACACAAAAAGATCAAGATTCGGTTTTTAATGACACGCAGTTTTAATTAATTTATCTTAGTTTCAATTTTAGGTGTTTTCAATCAGACCCTGAACCCATTCGGCATTTGTTAGTTTTTAGAAGAAAGAATAAAGGTTTTACAATCGGGCAGGAGAGAGGTTTTTTATTTGCAATCTAAATAAAATGCCGGAGTAGGCACATACTTTCCGCCATTTTTACAGAAGTGCGAACGGCTTACATGGCTTTCCCTCACTTTGGTCCAAAAATAACGTAATCGTGAAAACAAAAATTCTTTTAATGATTTTTTTTTTCTAACCTTTTTCCAGGTTTATGGTTAGGGTTAGAGATTGGGTTAAGGTTGATAGAATCAAAGAAAGTAAGTAGAAAAAGACAAGATGATTTATGAATGCTGTGCCTCAATGAAGTAAGTGTCCACTTTAGCAATATAGTTACCTTGTAAATAGACCTTCCCCGGTAATACCTTGAGAATCAATTATGATGAGAACCAACAAATGGTTCAGATTTCTGATGCACAACGTCATCCAAGCGATTCAACTGATTCAGAAACTCTATCTTTTGGAAGATATACAAAATTATACTCGATTTCCCGGCACACTTAGAGAGTGTTGATAACACACTAAACTGTCGCGATACACAGTTTAAAGGACTTTGGTTTAACGGACTGAAAGCATCTAAAATTGAAAGAAAAAACTGTTCTTCTTGGAAAAGTGTGTGTCACTAAAACCGAATTTTAACCTTCAAAAACATGTTGTGTGGTTTTTGATATGACTCGTGAACTGAAAGACTGTATACAACACACGCTTTCAATAACTACCGTTCGTCGGATATTACAGTTATCTACAGCTTCCCGTCGTCTGTCAAGATTAAAATCACTAAAGGTACATGACAGGCAATCGCGGGATGTTATTCACATCCGGTGAAGTCCTTACAAGACCTTACAAGATCTTTCCCCGAGGACAAATAGAGAGACAGGAGGGTTGAAAGGCGAGAAGAAGAGAGACATGGGTTGAAGAAAAAAAATTTGGATGAAGACGTGTGGTAAAGGTTTGGATAATATAAGATTCATCAAATCAAATGGAAGACTACGGCATACAAGAGAAACATATTGATTCGTAATGTATTGAAAAAAGTCACTATCTCTATATACAGATATATAGACTCGGCATCACCGTCAATGGTTGAACGGCTGTAGCGTCAAAATTCGAAGTCAAGTAAAAAAAAAAAACTCCATCGAAGAATAAATATGGTCAGAATGAATTATATTTATGACATCACTGGCATTTTCCACTGGAGTAAAACAATTGATCTAAAACATGTTATTAATAAACCCATCAGGATAAGGATCCCAAAGATCAGAAAAACCTTTTTTTTTCCAAAATTTAAAGCATTTTTAGAAGGGGCCTAGTGGAGTATTAATGCCAATATACATGTCTATAGAGAAAACGATATGGCCAGGAGCGATGGAACAAAGAAATAAGCAAACAAAGACACGCACATACAAAATATATATATTTAAAAAAAGTAGAATCCTTCGCCATCTTTGACGGCTGCAGTGGTTCGATGGATAGATAGATAGATAGATAGATAGATAGATAGATAGATAAATAGATGGATAGATAGATATGAACAGACTGAGATAGATAGATAGATAGATAGATAGATAGATATGAACAGACTGAGATAGATAGATAGATAGATAGATAGATAGATATGAACGGACTGAGATAGATAGATAGATAGATAGAAAGAAACAGACTGAGACGGATAGATATTTTAATATGCATTTTGGTGTCCATCATTCTTTTCCAATTACTGTCATCTTAACGATTTCTCACGTCTGTGTGTTCCACCATGCACATATTTGGCCAATAAAACACTCAGCCAACGGAAACTTGAATACTTGGACATATATAAGTACATGATTGAACGTATGTATACGTATATTCATATCAGATGAAATCTACACAGTGTCAGAAACATAGTAAGAAGCATAAAAATAGGAAACTTATCATGTTCGCATACACACAGGAAATTTTTAAAGACATAACATATTGATTTCACATTTAAAAAGATGGATTAAATGGAGACCAAGTAATCTGTGAAAGTGCATACACGTTCGTAAGGAAAAGCTTCTTATAAACTATATATATATATATATATATATATATATGTGTGTGTGTGTGTGTGTGTGTGTGTGTGTGTGTGTGTGTGTGTGTGTGTGTGTGTACCAAAGTGGCAAACGACCAAGTGAATCTAATTCTTTTATTCCTCGTCGTTGCAAGTATCTAGAAACCTTCGTGAAAAAACTCGATATTCAACAATACTTTACGAGAATTGAGCTTCGGGTTAGACGTCGTTGTAGGGTTTTTTTTTTCTTGAATACATCAACAAGAAGTAAAAGAACAAGTCTGGTTAGTCACTCAATAGAGACTGTCGTATGATCAACGTCTTTTGGCAGCATGCTGCATGGGGAGTGATTAATTAAAAAATTGGAAAAAGGGCTGATCGATAAATAAGTTGCTACTCTCTTCTTTTGTTGAGCAGTAATCACTAAAAAAAATTCTGAATTTTCGAAAAAAAAAGGTGTGGATGCTGCCAGAAACAAACTGAGGGATCAATTTAGCCTAAACTTACATTGCAAATTAAATGCCCACTAAGAACCTATTGGGGTGGAAGGTCAAATGAAAACGTTTCTTTTCAGGCATAATGAATAAATGTTGAAATGTTCAATCCTGTACGCACGATATATACATACATCACCAGCCAGCAAGATCAAGTTCAAAACTGAAGAAACCCATGTTGACGGTTTCGATGTTAGTTTTGGTTGATGGGTTCTAATTAGATTTATAGTTATTGCTAATAACGATGTGTATGTTTTTGACCGAGAGATTTAACACACACACACACACACACACACACACACATATATATATATATATATATATATATATATATATATATATATATATATATATGGTAAAAGACAAAAAAAAAACTTACAAGACACCTGATACGGTACTTCTATGCAAGTCTAACGTAACTCATAGAGGGCTGCTTTAATCTTGATTGAGGGATAGATCAATCGATTTCCTTGAAAAGATGCGTTAGACTTGCATTGAAATACCACAACCGTTTTCCTTAGTCATTTTTTTCTTTGTCTTTTACTGTATTTGCACTGAAAAAATCTTAAAATTCAGGTTTTACCATATTGAGTCATCGAACACCCTTAATGATGATTTTTTTTCTTGGGGGTGGGGAATTATCACTACCAAAATACTATATAACTATTTACCCACTGAAACAAACACTTCCTGGTTTAAACGGTTAATAATTCCAATCATATATTTATACACACATCATATTGTGGCCTCGTGTCAGACTAAGCCAAGCTTAGTAAATATTTAATATCTCTGAAGCAATTGATAGCAAGATAGTTTTGTAGATCATTACGACTACAGTGAGTTCGATCATCACTGGCTAATCCACATTGATGGCCTTGAGCCAAACTAAGCTCAGCTTAATAAAAAAAATACTGATTTGAAAGCCTTGCTGCTGAATGTTAGTCAACCAGCTTCTTTCGTATATTATTAGTACTAAGTAGTGTGTTCGTTAGAGCAAGCTCAATCTTTAAGAACAAGAAAATTCTATCAGTTTCAAATAGAAGACTCGACAACCAATGCACCCCCCCCCGTTAGTCACTTATGGAGCTGAAACACGGAGCCTAATCAAAAGAATGACCCTCAAATTGAGGACCATGCAACGTTCATATGAGAGAATCGCGCTCAACCTCACATGGAGAGATCACAAAACAGTGAAGTATATTAGGGGAAAAACAGGAGTCAGTGATATCATAGATTCCGTTATAAAACTAAAAATGACAGTGGGCTGATCACGTTGCAAGAATGTGAGACAAACGCTGGACATTGCGACTCACAACGTAGATCCCCAGAAATCACATTGCGAATGTGGCCGGCAAAATATAAGATGACGTGAAAAAATAGACACATTCAGAAAGTATTGGCTCCGCGACGCCCATGATAGGGAAATCTGGCGAATCCTAGAGAAAGTCTATCTTCAACGACAGACGCTAAAAGGATGATGATGATGATGATGATGATGATGATGATGATGATGATGATCGCGTTCGATTCTTTGTAGGTTATCGATATTTGTGACTTTGTGCCAAGCTTACTTAATAACTATAAATATTGGTCCCATTGGAAAATAAGATTGTTGGAGAAATCCACACACGTACTGCACTCAAATTTGATCAGCAGACTCAGCGCAGACATTAAGAGCCTAAAGTGGTCGCTAATCAGGAAGGAAATGACGATGAATTTGAGATTCCAAAAATATGCCGCCCTCCCCTGGGAAAGCTGACGAGGTTCACCTACTTCACTGGAAGGCCACATAGTTCAGCGTGTATCTCAGGGGAGAACGATTCCAAGAACAAACGATCACGGGCATCGAACGTGACGTGTACAAAAGGGTAAGTGCATGCCCCTTCAGAGCAAGTTTTGACATTCCAAAACACGACAACCGAGGAAGGCCCGCAGGGTACAGCGATAGAAAAGTTGTGATCTTAAAAACAACAATAAAAATGGGGGAATTAATCTATACTAACAAACGCATAACTTTATTTCATGCTGGTCCTTCAGATCCTCGCGATCGTACTTGAAGACTATCGTCAGTAATACATCCAAGACACCACTTCGGATGCCTGTCACATAGCGCATTTCGTATATCGCAAGCTGAGGCAAGAGAAACGTGTTCTGGAAAGCCTGGACAGGGACGACTGAAGCGGTAGGCAGTGTAAGGACACTAACCAGCCAATACGTTCAGGATTTTACCGATTCTAAAATGACCCCGTAAGATTCTGATTTCGCATTTTTACATTAAACTTAATTGCTTTTGCTGTTGTCAAATAAAGTGTGCGGTCTCAAGGTCGCAGTTGTTCGTTCTCGAAGTGTCATTACACCAGCCGGTGACGTCTTCAACAGCTGTTCGTTCATACAAAGGAAACAAAGCGAAAACGAATGTATTTATACAAACGTGTAACTAAGAATAAATAAACCAAACCAATCGATTTAAGAGCAAAGGAAAATTGTTCGCTGGGAGAGAGATATTTATATAGTCTGGTACAAGACCATAACAGAAGATCAAATATTAAAGTTTTCTCTTTTTTTGTTATTGTTTTTCTGTGTGTGTGTGGTGGGGATATTGATTTCATACAAAAACTGATTCATTAGTTCCTGCCCGACAGCGTTCAGACTTAATTTGTGAAAATTCAGACCTTTTAATGATTCAACAAAATGTGAGAGAAGTAACTTCATTGATCACCCCTTTTTCCAATTTTATTAATCGATTGCTGATCTGATTGCTAGTTTACATTTCATGAACAAAAACGTTGGGAAAATTTGCCAAAAAGATTTTGCTGAAATAAGGCTGTGATGTTCACAAACCCCAGGAAAAAATGGTGAGTTACGGTCGATCCGAGTGTTTGTTTAAATTTTCTATGTAAATGACCATATGACAAGTATCATACCCCGGAACTATGGAGCCGATCAGAATGAGCATTGTTATACAGGTTCCTGGATACCTAATTACCAGAAATATATGACGTAATGTAAATTTTAATAATACTGTTAATACAAAGGACAATAAGTAAATGTTATTGTTCATTTAGTTGTATATAAGCAAACAAACAAAATATACTTCGGTTAGATATTACTTGAGGGTTTTTTTGTTGGGGGCGGGGTTGCTATATTTTGAAATAAATGTGATTTTTAGTTTTTTTCGTTATTCTAAAAAAATCCCTTGACTAAAATCTTTCATGATCCTCTTTAAAAGGGTCATCTTCTGATTGTATAAGTCTCTGAAATTCCTAGTGAAAATGAAAGTTTTCCACTGACTACTTCTCTGATGAGGCCTGTATCATACTCAAGAGCATTATAAATATGTACGTATCTCCAGCTGAGTGTGATAAATATATAAAAATAAGTAATTTATAGCAAAAAAATTTTTTGAAAATATATCTTATCGAATCATCACTTCAAATGTTCGCCTTCAAAAGCTTCCATTAAACTGTCATCCATGAATGTTCTTGTCCTTTGGGGAATTTTGTTCCCTACGATGCAGAAACATCAAATCCTTACAAATAATATCCTGCAATTTCTGATGCCGAATCGTCGATCACATAGAACGATTTTTTTTTCGTCGTCGTTTCTTGACGTGCATTGGCAACCACAACATTTACTCCCTTCGGCATCTACTCAACTGTCGCAAAATCTCTCGTGCTACTCGAACGCACGTGCGATATGACATGCACTTTCCCCCATGAACGTAAGTTAGCTTACGAAAAGATTTGAATGCCCTTTCGGTCAGTTTCACCAACGTTCAAAGTTCGAAGTTCAAATTGATGCGTTGCTGAGATTTTGAAACGACAATTTTTTGACACGCCAGAAAAACCTTCTTCAGCGAACAGAAGACTTCACCTCTTTCTTTCTTTTTCTCTCTCTCTCTCTCTCTCTCTCTCTCTCTCTCTATATATATATATATATATATATATATATATATATATATATCACATACGTAAGCACTCTACAGCACTCATTTTACTCACACTTTCCCCCCCTATCTTACATACATACATAAACACATACATACAAGCACGTTATAACTTTTTATTTCTTTGATGTTTTTTTTCTTTCTTTCTTTTTTCTTCTGCTATTCCTCACATTCACATGCACACATGCACTATCACTCTCTTTCTCCCTCACTGACTCTCTCTTTTTGTATGTACTCTTCTATCTTCTCCTCTCTCACACTTACATTCTCCCATTCTCTCTATTTTACATGTTCTTCTGTTCCAGCCCCCTCTTTAGCCCCCCACACCACACCCATTTCCCCTTTTTCTCTCTCTCTCTCTCTCTTCTCCTTGCTTCCCTATACACTCACTCTCTCACCCCTCTCTCTCACTCACTCTCTCTCTCTGTGTCTCCCCCTTCCACATACACGCATTTATACGCACATTCTGAATTTTTCATTCTTGAAAATCTTTTTCTATCTCTTGATCCCCCCACCCACACAAACTCTCATAAATTCACAAGCAATTAACCCCCCCCCTTTCATTCACTCATTCACTCCATCTCTTTTCTACCATTTTTCATTCTCTCTTTACATCAATGCAGTCCTCTCTTCAGAGTCTCCCTCGGGTTGCAGTGTCAAGCGAAGTGGTCCAATGAACCAACGATAATGAGTTCGATCCCAAAAGGAGTATCTTTAGACTATATAAAGCTTAGTAGCTCATTCAACGCGCTTCGATATACGCATGGATCTATAAAGCTTCATGAAACAAGCAGGCGTGTGGGCTTTGACCATAGACATCTTTACTCGCTCCGTATTTCTGTTATCACAAACCTTCACCCGCAAATATAGAGACACCAAATTATTGACAATACGCACAAGGGATTCGTGCTTAAACTGCAAAGACCGATCAATCGAGCCAACAAAAGATAGAAAAATCACAAATACCTGTCGATATATGTAGAACCTTCAAGTGAATGTTTGAAAACGTGCTCTTATTGACCAGGGCATGTTTAAGCTAAGTAAGCGAGAAAACCTATTTAGCCACGTCAATGAAACGAAATAATCGATGAAACTTAGGAAAATAAGTTTTGACAGTCGGTGCGGGGCGTGGTGGTTTTATCACCAGATTTTGCGAGATCTGAACCTTTTTCCGATTAATAAAAGGGAAAAAGGGTGTTAAGAACGCATATCAGTACAAAAGTTTCGTTCAATAACTGTTGAGATGTTCTTATCTAATTCGTTTCATATTTTTTACTGATAATACACCTCGTAAGTCAAATATATTTCTGGTCAAACTTAAGAATATAATCTCACAAAATCTAAAGATAAACCCACAAGATTTACAATCCTATGCCGAGGCCGGGTCAGACATAATACACGGACCGGATATGTTCAATGCTCGAAATACATTTTGGCATATTTGCAGCATAGTTGGCGATGCATCCTCCCGATAGTCACTTATAGAGCTGGAACATGGAACCTAACCAAGAGACAGGCCCGCTAACTGAGAAGCATGCAGCGTGCGCATGAGAGAATCATACTCAAACTCAAATGGAAAGCTCACAAGACAGCACAATATATCAGAAAGTAAACGGGAGGGTCCGTGACATCGTAGAATCTATTAGAAAACCCGAATGGCACTGGGCTTGTCATGTTGTGAGAATGAAAAAGAACCGATGGTTATCCCTAGAGATCACATGCGAAACCGAGGCCGACAAAATACAAAATGGAGAGATGGACTAGACAAATTCAGAAAATACTGGCTCCACGACACCCATGATAGAGAAATGTGGCAGAACTTTAAAAGACTAATGATGATGATGATGATGATGATGATGGGGGATACAGTAGTGTGCAGCGGCACACAGTTTGAGAGCCACTTGTTTGGAATCACATTGACTTGTTTTAGTACTTCCAATGGTTAAGTTTGCGCAGAGGTTTTTTTTATTCAATTTCTAAGCAAGGGATTTCCAATATATCGACTATGGATAAGTCAATGACAGCCAATATTTGTGTAGGCAAGGGTTTGCGTATAACTTGTCGGTATTGAATGAATATACCGGATGGGAGGCGTGTACAAGACTTGTGCAATTGAAAAACGATTTAAAGATTTGAAAAAAAAACAAAAAACAGCAGCTGTTACTTCTACTAACGCAACCATCTCTACTACTAACACGTATGTTACTATGACCAGGACTGTCTTAGGAATATTAGAGGCCCCCTGGGCAACGTAATGAACAGGATTTGGCTCATGGATCGTTGTACCGACCCAGATTTTATATATAGATCTTTAAAAAAGACAAAGACTGACTTAAGCATGTATGTGAATATAGTTTTAGAAAATGTTCTCTATTTCTGCTATTTGATAATATGAACCTCAATCTTCACTTTTCAAGTGGAATTAGGAGCTGTTAAAATAGTTGGTACCCGGGCAAATACCCAGTGTGTTCATACGATGAGACGGTCCTTATTATGACAGATAATGATAATAATAACTGAATAGACAGTATCACTAGTAAGGCACTCGGGACCTTTCCTAGGCTGTGTTCTGTCGATAGAAATAGGATCCATAAAATACCCCCAACAGTATAGGAACAGGATCCTGACAACTGCTCGTAACAGTAAAGCCAAGAATAAAAGGACAACGAACATGGGAATATTGATGAAAGAGTACAAAGAAAGAAAAATCACTCAACATTGAATTTAAGACACACAGAAACCTATTGCTGGTGAAATATCATGGACATGAATACGCAGAGAATATCTAAAAAGAGATACGAAATCTCTAATAATTACAACACAGAACAAATGCACTAGAACCAATCATGTCAAAGCAAAAAAGAAAATTCCCTGTTGAGGAGAAAAGAGCCTAAAATGTGCTATAAGTGGTTTAACGGAAGTATAGAAAGCCTAACTGTACAGGAGAAATGATACAATATGAATTATGCAAGCGAACTCTACTTGGCCAGTCAAATTGATGGTATATGCATAAACCAGGCGCCGTCCGAAAATAATAAAAGTAAAATACTGACCATCCCCATACAAGCAACAAGACGGGTTTAGTCCTTAACAAGGAAAGGAAAGTGTGCCAGATCATAGACTCAGCTTTGCCAGAACACCACAGGGAAAATATAAAAGAAACAGAAAAAATAGAAAAAATACCAGGACTTCACCCGGGTGTTGAAGAAAGTATGGTGCATAAAGACTAAAATAGTGCTCATTATAATTGGCGCACTTGCCACGATACAAAAATGTCTGGAATTGAAGATTCGAGGAAGGCACATAGTTTAAACCACAGGATTGCTTGGATTGACGAGAATATTGTAGAATCTATTAGAGATTTTAGAAAACTTACTGCCACTTGTATGCATGAAATAACTAGAAATCACACAGAGAGTGCCTACCTCTGCTAAAGCCGTTGAAAGTAAATACAAATGGATTTGTCCACAATCTAATCATATTTTTCGTGGTCCATTGTCCAACCTTCCATAAAATTTCATTGAAATCCATTGAAAAAGTTTGGAAATATCGTACGGCCATATATTACATTTTGGCGACATTATCTGGGACAGACATATGAATGCGATTAGGGGAAAGCGCCGCACGGCCATCGAGCCCGCGTCCGTCTTGGAAGCAGCCTTATACACAGGCTCTGCTCTTACAGAATGTGATAATTATAAAGACCAAGGTGGTTCGATCCCCGTACGACGCTCATTTCTTTCTTTATTTATTTGATCTAAGGCCGCTCGTTTGCTACTGAGTGTCGAGCAATTAGTTCCCAATAAATTGTAGTTTTAATCATCACATTCTGTCTCACTCAACGCTAGACATCCATTCATTGGATCATTCTGAACGGCAGCAGCGTATTATGACTCTCCAAGCCACTGTCAGAATGCTTTTCAAATACATAGATACAAATTCGTGCCCCGGAGACCTCATACAGGACAAGAACTATTACTACTATCAAAGGTGTCCCAATTCGGAAGGAGAGCATTCCATTAAAACTCTTCGTAAGTTTAAATGGCGTAAAGCGGAGAAGCAATTGATACTAATTTAAATGGCAAGACTTTTTTCAACGTTTCCTGACTCAAACAATGGCGATTATGGTATGTTAGGCAGATTCGTTAGACGTTGGGATGGTAGAAGCAACAGGTGACTGAGGTTTGGAAAAGAGTGAGGAAGAGGTTACACCAAACGGTATTTCCGCGTCCCAAAGTTGCCAAAATCATGCTTGCAGCTCGCAAATTGTATCTTTTAAGCAAATTTCTGTTTGTCCAATCAAGCTGAAATTTTCAGAGTTGATAGTACTCTAGAAAAAATAGACGCCTCCTGTAAGCCAAAATGTTGTCAAGTCTAAGAGCAATTACTATTAATTTTTACATAGGGTAAAATTTTGAGCGTTCGCAGACCCAAAAATGGTTAGGATCGTACGTGAAACTGAGTCATCGGAGGTTGTAATGTTGATAGGAGGTAGAACAGACAGGGATGTTGAAAAGAAAGGGAGAGGGTGTGCGCTGCCTCTGTAAAGGTTCGCCAAAACGAAAGCTGAATGCTATGTTGACACCTTTTGAAAAAATCGAAAAAGTAAGGGCAAAGCGATTTTTCGAGAAGTAGAGACTACCCGTACACGTGTTCTTTTAGATGAATTTTTCTTGGGAAAGAAACTAAAAGAAATTCTCTACTGTGGAAGAGTCCATTGTATATATTCTTTCATCAGCAAACATGTTACTTTTGGGTGGAAGAACCAGTTGTAACGGACAGAGTGCCAAGAAAATCACACTGTATATCATGTAAGTAGATGAATATGCCAAACTTGTACCATAAATTACCCTGATAGCTTTGCATAGATAAGTAGAGAGGAAGGGACTTAAAACACGTGGGTATCGCACATTTTGCAACTGCTAAAATGTAATGATCGTAATGGGGGTCGAGGAGATTCCATATTACTCATCATGCAAGGTGGGAGTGATCTTTTCCGAATCAATCTGTATGTAAATATATCAGGCGTTCGTTTCTAAAATACTTCAGATAGGGAAGAACTATTTGAACTATTATTCTTGGGTATACGATAAATTAAGAGGAAGGGACTTGCACCATGTGAAAATCACACAATTTGAAACTGCTATACTTTGATTGTTGCAATGAGTAGGACTTTGACAAGATTCTAGAAAATTCTAGATAACTGATCATGTAAAGTTGGAGGAGTCTGTTCTTTGCAAATACATTGGGGTTTCGTTCCTCAAAGACATCTTGTAGTGCAAGAACTATTGCTATCATTATTCGATGAGTATAAGATGAGTTGAAATGAAAGGACTTGCACTATTTGAGTATCGTACGATTAGCAACCGCTAGAATTTAATTATAGTAATGAGTAGCGGGTTGGGATGATTCCAGATGGCCCATCACGCCAAGTGGTGGGGGTCTGTTCCAAATCAATCTGTATGCAAATATACTGTATATTCGTTTTTAGAAGTCCTCTGATAGGACGAGAAATATTACTACTATGAGCGTGATATAATTCTAGAGGAAAGGACATACACCACGTGGATATCACAAACTTTGCAACTGCTTGAATGGTAGTGAGTCAGGGGTTATGGAGAGTAAGTGAAAGAATTATATCAGCTCATGCAAGCCCACGCACGATTACCGACTTCCCTGTGTCAGACTAAGCTGATCTTTGTAAATATGTAAATAAGTATTATGGAAAGCCAGAAACCAAAGTCAAAAAATTAATCAATTTTCTTAATCGCAGAATATGTCAGGCGACAAGGAGGGCTAATCAGCCCCGGTTCAACTATATAGCAAAAATAACTTATACTATGGACTCTGCGATTTCAAGGACTCCGTGCTAAATGTTCGTGAGCTATCCATTCTGATTCAGTTCTTGTTCTATTGGAATAACTGTCCTCAACTTTTATGAACGATTGTGTGTTCAGGGTTTGTTTTTTTTACCAATTATCACCTTTGATTGGTTTTTTAAATAGTGATAATGGAAGTGTCGTATCTACGTGATACATAAACGACACAAAAGTTTGAAGATATTTGAAAACGAAGTCATAGTCGCTGCACAAAAATCAAAATCAAAACATAGTAGCACTTTTTCTGAAATGTCAGACACATTTGCCGTATTTTTTTAGCTCTAAAAAAAGAATTAATTACTTTGCAATTCAAGTGAAAGCTGCATGCGTTTTAGTATTCAAGTGTATTTTCTTGATTTAGGACTATACTATAGGGCTGCACTGATTTCAGCGGCCCTGGGACTGATCCTAACCTTTCAAGTTGTCTGTCATTGATGATTAGGCTTCCAGGCCGCCCGTCTAATCTCTTCAATTCCTTTCAAACAATCAATTTCGGTCGATATTCGAGACAACTTTCTTCCCTTTCAACCTTCCGATCTAATCTCTGTTCAGAAGGTTTTAGCATTCTTGATGCTTTCTCCGCGCAGATTAAGTCGAACCAACTGCCTGCATCTCATTGATATTAATTCTAGGAACGGCTCTTCTTTTAATCAAACGGGCGCTGGCAAAAATAAAAGCACCAAAAATATCCAACTCCTTTTACTATAATTAAGCAAATGTCTGTGAGTCAATGCTTAGAGATATTGCCACCAATTGTTCTGTAGTTACACAAGGGACTCAGGAGTATGTTTTAACATATCTATCATAATCAGCCTGTCAACATCCGTCGTTCCATCCCAGAGATTTGCCAGACTGCTCTATAATGAACTGGGGATCCACGTTCTGAGTCTTCATGTCCAGCGATTTCCTGACATTCTTGCAACATGACCAGTCCATTGCCA
>OY735209.1:16606112-16656112 GCA_963457665.1 Thysanoteuthis rhombus
TGTTTGTTGGCATGTTTGTTAGTTTTTATCACGCTAAAACAAACGTAAAGAAAGCAACATCAAAAGAATCTGTGGTATCCAACAGATAAGGATACCAGTATGAATAATTCATAAAATAATAAAAAATATCAGGCCTGTCCGGATGTGAAAAGAATCCAACGATTTAATAA
The DNA here is from genome assembly GCA_963457665.1 of Thysanoteuthis rhombus. NCBI lineage: Eukaryota > Metazoa > Mollusca > Cephalopoda > Oegopsida > Thysanoteuthidae > Thysanoteuthis > Thysanoteuthis major. Next base: position 16,606,283 of record OY735209.1, read on the forward strand.
TAACAAGAAGTAGCCTACCTAGGATAATGGTACCTTAGTTCTCTTCAAAGTACTCCCCTTTGAGACCTCACACATCTGAGGGTTCTAAACAACATATAAGTCTACAGTATAAATAATTCATATAATAATCAAAGTACAAGGTCTACCGGAAAGTATACAACTATCAAATATTAACAAGAACAGCCTACCTAGAATAATGGGGCCTTAATTCCCAAGGTAATCCCCTTGGGACACCGCACACTTATCCCAATGTCCTTTCTACTTTTCAAAACAGTCTGCAATGTCTTTTAGGATTGTCATCAGATGCCTATTTTCGCCCTTCTTAATCTCGTCCACGATCTGAAATCTCTTGGGGAAAAGCTAGAAGTCACAGGTAATAAAATCTGGATCGTAAGAGGGTGACAGACTAGGGTGATGCGATCTCCTGCTAAAAAATCCTTCATGGGACGTGAAGAATGGGCAGACTCGGTCATTGTAAATACAACAGTCACAGAGTACAAGCTAATTCTAAAGCTTCTCATTCCCAAATGCGTAACTCTAACGAACATAAGGATATGAATCCGAATAATTCGTATAAAAATGACAGCACAGGTTGAGTATCCGTCACCTGTAACTCTGGAAACTGAAATGTACCAAAATCGTAGACTTTTTAGAGCCAACGGTTGTTGTGTTTAAACACAAAAGATTCCGGTAAACAATAAAAACGAAATGAAACGTCTTTTAGCATAATTTTTCTCACACTTCAAGACACAACAACCTTTTTTTTATTTTTTGTTCAATCTAATTATTTGGAGATCAACATACATCTTACATGGACTAGACAAATTCAGGAAATACTGGCTCCACGACGCCCATGATAGAAAATTGCAGCGAATCCTGTGGAAGGTCGATGTCCAACGACGGACGTTAAAAGAGTGATGATGATGATGATGATGATGATGCATCTTACATTAGAGGGCCCATCCTCAATATATTTTATTATTTCTACAGTGCGCAAGTTTTCCGAAATCCGGAATTCCTTTAGTCCCAGGCATTTTGGATAAAACGTATTCAGTCTGTACTCCATCTGAGTACTTCAAATAGTACTAAGAAGGCCCAAAGATCCATTAACCGAAATGGTGTAATGAAAGAATGAGGATATTACTCTGAGAGAAATTCATGGAATAATGACAATGCTTCATCCAATAAAATATTTGGAAGGCTAAAAATCAAATCAACCGAAATGCAATGATCAAAATATCAAAGATAAGAATATCACTATGAATTATTCAAGGAATAATGACAATACTTTATCTCAGAACCCAAAGAAAAGACTTGTGAATCATTTCTTGTTCCAGGTTTTCTAACTCGAGATAAATCTCCTTCATGACTATTAAATATAAACAGGATAACTTGGAAGCACTCAGAGAGGGTGTACATCTGCCAACACTATTGCTACTAATAACTGAATGAAAATCAGTTTGGATATAGCTACGATGCCGTTTAAGTGACCGTGAAAAGTCCTTGAATCAACCTACAAATTTTTCATTCTTTCTCGGTCCGTGACTCACCATTCAACAAAATTTCATTGAAATTTTTTTGAGAACTTTTGGAAACATTGTGTGGACACATGAGTAAATACATACACGTATGAAAAGAAGAAAAAATAAATATGTATCAATCGGGAAAAAGAATTCCTGAATCTTCCCCAAATTAAACCAATTCTTCCTTATCCAAGAGCCTACCCTTCCATGAAATATAATCGATCTATGATGCAGGAGAGGTAGCTGTAAAAGAATACCTAAATCCATCCAAAAATGTAATCAATTTCTTCCTAAGCCGATCGTTCACTCTTCCACAAAATGTCAATGAAGTTCAAAGAGTACTTTTTGAGATATCATGAGGACAAATAGACCGAGAGACAGACAGACACTACTGAATAAATTTACGCACCTCTCCCAACTTAGTTGGCAGAAGTAAATTATTACTTTAAAAGCCTCACTTCATAAATCTGGGAATTCGTTTCCGATTGAGAGATATTTCTTAATTTACGAAATTGGAAGAAATATGTGTATTCACTCAGGTATGTTTGCTCACACAATATCTCCAAAAGTTACTATTGAATTTCAATGAAATTTTGTGGAATGGTGTGCCATGGGCGAAGAAAGAAGTTGGTTAAATTCTGGGGCGGATCCAATAATTTTTTTCGATTAAAAATTATTTTTCTTATACATATATATATTCATCCAAGTTCATCAACGTGCATACTTAATTCCCCCAGACTCTTCCTATATACGAATTGATGTTCATTCAGTTTCTGTCGCTAAGGTGCATCATCATTGGATAATATTTACCGAGATAATCAAGTCTACGATTAATACTGCGTGCTGTAGCCTGTGGCCTTGTGCCACACAAAGCTTAACATAGTGAGTAAGACTTCAGTAACATGATAGCCTGTGGTAGCATGGTTAGTTATTTCGGGAACATTTCAGGTCGGTAATTTTCAACGAGCTAATCTAACATCAGCCTATGATGTGTTTGATACTCGTTGGGAGCTCCACGCTTTTTGCCCTGTGTCAAACTTAGTAAATAACTTCAACCTCGGTTAATGGTGAGTGAGCTACTTTAGCAAACCATTACTATTGTGTATTAGGTTCGATCCAAGTTGGGTGCTGTCAACGTGGTCTTATCTGAAGCTAAGCTAACCTTAATAAGTGTCTGCACTTGCAAGGCTCTATTGAAGCAAACAATTAAAAAAAACGGACAAAGCGAATTTCCTATAATAGGGATTTAGATGGAAAATCCTATCACTACTTCAGTCCTAGCAGATTAAACACACAAATAGGGTAGTATGAATAATAGCCGAATTCTTCACAATCTCTAAGCCCTAAGTGTCGTAAATTGGCAAATTGCATTACGTCTTAAGCTTCTCATTGGCAATTCCAATAGACTACAAATATTATGACCTTCGGGTTTACTATTTTCGTTTTGCCGATAACGTATAAGTCCTGAAAGCAGAAGTGGTTACAGGCAAAAGGATGGTCGTACTGAAAGCCGATTTTATGGTAATTCATTCGAGCTTATTGGATTTTCTGGGCAAGCAGAGAAATAGTATTAAGTTATCGGCTCTTCATGGGGGGAATTTGGTCGACCATCATTTCGTGCGATTTATAACTCTACGAAGCAAGTCCTTTTAAGACCACCGGCGAGTCAGATGAAAAGAGTATCAATACACACACACACACACACACACACACATACATATATACATATATACATATATATATATATATATATATATATATATATATATATATATATATATATATACATGTGTGTGTGTGTGTGTGTAGAAAATTCAGACCGTTTACTACTGCTGCTAAGGTGTGCCTTATATGAAGGGTGTTCAAGGTCACGTGAGGGCGGGTGCGAATGAAATACCTGAAATGTTTCTATCAATATGTCCGTTCATCTCTTATTGATTGTTGCATTGTTTTTTGTGCTTAGTTTTTTTGTTTTGTTTTTAGTCAATAAAATCAAGTTAAAAAAGGTTTTATTAGAGAAGATTATTCGGTTATTTCACATTTAGGATTGGTGACTACTTAATTAATTTTTGGTTAGCGTTTGATTGTTAAATTATTCTTAGGGAGGGTTACGATACTTTTATATTTTGAAGTTGAGTTGATTATTAATATTATTTACATTATTGTTAACATTGTTATCATGATTGTTACTATTGAAAAACGATTTTTTTAACCAGTTGGTTTTATAAATTTAAGTTTTCCAGCAATGTTTAATCTTTAGAGTCGCAGTTTTATTTTCGATATCGTAAAAGAGATTTGTTTTCATGTCTGCATTTTGAAATGAGTTCCAACCTTTTACTAAGCAATTTATGTCGTCGGATAATGATTATGGCGATTTTTTCTTCGTAGCAGAATGTGCAGCGTTTTGAAGTGTAGCTGTAAGTTGGTGCTGTTTTCTTATTTTCCATGTTATTTCTGTTGTGCTTTTTTTGTTCTATAGATCCCATATGTATTATGATAGTGTTGTGCCGTGTGCGTATTTTTTGTCGTTAAAGGGTGTTGTGGGTTCCTTTGCTTCTGAAGGCCTTCGATCAACCCCAATATATATTTTATCTCGCTTTCCTTTGGATTTTACGATGGCTTACTATACGACGTTATTTTGTAAGCAGTTACCGTTTAATGGGCATTCTTTCTTTTTTTTCTGTAGCTACATTTGGTGGTGGCAAGTATTTGCAGAGTTTTGGTGATTTTTTTTGTGGTGTTTTTCTTATGATTCGTAACATGTTATCTATACAAGTATAGCTGTTACAGATCACGCTGAAGATCTGGATTATTCCTTCGAAACGTCAGTGAATAAATAACCCAAGATGCGATTTCTCTTATCATCTATATTTTTTCAATACATATATATATCACGCTGCAACTCACTTGAGACTTGATCGCATAGGCCTTTGGGCTATTTATGTGAAGGTTACGCTGGCCGAGAGCCCGTAAGCCGTATAAAACACTCCTCCGTTCGTCAAGCCAAATCATTATCCAATTAGCTAAATACGCATCCCATGGACGCCGACGAGTTAGACATATCTTTCTCTCTCTCTCCCCCCCTCTCTCTCTCTCAAATATATATATATATATATATATATATATATATATATACGTGTGTGTGTGTGTGTGTGTATGTGTGTGCACATGCATAAATTGAACGTAAAGTAAGGGTCCAGTTCTGCATTATGGTCACATTATAAACAGAGACCCCCATCTAAAACGTTTTAAAATATTGTTAGTTTTTTTTGGGGGGGGTTCTAAAAATTTTTAGAAATTTAATTTGATTTGAAAAAGTCTCGTTCACTTTTGACCCCTTAGAGGATGGGTTTCCCTTCACTTTTGACCCCTTCGAGGATGGGTTTCCCTTCACTTCACACCCCTGAAAGAATGATTCATGAACATGAAATAAGAAGATACGTATATTAGCGTTATAGTTATATTGCAAATTCCCCCTCACTGGACTGCCTCTTCTTCACAAAAAGTTTTGTTTTGGAACCTCTCCCAAGGTTCATTGAATAGGCAGGCGAAATTTGGTCGGGCTGCACCTACCTTTAGGTACTTTTTTTTATAGCGGAACAAACAATCACACAGACACTTCTCACTTATATATTTAAGACGACAATTTCTTTGTCTAACTTTATGTTTTATAGAATCCTAAAAGGTCGCACTGTTTGAGCTGAAAGGTTGTGTTGCAGAATAGTTCGACCCAGGAATAAACATAGGATAAGTGGCGATGACCTATCGTGGACTCTAAATGTCAATTTCGGGACAGGTCAATTTTAGCATTTTAGACTCTAGCGGAGACGGCTTCACCCTAAAGGCTGCGAATTCGTGTACAAGGGTAACAACACAAGATGAATATTGGATAGATGGTACATACCATCGGTAACATCTAAAGGTCAATGTAGGGTTATGTTAATTTTGGTGGGGGTCAGGTCAATTTCGGTATTTGTGTATAAGTGTAACTCGACGTCAAGATGAACACAAGATAGGTGGCGATGACCTCTGATGACCCATAAAGGTCAATATGGGGTCAGGTCAGTTTTGGCACTTTCAAATCTAACGGAGCTGGCTGCGACCTGCAGAGTGTAAAACGTAGTACAATGGTACCGTGACCCACAGATGAACATAGAATAAGTGTGAGACGTGACTCGTGATGACATTTAAAAGTCAATTTTAAGTCAGTCTAGTTTTTAAATTTTCTCAAATGGTCAATTTTGGTACTTTCAAATCTAAGGAAAACGGCTGCATCCTAAAGGCTGCAAATTTGTCTTCATGGGTAATTTTAAACCAGGGTGAACATAGGATAGATGGTGCTGGCCCCTGACTTTTCAATATCGAAAGGGAAGCACCAGGTACCCCAGCCAGTTTATATACACACACACACACACACACACACATATATATATATATATATATATATATATATATATATATATATATATATATATATATATATATATATATATATATATATATATATATATATATAATATAGGTACTTTCTCTTTTGAAAGCCTGAAAACCTGTTGAATAGTCTATCATGATCTATGGAAGACCAGCTACAATTACAACCTAAGAAAAGAATTAACAGATGGCTGTTTGAAGACAAAGCAAATATTATCCAAATCACCCACACCACCTGCGATCACAGAAATTCATAGTCACAACAGACAAAGACTATTCAAGCAACAGGTGGCTCAAACCCACGTGAATGTGAACTCTGTAAATTTAGTCAAATCGATATGACAGCAAGATAACTACAGCAATGCTTCAGTTAGCTGTGTTGATCCCGTTCTCAGAGCTGCATCGTGCTATACGAGTTTCGATACAACCAGGGCTACCAAATATCTTTTGCTGCAATAAATTTGTATTGGGACCAACTTGAATGTATCTTCAGTGCTTGAATAATCAAATAACTTAAAATCTAGCACCAGACTAAGTTTCCGGGGAAAATCGATCAAAATACATTTTTTTCTCTATTTATTGTTCATGTATATTTATGACGTATCATCTGTCGAGAGTTGGGGATTGTCATCTTTGTCAATTTTTTTTTAGCTTCTGTACCAAATCTTGATTTTCGATGACAGAGTTGCAAGCAGAATTGCCAAGTCGAATGAAGGTTTTAGAGCTAAATTCACAAAAATAGGAGCTAAATACAGGAGTCCCTCGATATAGAACGGTTCTTCACAGCGCAGTTAGCGATATAGAAGGGATGGGTCGTGGATCTCAACATTCTGTCTACGTTGTCTCTCACTCATTCCAAAATCAGGGATGAAAACAGAATTCCATCAAGATATTTATTAATATGGCTAGAATATAACATTTCTTCTATTTGAAATCAACACATAATTATGCTGTATTTTACACATAATTTCAATTTTATTTTCTTAACATTCATGAATTATTTGTTTAAAAAGTTAAATAAATTGAAGAGGAGCTAAATTAGGAACAAGGAGCTAGATGCAGACTTTTAGGAGCAAAATGCACCAAAAGGGAGCTAGATCAAGCACCCCAGGTTACCAGATGTATTTTGCACACAAGACCTCATTTGTATGGTCCTGGGGCCAAATTAAATGGCTTTAACAGCAAAATAATCAAATAATTTAAAACCCATTATCAGAGTAAGCTCGTGGGGAAAAATGGATCAAGCTACATTTTTTTATATCTATTGTTCATGTATATTTATGTTGTATCATATCTTTCGGGAGTAAAGTATTATTATCTTTGTAAACTTTCTCTTCTGATTCTGTACCGAATCTTTATTTTCGGAACCAACTAGCTTTGTTCAGTACCAAATTGGTTCAATTTAGGTCTTGAAAAGTACCAAATGGCTATCCTGACACTTCAAAATCATTTCGGGGATTGTCCATGATGATGTTATCTATCATTCAGTATTCATTTCAGAAATTCAACGTCCGTAAATTTATTGTGTGAAATATTTGAAAAGAGCCCAATGACGTATCAGAGATAAACGAGATACATATTACTGAACAGTTTCAAGCAGTTTCAGATTACTCAGTTCACAGAAATCAAGAGATATCTTTCCCATACATACTCCGAAAAAATGAAGATTCCTCACAAACCCCTTCAATACTGGGTGCGGATGACATAACGTTTAATGACGCGGAAAATGGAATCGGCGAACCGAGTTCAAACCCTAACAGGGACAGTTTGCATTCACTATGCACTAATGCTAAAGGGAAAAGCACGAATCCACTTCTTCCGCCAGTTATTGGTGAATAGCAGTTGAAGTCCTCTAGCCCAACAAGGCAATCCATCTTAGACGTCGGGCTAGCATCCTAAACCCGTAAAAATCAACAACTTCTAAAATTAATGATTGCGTCTCCAAATGGAGAGATAATTATTGCTTTGCATATCGCAGGACACGGGGACAACTGATCGGAGAATCGTTGACATCACGATGGTCACAATTGAGGAAGGGCTTTATCTGACTAGCAAGGCTTTTTTTGTGTAAGCATGGGCCAAAAAAATAATTTTGAGCGAAATCGCTGCGGAGTAATATGAAACTATAAGTCACTGGTCAAGTTCTTATGTACTACTAGTTGACTCACGTGAGAGAAGAAAAAAACACAGTTATATTCGATTTTCAATAAGATGATATTTTTTCTTTGAAAGAAAATACTGAAAACGTTTTAGTAAAAGTGTCCATTGTTTCAAATGGAGGGTAAAAGATATTTCTATCATCAATTGTTACCTCGAAATGAAGAATCCATTATTACGTGGAGAGAAACAGAAAACATCATATGGTTCATCATAAAAGTAGATTTGATATGTAAATATTGAGATTCTCTACAGTTTGACATACAAAAATATCACTTTTGAATTCTCTTCCAATTCCATGATAGACACTTAGTAAGCTTTGCTTAGTCTAGTACAAGGCCACAATAATATTCCCCCAATGATAAGATCTGCGAAAGCAGATAATTACCCTAAGACATTCGCCAAAAATTTCCTGCCATATAAACCCCACCTCACATTTGGCTAAGATCAAAGTGTAATATCTGTTCTTTGACGCCCTCGGGCTAAGAAGTTGATCATTGTCCGGGATTGTCTCTCAACCTGCAATCACTGACCAGCATGCTCAGGCTCATTCGGGGAGCATCAGCAGGATCCGTCCTCTGAACCAAGTCAATCCTGCCCTATTGACTCCGCGAGATCACGCGTTGAGACTTAGGGACTCCTGCACAACTGGATTTGTCATGTGGACATCGTCCAGCTTGTCCTGACTTCCTTGTGAAATCATGTGCAAGAACTCGGCTTCATTGCACCCTGTGCCTGCACGTTTTCGAATGTGTGGGACCCCACCTTAATCCGACTTCGTGTCATATTTGTAGTCGTGGGGATGCAAATAAATGAACTCTCATATACTCAGTTTTAAATGTCGAAAAGAACAGATACTATCATGGACTTTTGACAACGAACCAACGTGTGTCAATATAAACGCCCGAAACTTGTAACCAATAACTTGACAATCTTATAATTATTGATGAGAATAAAGACCGTACAAAATTATTTGTATAGACGATATAAAACGGGATAATTGTGTTTGCAAACTTGTTGAAAGCTCAGTGAACCAGAGAGCCGTGAGAATTTTCATTAGAGAAAATTTAGCCGAATTTACACACAATTCTTTTTAATTGACCACCAATGAGCTGTTCTCAATAAAATGTTCTCTGTTTATTCATTGTCGAGGTAATGGATTATTTTATGAAAAGGCTATTTTGCAAGAAAAACTTATTGAAATATTTTTCGAGTCAATCACCCTCCTTCTTTTAATATTCATGAATTCTCAATGAAAAATCTTTAGAATATGGGAAATATTTGAGTTTCTATGAAGATATGCCCCAGAAGAAGTTAAATCAGTTAAAACTTTATTCGAAACTGTAGGCTATTTCTTCAAAATTGTCCCTGACCCGGAAGAAGAAATTCAATAAAACTAGAATACTTTCTGTTTAAAATGAGTCTTTTTTGGTTGCTTCTATTTAATCAAAATATAGTGTACACACACACACACACACACACACACACATATATATATATATATATATATATATATATATATATATATATATATATATATATATATATTCTTATCAAATGATTAATGTCTTTACTACTTGGATGCTTCAGAAACATTGATGGTGTTCTAATTATCGATAAAATTTTAATACAAATCTTGATGAGAATATTTTTTAGGGAATATAAATTACTTTGTGTTTGATTACATACGGTATATTCAATTAAGTATGATGTAATTCAGAAATTTGAATTACCTGCCCTTGGATATAGCAGTAGATGCTTGAAGAAGTAGCTACCAAATGTGTGGTGACATTTTCTGTCATTCATTAAGAAATTTCAAGTTTAAAACAAACGCGCGCTGACAGTAGATATATAGGGGCTGTAGTAACTTGGGTTCGTGACCTTTGCACTGTTTCGACCCGTGAATGAGACCCCTGATGAATAAATATTTTTTTTTCAGAAAGCTTTCTGTGAAAAGTAAGCAATACTTTGCCAAAATCCAGTCAATCAGTTATTGAAATAATCTTCTCCGAATCAGTTTTCTTTGAGGTCAATTCTATTTTGGGAAGAATTTTAAAACTTCTTTTTTTTTCTGATGACATATCCACCAACTACGGCGGTACTGATATGTTTTAGTCATAAACGTAAACACGTCCTTTTTTGCTCTGAAATCCACTGCGAGTACTCAAAAGTATTTTTTTACGACTGACTTTATACTATTTTCTTGTAATTATATCCAAAATTAAATCTTTGAAGAAGATATTCAATTATGGCGATACGTTTTAAGAAATGCCAAAAAAGTGCGATAGTGCCTTCAAAACACTATCACTAAATTTCCCTCATGAAATTATGTTTTAATTATCTCATAAGACATTTATCATGAGAGTGACCTTTACTTGGTATTATAAATCTTTTGTTCTATCCTACAAGGTGAATTATCCCAAATGGGGTAAGTTTTGAGGGTTATGAAGGCTTGAAAAATTCGTATAACGTTTACTCTTTGACACAAAAGATTTAAAATTGTATTATTACACGTGCATGTTCGCCATGAACAGTGCATTTAATGTGACTGTCGCCTCGTGGTTAAATCATATAATATCTTCGCGCCATAATTCTCAGCAGTGTCTCCATTATTTCAAGGCATAATGTTGATTTTAATTCAATCATCATCATCATCATCATCATTGTCATCATCATGTATTTTATCGTCCATCATTGGACATGGACTTTGCCCAGGCTCCACCAAATCTCTCTATCATGGGTGTTGCGGAGCCAATATTTTCCGAACCTCTCTTGTTCGTCTCGCCATTTCATATTCTGCCGGCCTCGGTTCTGCATTTGATCTCTGGGGATCTATTAGTTGTCAGCTATTCTTGCAACATGGCCAGCCAATTGCCATTTGAGTTCCCTAATGGTTTTTCTAAGACGTTTTGGGCACCTGTTTTTTCCCCTATACACTGTGCTGTCTTGTGGTCTCTCTATGTGATGTTGAGCTTGATTTTCTCATGTGCACGTTGCCTACTTCTCAGTTCGCGGTTCAGTTTCTTACTTAGGTTCCATGTTTCAGCTCCATAGGTGACTATCGGGAGGATGCATTGGTTGTATACTTTTCTTTTTCGGATTTATGGGGATTTTAATTTAGGTACGTGCAAAGATTTTAATTTTCGACTTCTGATTTTGCATCTAAGTTGTAAAACCATTTAATTTCACATTTCAACGACCGTGTTCATGGAAATCAAATTGTGTGTGGAAAATAACGTGTTTAAGTGCACTTTATTGCTTCGCATTGTGTTGTTGACGTATTGGAATTTAAATTTCTAGAGGTAACTTACGATTGCTAATGTGTGACTTTTTGCTGCTAAAATGTGTGAAACTCATGATTTTATTAATTCTTGACCTTGAGAAAAGTTTGTTCTTCATTTTGAGTGCAAAAGGTTTGTTTTTGCTTATTTTTGTTTATTTTGAAGTCCAAGACGGCGATGGGTTAATATCACATTAGCAGCAACTTTTTAAAAATCTGTCATTATATATCGGCCTTCACGAAGATCTTCCATTTTTTTTCACTCCGGAGTCACGTTGCTAATATAATCTAAACTTGACTAAATCATCATGCCTTATTTTTTGCCGGTCACAATTTCGCATATAATCTCGGGGGATCCACGCTGTGAATCATGATGTCCAGCAGTGGTCAGACATTCTTCCAACGTAGCCTGCCCATTGTCATTTGAGCTTTGGATTGGTTTTATGATATCACTTATTACCGTTTGCTTTCTAATAAAATGTTCAGCTTTCTGATCTCTACATGTGATGATTAGCATGGTTTCTGTGTGTTAATAGATTTTGGGTAATATCCCCCCCCCCCCAAAAAAAAACAGTGACCCCTATTTTATACAATACATAATCCAGGCATTCGGAAATACTTATTCTCAAAGCAGTAAAAAACGCACTAGAATAAGAGTTCGAATTCCATTTGCTTGAAAAACTATAAACGTGTTTGAGACTGAGATATTAGTGTTCAGTCAGTACTGTCTTTTACATGGGCAGACCAGTAAAGATCAGATAGTCGTAGATATGGTGCCATAGCCACTGGGGTTTGGCTTCATGAGACGAGATATTGCTCTGTGTAGTCAAGTCAAGGGGTCTCGGGATTCGCCCAGAGACCTAAAGACAAGCGGCCTTTGCGACAATCGTTGCAAGGACTAGAGAGGAAATTTTTGAGGCGTCTCACCAATACATTTGCGAATGTGGTATCCCCACATTAAAACGACCATGTCTCAAATCCATTTCCCATCGGGGTAAATAGGGCCTTCAGATGTTAAGAAGTTTGGGCTGTGATATCTTCTGTTCCCACTTAAAAGATTAGCGCAACAAAATCTTCTTGCTTTGTACCGGAGTAAGTTAGCCTTCGTGAATATCTGCATAGTGTCTGCCTCCTTGGTGAGATAATTGCGTAATTCAATCCAGCACCAGCAGTCAGTGTTCGAGCTGAGGCTAAAGTGACAATTTTGAATGCTAATTCGAATTCCCATCCAGAATATTGACGCAATACCATCTTCATAACTTACATTTCCCTCGTTTTGCTCTTTGCCAGACGAGGCTGAGTTTGGTAAATATATACATGAGAGGACATCCTAATTTAAACTCAACATACAATTAAAACTTTCCATCGCCAACCGAAAGTAGAATGCTCCAATGAAAAAACGATTGTAAACAAAATGGCTTACAACGATGAAGCAATTACTATTAATCTATATGGGAAAGTTTTTGAGCGTTCCCACCCCTTCCAAATGGTGATGACGGTATTTTAGGCTTGGGATTCTGAGGTTGGGATGATGGGTGGAGACTGTTGTGCAGGGGAGAGAGAGATGGGGAGAGGGTGTGTGCTGCCTCTATAACGGCACAATGCTAAACAAACGCTTCACGCTATTTTTCTTTTCGCCTTTTTCTTCGTGAAATTGAAAAACTGGCGTAAACACAACTTATTTTTGTTATGTTAATGCCTGTTATTTGATGGAGGCATTCCCCAAATATTTTGTCACGCTGACTCATGTGTCGGCATGATGGGCTGGATGGATATATTCCTTTCCCAAGGGCATTAATGCAAAGTAAATGCAAAGTAAATGCAAAGTGTTTCGACTAGTGTTCGAATTCGGTTTGACGATCCAATTCTTGTCGTTAACCGCTCGGCCACTCAGCCCCCTCCCCCATCCAACAGAAAAACAATGCACGAGAATTTCAGCCGTAAAAAAAAAACTTGATTGATACATGTTGAAGGTAAAGGTCTTGATGATCAAACTTGCTTCGATCAAAATCCACTTTAACACCGGGAATCATAAACCATTCGAAAAAAGAAGACGAAAAAAGAAGACCCAAAAACCGTTGAAGAAAGAAATACGCTTTCAGCTTAGTGTTAGCCGGAGATTTACAAGTCCAAACAGGGAGATAATAACGTCTATTATGCAGATGACTTACAAAGACTGAAAAAAAAAATGTTATTACCAAGGCGAAATCCCCATGCCGGAAATGTTTGGATAGTCGGTGAGTAGAGACGAGATAAATGAGAAATGAAACAAGATTAGTCAAGTAATTTTCCAGTAGTTCAGTTCATAATTGAAGCATCTCTCCCCAAAAACAAGCTAAAAAAAAAATTAGATGATTGGGTTTAAGACAACGTCTAAATTAGTTCAGCGTTCGTGAATTATCAAGTTTTATTGCTGTGGTCTGAAAAGCAGGGCGATGCCCAAGATAAAATAAATCGTTAATATAATTTACGAGCGACCAGTCTCTGTGTGACATCACGAGCAGTAAGAGAGGGAACAGATAAATGCGAATACACGAACACAAAAAAGCTGCCCTGTTGTGTATGGCTGCAAGTATATATAACTAAAAACCGTTTTGTTTCGTTTTTATAGACGCAATACTGTATAAATTTTCAACTTCAGCCTTTTGCTCGATCGGCATAGTTTGTATGCATGGTACATACATACATAACCAGCCAGCCAGATTAACTTAAAAACTGAAAAAAACCCACATTGATAGTTTTTTTGGGTTTTTTTGACGTTTTCAGATCTGAAGAAATTCTCTTTCCAATGACTGGATAGATTCCACGACACGGGGCCTGGGGTGGAGACATAGTTTTACTGGTAGCAAGTATTTCTTGGGTTAAGTCAACTTGTGCATAGTGATGCGGCAATATTTACAAACCTTAGCTTAGTCTGGTGCAAGATAACCATAGTTGGTACTAGGTGATGATCAAATTCACTATAATGTTAATCACCAGAGATGACAGATTGCTTGCCACTGCTCCACGGCAGGCGCCCTCATTTCCAGAGACAGCTTGAAAAATGATTATGAACACGTATCACTGGTGCCATGACTCACGACTGAAATATTTATGTGCCTCACGTGAAAGCCATGATTTTGAATACCGATTTTTCTAAGTAGGCAGGCTGTCCTCATTTAGAAGATTTGTGTAACATAATATTTCTACTTATATCTCACCCCCATTTTCGCCTTGTGTCGCACTAAGCTAAAATCAAAATTATCAACGGTTCGTTTTCAATCTCTTTTCCCGCAGAATAAAAACAAGTATCTACTACCCCCACCCCCCAAAAAAGAAAAAAGAAATTCATAGATTCACCCCCAAAATTTAATCACTTCTTTCGTAGCCAATGCCCGACCCCTTCATCGAAATTTCATTGAAATTATTTCATAACTTTTGGAGGTATCGTGTGGGCCGGCAGGCAGGCGGACAGACAGATGTGAATCGATATACCTATCCCAACTTCGTTGGCAGAGGTAAATGAATGAATGAATAAAGGCTATGTTGACGTAATCAGCATCAGGTGATTGGAACGTTTCTGTCATAGTCTGACTCATTACTTTTTTTTTTCAGAATCAGCATTTTTATTTCCCACAGAAATCGATTGGCTGAATAGGATAAATAGAAAACTTCATGATTTGTCAAGGTCACGTCCTTCACAGAAAATGCAGATGGTTACCTTATTTCTTACCTGTTTTTTTTTTTTTTTTCTTTCACAGCATCTTTTGAATGATAAGCGAACTAAGTGTTGCTTTTTTTTTATATCCAACGGCGAGAGTAGCAAACTCTTTTAAGGGCATGTGCCTACATTAACGATAATCTTCTAAAGAAAATTTCTTTTGCGTGCCCATGGGGATTTCTGCGGCACAGATTAACATTTTTATTATATTCTACGAACTATTTTTGGAGAAAGAGAACAAAAAGCTTGAGAGCATTCTTAATACGTTTAGACAATCAATAACTTCTAAATTGCTCGAATGGAACAACTTAAGAAATTACATGTTTTATTTATAACAAGTAATTTACAAGAAGTAAAATTAATGAATGAATAACAATGATAATGGATTTTTTAAAGGGAAAATCAGAAATCTTGTAACTTATTTGCATTTGTTGTTTTACAATTAACAAAAATATAACAGAGAAATTGGAAATGATGAAAGTATTCCAGGGGATATGTTTACACAATCATTAATGTCATCGGCTTTGAAAAGACGATTGAAAAATGACAATTTATGAATAGAATCCGATTCTATGAGCAATGTAAAAATAATTGTTCTTTAACAAGACAATAGGAGAATAACATCATTTAAAAATCGTATTCATTTTGATAATAAAAAGCAAGAAGTGTGAAAACTTTTAAAACAAAAAATTAAGGGAACGAAAATGATCATTTTACTCTCAGTGAGACACTGCCACCGAAGACAGATACTTCATGTCAGGGTAGTGTTTGTGATCTATGCATGTAGCACTAGTTTCATCAGTAGGGCTTCTCCTATAGTTAGATTTGACGATGTTCATTACTGAAAACAATGACACAAACGTGTATGTTAATAAAAAATACTGTTAACATTCCCCTGCTAGGCTTTTCAAACAGGCAAAAGTTTCTGGAATCGAATTCAAGAGGTCTAGAAATTCGTTTTCTGCATTTTCCTGTGCTATTTCTGTCACTAACCGATTATATCTCTTGAAGAACTCTCAAGTCGATACATTTTTGCCTCCGAACTCTTGGAGCGATTTTATCATTTTGAAATAACAGGATCTTGAAGTGTATCAAAAACACTCTTTTGGGTGGATTTTCGATTAAAACAATCGACTGATGAATGAATTAAAATAAGAACTTATGTTATTATATTTTGATAATTGACAAAGGCATTGAATAGTTTAACAATCTTCAGAAGAGTAATTTTCCCACAATTCATTCCTGAGCTTGATATCAATTTGCACGGCGGATCCTTTTCTTTTCTTCTTTAATACCAATATGGAGTTTTTTCAAAAAATGAATGAAAATTCACATTCGTTAAAGAAATATCTTAGAAAGTATTTACATTTGCATTTGTATATTCTTAATTATTTACATTTTTGTTCATTGCTTATGTTTTCATGTATGGAAACAAATGTCACCAATTACTTGCTAGGAAATTTGTCACTAATTGCAGGTTGCTAGTAATTGAGGCAACCACATGGACTGATATGGACGTATTGATGGTTGACGCATCGCTGAACTTATGGTTCTTGTTTTCTATTGAAGCTGTGTATCACTGAGGCATGTACCCACTCCTGAGGTGAGGGCTGATACATTAAAGGTTGCAGGGAGTTTTAGGTTAGGTTTTGTTTTTATTTTTTTTGCATTTATAAAATCACGAACGGAAAATTATATCTCCTGCATGCCAATAAAATATTTTAGCGTGACACATTGGTCACGCACGCCATAGGTTTGAAACCCCTGTTTTAAGGGGTTTATTTGACTTTTTCTCTCAGACTGAACATCAAGAGGAAACAGTCCTTTTTTTTTTTTAATTTACCTTAACTTTTAATGTGCATAACTAACACCTTAGCAACACTCAACCCTTTAGAAATCTAGTATCATTTTCCTGTCTTGTGCTTGTCAACAATTAATTGCCTCAAATCGATACTGAATTCCTCTGTCTTCGCCGTAGAGCAAAACTTCAAGAAACTTTCTGCATCAATAATATAATGCTTTCAAGACGAGCTTCGTCGATATAGTGTTGTATGTTGCCAAAAAAATTGATCAAGCAACTCATACAAGTGTATCAAATAATTCTAAAGATGGAATAGAGATTATATTATAATATTCACTTTTACAATGATTCATATCAATTGCACGAATACTTTTTCGTTTGTCTTTCAAATATTTTTACATAACTTATCCAATATTGAGCGTATTCACTCCATATCCTGTGTGTATCATCGTCTATGTTGTATGTTAGTTGCGACTTAATTTGAATTTAGAAAAAAAGTTATTGAATGAAACGTTCAATTTTTCATACCATACGAATATTTACGATCCCCCATTGCATATTACTTTAAATAGAACCGTGCAATGAATACACATGTGCGTCAAAGATAATACGCAACACGCTACAAGATACGCTTATGCGTCGTTTGATAGCGATGTATTAAAACATCTGGCTTCAAGCCATTCGTACCCATCACATGCTTGCAACGGCCACTCACACATGATTTTAAAATGTCTCCACGATTAAAACTTTTCAGTGTTTCCTCAAGTCTTCTTCTGGTCAAATGATATTTAAATTGGTCGTAAAATAAACGCCTATCGAACATTGTGACTAGTGTATCAGAGACATGAAATATCATTCGTACGAATTGTAGAGTGAATCAATTCTGCTTTATTTGGATTCAAGTTTTTTCAAATTTCCAATATTTTTCATGTTAAGAAATCTATGTGTTTGAGCCTGCTTAATGACTATGGTAGTTGCGAATTTCCCACTGGCAGAGTGATCGATGTTCAAATCCAGATTAGAGCCATGATTTCAAAGCAGATACTTAGAAGATTAACACCACACAATCTTCCTAACCCCGTTTCAAATGGTTTTATTAGTTCTATCTTGATATGGACTTCTAATTCTGAAATCTGATAAATTCTAACACGTTTTTAATACTTTTCAATATTTCAAAAAGCTTTGCCAATTTTGACTTTTGAAATTTAATTTTTCAGCCTTTGCATTAATAGGGGTCCAAGTAAGATTTTGAAATCTCGAAGGGATATGAGCATTGAAAAAGATCAAGAACTGATTTTTTAAACCCCAAAATAAACCGGAAAAAAAGATTGTACTCACGTTTCTGTTGAGGTAAAGAAGTCTGGCTCTCCTTCCAAAGGTTGTACTTTGACTAAACGGCTACGTAGCTCTCCAATAAGTTTATCTTTGTCACTCATTTTGCCTGCAGCAACTGAAAAGACAAGAGAAATTTCGTGAAATTTATTCTTGGGCCAACACGACAAATTTAATTTGAAACCCATCAATCAAAACAGTCAAACTGTGAACTCGGTTTTTAAGCTTGTCTGGTTGGCTATGAATGTATGTATGTACAGGTCATGCTAATGGAGCTAGAGGGCTGAAAATTCCAATATGTACTCCTCATCATGTCTTGTCAGAATACGTGCTCACGTAGAGAAAAAAACAACTGTTCCCCAAAATTGTTACCTGAATATGAGCTCAGGTAAAAAAATTATCTTTTCCAAAAAAGTGCTTTGAACATATAAGGTCAAGTGAAAATCAGCGTGGAGAATATTATATGAACATGAGAAAAAATAACTTCGAAAAAGGTTCTCACAGAATATGAGTTCAAGCAAAAAATCAACTTTCAAAAAAAGTGTTATCATAATATTAGCTCAGTTAAAAAAATAAACTTCCCTCAAAAGTGTTATAATAACATGAGCTCAGAAAAAAACAACCCTCAAAAAATTACCAGGATACGAGCTCAGGTAATAAAAAAAAAACCTAAATAAGTGTCCTCTGAATATGAGCCCAAGCGAAAAAACCAACTTCCCAAAAAAGATTCATCACAATATGAGCTCAGGTGGAAAAAAAGCCTAATGCCACCAATTCAAATAATGAAAAACGTCAGTCGTTTCAGATTGGATGATTTAGAATGTTGTCTCGATTTTCAGCAGAAGTTCACATTCATTACTTACTCGTGAACAGCCATAATTGTTACCCAATGGCACCGATTGTGATCTCTCCATTTATTTAAAAGATTTTTTTTTACGATTTGCGTCCATTAATGAAGTTATTCAATCTACTTTTGTGACTATTCGCCGTTGTGTGCTTGAGCAAGACAACTGATATATATATATATATATATATATATATATATATATATATATATATATATATATATATATATATATATATATAAAGTGAGAGAGAGAGAGAGAAAAATAAGTATCCAACAGAATGACAATTTGGGAATTGAGATTTGCTCGGGCTGAATTCATTATCAGGCTGACAGATTTCGTTCACGAAATCCACACGGGAGAGGGTGGTATACAGATATCTGTTTGCCGTGCGAGTCTCGGTAGCTCAGTCAGTAGGAGCAGGGTTGGCTTGAAAGCACCCCCTCCCCCCCAAAAAGAGTGTTTGTTAGAACAACACTTGAGGCTTACCTATTTATTTTCTGATCAACTCTGTAAGTAATTCGTTCCGAACAAAAACCAAGTCCTAGACTTTATTAACTCACCTACCATATCACGAATATAAGGTGTGATACAAGGTTAAATAGAGCAATATTTTGTTTGGTGAGATCAACTGTAGCTGTAGATCGACTGTAGTTGCCAGTTTCACAATTACAGAACCAGTATTAAAAAAATGATGTAATATTTATTTCGAAAAAATGAAACATTCTCTCTCTCTCTATCTCTCTACCTATCTATCTATCTATCTTTACAACCGAGTTGTCTACGAACGCTGGAATGTCATAACGTCGAGTCAAGGCGGTAGCAGAGTAAATGTGTCCATTTCACAATGAATTATTATTGTGTACCGAGCACTTCCCTAAAAACGAATTTTCGAAAAATGGAAAGAAAAGCGTTTCTAGAAACTTGCTCCTGGACAACAAATGTGAATTTTCAAGTTTCTCTGTCAGAGGAATGTGACCAGGAGCACTGACACAGGCAGACAGACAAGTGAAAAGGGAAGAATACCTAGCCACTACGTTTTTTGTTGTTCGGTTGGGTCGATGATCGTGGCTACGGTGATTCAAGATGTATGTATGTATGAATACATAGATAGATAGTCTTTCTTTGTTTCATCTTTACGCGCCTCTGATACTTTCTTTTTGTTTGTTTTTGTTTTAATATCTTGTTATAACTATCTCTACCAAAGAATTTTTTTCATTATTCCAGTCTTCCAATCTTTTATGTTTTCTCGTCGGTCCATGCAATATCTCCAAAAGTTCTCAATGGATATCAAATCCAGAATCCAGGAATTTGTATTCCATTAAGTGATATTTTTTCCATTTTTTTCCATACATTTATGTATTTGCTCATGTCTGTCTAAACCATATCTCCAAAAGTTCTGTGTGAATTTCGCTGAAATCATGCAGAAGGGTGGGCTGTGGGCTGAGAAAGAAATAATTAGGGAGCAGACCTAGTATATATATTTTTTCGATTGAATTAATGTACAGCATTAGCAGAAGTATGCGTTCTCTGAAATGATTTCAAGATAATGAACCTGACTGTTACTCTATATTTATTTTGTTATCACAAGACTGATTAACCCGCCATGCGAACAGTAAAAACTGCAATCATACTAAAGACATTTTCAATTTCGATTTTGCTCATCAACTAAAGATTTCATGTTGTTGTTTCTTTTATGTCTGTGTAAGTTATTGGATGACTCCATTTTATTTGGTTGTATATTACTTGACTATGTATTCATTATGTCTCCCGGTTGTTGTTTTTTTTTGTTTTTTGTTTTTTTTGTTTGTTTTTTTCGTATCCAATTTCCTTGGTGGGGAAGTGTCCGTAGCCAAGTGATTAGCAGCACGGGAGATGGGATCGGTTTACAGAGTTTACACTCCGACTGAGATTTGGGGAGAGACGGAATCATGACTTTCCAAAGAGTATCGGTGCGAAGGGATTACAAACTGTCTCAGTTGGAGTTTGAACTCGGCCCCCCAGTTTTATTATCCAGGCCGTTAACTGCTTTTCCCAAAATTAATTTTACTTCTCTCTTCCGCTTTTACGAAAGGGGGTAAAGAGTGATAATAACGTTCAAAGTTTGATTTGCAGCACCCCGTAATAAAGGCAGCGTGCACGCTCTTCCTCTGACTCCTACAACCCAGCATGCAGTACCTCCAACCATCCCAATCGCCGATCACCTAATCCAACACACCATAATCATTGTTTTGGGATCTGGAAACGCAAAGAATGTTCCCGTATAAATTAATGGTGATTCTATCTTCGCCTTACGCCATATCGACTCACAAGAGGTAAAGAAATTCTCCCGAGAAAATATTCCCATACAAATTAATGGTGATTTCTATTTTTAAAAATCCTGTATATATTAATGGTGATTGCTTTTTCGCATAACGCCATTTCGGCTCACGGAAGGTTTTATAAGAACACTCTACTTCCAGATAGCAGGAGGATATTCAGTATCATATATCATTATGATTATTAACATGAATAATTATCCATACATATAATGTGCGTATACGCAAATTTCTTCTTTGTCTGTCTGCTTGGCCTCTAATGGGATGCTGTAATTGATTAAATAACCTATTATGAGATAACAATGAAAATTACGTCATAGAAAATTCTTGAAAAATCATGTCTGACCCTACATTAAAACAGCACGAGACAATTCGAGACACTGAAAGAAAGTAAAATTAGTTTACTTGAATTATGAAAAATGAATTATGTAATTAAAAAAATAACTCTAGGCTCCTAGGTGCCAGTCCATACATAAGAGACGGAAACACAGAGAGACGAGAGGAGACAGAGAGACAAGGAGAGACAAAGAAAGATAGACAGAGAGATTGTCAGCGGTGTAGTCTAACAATCATCACAACAATGCAGTGAGTTCGATCCCTATTAGTTTCCCCACACGCGTGGCCTTCTGTCAGCCTAAGCTAACGTTAGTAAAAGGATGGATATATACACAATCCTTCTCTAGTAAACGAAATGAACGACCGTAATAATATAACTATATTTACAAATAGTTCTCAAAACCTGGTTTATGCTATTCAATTCTACACGCACACGCATACGGAATTATTAACACTGAGTAATTTGTTCAATATTCACTGAGTGTACCCATTCTTGTTTCTTTGTACCAGAAGTAAGTAAAGTAATAAATAACTATACACACACACACACACACACACACACACACATATATATATATATATATATATATATATATATATTGATAAGACAGTGTAGAATGCAAATTTGTTGTTAAAAATGAAAAAATTTATAACATTAACATGCTTCGTTAGTTATCGACTTCACCAGAAATTGAAAAAATACAAGTTCTTATGGGAGGGTACATCACATTGAAATATGATATTTCCTCTTATTCTGATGAAGTCAGTCACCGACGAAACATGTTAATGTAATACATTGTTTCATTTTGAACAATAAATTTGCTTTCCACACTGATATTAAATCATATTCAAACATGAATCGTAATAAATGTAAGAAAAAATTATTACTAAGAGATCATGTTCAAATGCATTTCGATTTTTGCCAGCCCTTTTCCCACGGAAACTTTCAGCGATTGCAGAGAAAAGTGTGGTTGGTAACCATCGGAATGCATCAGAACAAGCCCACGAGATGTAACACCTGTTTTCCTCTTGAAACTTCTCTTCAACTTCTAATTATCATTTCACAAACATTCTATCGGATCACCTCAGATCCACACAACATTTTCTCTACCACAAACATATACGTCAACATTTCATGCCTAAAGTACTCATTATCAACCGGTAATATGTTTTGTTCTGCTAATCATGAGAATAAAAATGGGCTTTTCGTTTTCATAATTATTTATTGCCAGTTGCTGATAAGTGTGTAAGGCACGAATCTTTGACATCCATCGATATCCTTGTGATTCTTATATATATATATATATATATATATATATATATATATATATATGATATCTTTTATAAGTATTAAAAGATGAGCAGATTTTATGAACACACAAGTCTAGGTACAGCCTGTGGAAGATTTGCTTATGAAATGGCTGTCTGCCAGTCTGTTAATATTGTGTTAACCTGAAGGCCGACACAGTCTATTTATGTAGCTGTTCTCCCGGAATGAGTACTGAGCAAAAAGGAAAGAAAAGTCATTATACAAAGTGGAAATTCCAAATTTGGCAAAACTAATAAAACAGCCAAACCACAAATAGTCTTGCCAGCTCTGAAACAAACAAAAAAATATTTTTGGCTTCTGTTATTCTTCAGCGAAAATCTACTAAATTGTTAACACATTAAATGCGAATGACAGGAATTTCCGTTATTCCAGTTCTATGGCTAATTCAATGAAATTTCCGTTTTATGGTGATTGATGGCAACTTCCTCCTACCAGTGAGTCAGGGCTCTTATCTTATGTAGGTTAACTTGCTGGATTATTCTATTTGAAAACAGCATGACAGGAGGTCAGTTCATTGTGAGGATACCAACACGCCATTATATTGCAATGGTCAAGGGATTTTATCTAAGAACGGGTAACTATTACTCTTCACCACCTTCCTAATTTAATGGTTTAATGGTTGAACTCATAGATGAAGGTGCAATGGCCTAACACACCTCTATCTATTCGTAGCACAGAAAATGAAATCGGTATAGCGAGTTCAAGCTCCAGTCCAGACAGTCCGTGTTCACTCCGTACTACTTCTTTTAAGAAAAGGCTTGAATTTATCTTTTCTTCTTCGGGCTATAAGTAAATTGCAAGATAAACTGGACTTTTCATCCTTGGATGATAACCAGTCTAGGAGACAAAGACAAAACCAAACTTAGAATGTCCAACATCACACCCAGCTTCTTGAGAGATGGAAAATGGACAGAGTAGTCGTGTTCCCGAGATGTACGATTAAAGGAGTACTGGTAAAAATTCGACGGATCTAGCAAGCCGGAAGTGGATTACAGTAAATTTCTCCAGTACTTCCAGCATGAATAGGAGTATTATTCTGCTGAAACATGAACCGTTGATCACTGACTATAACACCTTCTCGTACTATATTGGCATTTCTCAACATATTCCAATATCCTGTTGGTAATCGTTGGTCATGGCAGTAATACTGGCGACCATCTTGGCCATCAATGTTGAATTTCTCGAGCGCTCTCCGCTATGCTCATATAATTTTTGATAAAGTCTTGCAAATTTCAATTTGCATTGTTTGAGGACCTTATTCAGTGCTAACAGACAGAGACATTCTGTCTTGCTTCGTTCACACCTTTATGCCATTCCTCCACAGTACCTGAGTCAATCCAGTCACACTTGAAGGAAGAATATTCCTCGTTGGAAGATTTGTTCTACACTGAAGATGTGGCTGGTATTCATAAAATGGTCAGTCGATCGTACAAAGCAGTAGACAAGTAAGCCATTCGGGCATTACAGCACTAATGCCTCTGGTGCGAGGCACTCTGTTACGACCATCGGGCATGCCCTGGAGAAGGTTTGTGATACAGTGGCTTTCCTGAACCAAAAACAGACATCCGTTGTTGCAGCAGACCTATCATTATATTATCTAGCAGAGCATAGTGTCATATATAGAAAAGATAATTGTTTGATGATGTTTGGTTGTCTTCGTATAAAAAATGGCTGCATTGAGATAACCACTATAGGAGAGTGGTTGAATCAGTTCGATTACGGATACGAGAATTGCCTCATCTGATAAAACATAGCATAACCCGTGTGCTCAAGCGTCACCGGGACAAGCCAAGCCATAAGATCACAGCATGTGGCCTGTACAAATTGATGGAGGAAGCAAACCATAATTACTGCTTCGCTGAGTCTGGCCAATCAGATGTTACTGGCGTGAACAACGGAGGCCTGGGAGTCCACAGTTTCAGCAGGTCTGGTACTGGACTTGGACCTCACCATTTCTTCCCTGGTCTGCTCGTTTAGGGGAGACTTTAAACCTGCATTGGGAAGTACCCCCAGGGTTGGTCCTATTCGTCTTTACAAACGGCAATTTGAACTATTTGCGATAAATTCCTGTTCCTTGTTCGCCCATGAGATGCCCTCTTAACATCCAGAAGTGGCCAGGGTGTTTCTCAGGAACAGCTTTAATGTTCACAAGCCTACAAGAGAATTCTCTGGCCTGTCGATCAACTAAAGTACTTCGTAGGTGGATGGTAACTGGACCCGAAGTGAGTTGCCTAGTTGCTGGATAAGAGGCTGTACAAGATGCAAAATGTGCAAACAATAGCAACAGGCTTCAGGAGCATATATTGAGTGCCCAAAGATCATTCTCTGAGAAAGTAAAAACGCCCTCTATACTGTTGCAGAAGATTGGTGATCCGTTCAAAGGAGAAAAAGTCGAACTACGAGTTCTAAAAACGTAGACACGAAGAAGGTTGCAAACCCAGACTTGGTCGAAATGGCTGTTACGCATCACCAGTGGGGCAAAAAGCAGTTCAATTTTTGTGAATTGCAAAAATTCTCCAAGGATGAGAACCAGTCGTCTCCCGCATCTCTTGGTAACAGTGACTAACATACATGTCAGAAATCACAGTCGGCTGAAATTCCTCAAGCAAGCGTGAATATCCCACGTAGGGAACCAAGGAGAGATGCTGTCATCATAGATGGCTCAGGTATGATCAAGGCTCTACCTCTACACACCTTAAGCAATTTGATGACTCTGCTATAGAATACATCATCTACGACGTGGAGTCCTACGGTGTCAAGTACAAAGTCTAAAATCTGAAGCCCGCTAAATAATTGAGAAAAGTGACAGTAAAACGTAAAACCAAAAGAAAACTTATGAAGCTTTCCCCGAGACGACATCAACAAGAGTGATCTGTTTCACTTTCTTGTAGAGAGGACGTGTGAAATACAGACAACAAGCAAACTCATTGTCGCAAAAGGAGAAGATACTATTAGCAACACAAGGTGATGTCTGGACGCTATGCCTCCATGCTCTCGTGAAGAAGCTGACACGAGAATGTTTGTACGTACTAGGGATGCAATAATAGATGGTAAAAAATCTATCATCAAAGCTAATGACACTGACGTCCATACTTATACCAATACAGCCATATTTAGAGACCCTTAGTCTCGAGAACATGTCGATTGCCTTTGGTCAATGCACTATGTATTCCAGTCCATGAGACATTATCGGCGATAGGGCAGGTATAATAAAGTCTGTGGAATACCATACTTTTAAGCGTTAACTGAATGTGGCGTATCTGCCTTCTGGGGTACAGGAAAGAATACTGCATTGGGAACTTTGTGATGAGGTTTCTAAAACTGCATCAATCTCAGTGAGCATCCAACATCAGTTAGTGATCTTGACCTGCAGCGACTGGGAAGATACGTTGACCTTATGTGTGACAGATCAAGCGCTGTTACTGGTGTAGATGAAGCAACCTACCCCTTTTCCTATGAGTAGAGGGCGTACAACCCAATTCCAGTAACGCAGGCAGACTTCAGAGAGCAAGCCAGGAGTGTTGATTATCAGGCTGGGATCAACTAAGAGCCATGTCACTACCTCCAGGCCAGACACCAGTAGACCTATTGACTTGAGATGGACACAGAAAGGAGAGAAATGGTAGATATGTTGGTCAACATTACTCCCAATTACAGCCAGCTGTCAATAACTGACTAAATGCTCCCTGTAAGAAAGTTTATAACCTTGAATACAATTTTTTTTATTAACTCAGGGCTCCTATGTACAACACTTTGCAACTCTTTACGTGAGCAGTAGCGTATAGAACAGAGAATATTGACCTTTTCACCTCTAACAGTACTTGGTAGTCAGACTTTGCCAGCATGCATCACTCACATCTTCAACCAAAGTATGAGATGGACAAATATGCGAAAACATTATTATATCACGTTCATCACGATTGTTTAGACGATTCCCTAAATGATTAGATAAATTCATATTTTTCCAGTGGCCTCGTGCCAGGAACATCTCCTCGGTTAAGACCCCCCCCCCATTCACATATTCACAGCTCTGAACACTCATTCATGCTTTCAGCAGTTTAAACTGTTTGAAAGCAGTCGGTGTTCATTTGTATTACTTTTCCAATAGAGTCATAACTGACGCTAACACCCACTCGTAGATAAAAAGAATATTTATCACAGCCAAATAACAACACATTGTACACAGAATTTCCTCAAGAGAGACGCACACATGTTTGGCCAACAAAAACATAACTCCCTCCCCACACCAGCTGAGATTACTACCCTAGTCTGTTCTGGACACCGTTATAGTTAATTAAAATGGATAACAGCCACAGAGAGCCGAGAATACCACTAACAGATTCCGGGGCCAATATAAAGGGACCCACTAGTACACTCTTTTATCCGTGGAGAAGTTAGCTTGCACAAACGAAATATGTCAATTAGATAAAGAATTTTCATTCGTAACATCATCTTAGGCTTTCCAAATGGTCTTTCTGATATAATACTATCGGGTGAATTTTAATCCATACACTGATTAAAGTAGCACTCTGGTGGATGGAATTGTGCGTAAGTAAATATATCGCTTAAATTCAGTCAAACTGACCGTCCAGTTTTGCATAGGGCAGGGGTAAAATGCCAGTCTCTAGGTCTGAAGTGAAAGTTTCCATCCTATCTTGTTGTACTGGATGGGATATTGGATAGTCTATAGCCACACTGAAGAGTTGTAATACAACGAAACAACTGTCAGTGGATGGCTCAATTATTAATTATTATATATATAGAGAGAGAGAGAGACACACACACACACAGATAGACAGATGTACCACTGGGGTTTTTGTCAGAGAGCGATACTCAGTAAATTAATCTAGCTATCCGTGAGTTCAATCCTCACGAAGTGTCATGCTGTTGTGGACGCGTGCTAGACAGCGTAAATATCTACATACATTTGAATATACGGAGTGACTAGATCAGTGGTTCATAAGCCTTATTGTATGGCACTACACAAAGAAATATATTTGACCGACGTGACACAGCAAGTGTAAAAATACAATGAATTAGATAGAAACATTCCAAAAGCCAATGAACGAAGGGTTTTTCTCATTATCAGCGAACTGATCTCACAAAAAAAATACTCACATACACACTTATTGCCACTTTTTTTTTCCTTTCGACTATAAAAAGATCCAGATCTGACAAAATATAATGCTAAAACTTCCAGATTGGAAACTCTGTGACGAAAGCAGGACAGACATAATAGCCGCACCAGGCACGTTCAATGCTCGAAACGTATGCTTGCATATTTGAAAGAAATTTACGCAACATGTTTTGAAAATAGTTGCGGCACACAGTTTGAGAACCACCGGACTAAATAGAGAGATATAAGCTTATTACGATGAAGTTTGCAATAATTATGTTGCCCTTCACAAGGTACCAATTGGCATCATTCAACTAAGTTTAGAGGCTTGAGTTTTGTTCTTCAATGGGGTCTGACGAACACTTCTGGTGAGAGTCTAATTTCCTGGAGTCGTGCTAGCAGAAGCCTAACTCAAATGTCAGAAAGTTTAACGATTATATCGGGAAACTTCACGCAGAAGCAATTCGATATGATTCGTATGCCTTGTGAGCATCTATTATATAAAAGTGAATGTATGTCAGTCTGCCTGTCTATCTGTCGGCGTGTAAGTTCAAGGGTGTAGGCGAAGGTTTGGTCGTAACGATTGTATCTGGTTAGTATCAAAACATGCAGAGACAATTGGATATGTTCGGTATGCCTCATGAATATCTATCAAATTAAGATACTTAACAAATCCTTTTAAAATTTGAGGTATTTTTGTCATATATTGAACAACTGAAGCCATTAAATATGGCGAAGGGTTCTAACTTTTTTATATATACGTGCATGTGTTTGTGTGTGTGTTCATGTGTTTGTTTATATATTTGTTTGTGTTCCAGCCCTTTTGGCCATGCCGTTTTGTCAACAGAATGAAAATTAACATCAGTACTCCACTAGACTCCTCCTTTTTTCATTACTAGAAAAAAAAAAGCTTTTCTGACTTTTGGGGGCCTTATTTTGACCAGTGTACTAATAATTAATTCTGGAGAATCTACATATTCCCTAGATGTTTTTTCTCACTCTATTTTTGATGTTTGCCTGTGGAAAACGCTAGTGATGTCACACATAATTTGTTCTGACCATATTTATTCTTCAATGGGATTTTTTTTCACGTGACTTTAAATTTTGATGGTCCAATACTTCAATCATTGACTGTGATGGCGAGTTTTATTGAAGGTTATTTCAATATGTTATTTTACAATTTATAAAATACATTCTGCTCATGTCTATGATCTTACTAATTTTCGATCCATTGTTGGAATTTTTACAATGTCGGTTAGAATATGAGAAAATGCATTTTGTTCACTTTTCGTTCCCCACTATTGTGGCCCTGTGCCATACTGAACTGGAGCACCTATCATAAATTGATAGTTAGCAAATACGTCTTGCTACAAAAATCCACGTGTTGTGAGTCTGATTCACACTGGGAGCCCTACTGTTTTAGCCGTGGGACTAACTAAGAGAAACTTGGTAAACAACACTAAATGGACGCATCATCGTAAAGCGAAGCTTAACAAGCCAATCCTTCAAATCTTTACTATTGTAGTGAGCTTGGCCCTCGATGAGAACTCTAGATTTCTAACCTGATGGCAGGCTAAGTTAAGCTTACTAAATATTAATTGCATTGTTTGTGAATCAGTGTGCATTGTTTGTGGGCCATTTTCTGAGCTGCAATCTTTTTCTTTGCTTGGATTCTGACTTTTTAATTCTTAGTGTTGTTTTTTTTTTGTTTTGTTTTTTGTGAAATTTAAGTCCTGTTCCTGCCTTCAAATAAGCGATGGGCTGATTGGAGTTTTGCAATCGTTACTATCCGACATCTTATTGGGTCTACCTCCTCTGTTCTTGGCTCAATTTTTTCTGTTTTCCTTTTTTTTTCTTCCATCAGACCCAATTTGAGGAATATATTCTCCTTTTTTTTTTTACATATTCAATAATTTTTTATAATTTGTATTTTCATCGGAAGGTACAAAAAATAATGTTTTCGTTAAAGTGAAATAGATAAGAGTATACGTTCTCACTTTTTATTTATAGATCTAAATTTTGCTAAATTTAGTTAATAATATCTTAATTGATTACACTAAAGAGAATCAACCGAAATACTTCGAAGCCATAGTTTCGTGCGACGGACGGAAAATTATTTTACGCGACAGTTTTAACAGGATGAAGTCCAGCCCCTTCAAAACGTGAACCTTTTAAACGGGCATGTCATGATCTAACTATAATTGAATAAATCTCTGCGTGGGTCGGTATTAATATTTGTCGTATATATTAGTCAATAAACTGGGCATCGTGGTGTCGATTTTGAAGTTTTGCTCCGCAATTCTCAAGAAAACTAATAGAAAATAAATGAACAAAAAATTACAGGTTTTAAATCTAACCTGGCAAAATTGGAGAAAATTAACTGAAATACTTTGAAGCTGTAGTAGGAAAAACGGAAATTTATCTTACATCACTATTATTGAAGGCTGCTACACAAACCATAAAGTTCGGTTCCTTCAAAACTTTCATTTTTGAAACGGGTACTGCTCTAGTGTTTTAATTACAACAGAAACCGATAAATTGAAATTTGGACACTTTATATCACGTCTATTGTCCATGATTTTGAAGTTCAGTTGCAACGAAATTTTTTAATAATTAAAATCCGTTAAAACTACTTAATTTACGATCACTGCTCAGTTTTTCACGATTGGATAGTGTTTATGAGATGAACAACCTTATAATCACGAATGGCAATGGATTTATTCCGGGTAATAATGAAATTATTCAAAGCTTCCACTAATAACACACACACATATAATATAACATGAGTGAAAAAGACTTTTTCAATAGATAATTCCAGATTTTACGTTCTGTTTCACTTAAAAAGATTTTCAAATGAACAGTTCATTGGAAAATCTTTTTTCAAAGTGAAACAGAATGTAAAATCTGTAATGAACCATTGAAAAAAATCTTTGCTCATGTTATAATCGCTCTACCGATGATATCGAGCACTATTTTGAATAGAGATCTACTTAAAACATATCCAAGCGTCTGTCGTGTATATATTATATCTATATATATATATATATATATATATGGGCCAGGCAAATTTCATTAATTATCTGAATATAACTTGGAAATTAATGCACCAATGATATCACAAAGGAAATACACAAGACACAGGAGATGAATTAGTTAATTGATTCAATAAATACGAGTACCATTTGTTCAATACTGGTTATTATTGAATCACCCAACTTCAGCTGAAAAATCAACAGGTATTTTTGTACAGCATTCCGCAAAATGAGGGTAATGGGTTAATTAAAGATACTCTCTCTCTCTCTCTCTCTCTCTCTCTCTCTCTCTCTCTCTCTCTCTCTCTCTCTCTCTCTCTCTCAATAACAGATCTAATTCGAAGAACGTCGAAGAGCAAGCCACAAAAATGGAACAGAGATCATATTGATATGTATATCTGTTACGATAACAGAATGTTTCCTGACTAATGTGACCTTTCTCGTTTCGAAATGGCCGCCTCTCGAACTGTAGATTTGCAGGTGCTGATGGCGAATTTAAAGTCAAAGAAGCAGACGACAATAACTCTAATCAAACCCCCAAAATACTAACCCTGAAAACACCAATTCTAAAAAAACGCTAACCCTGCAGCTGGAGCAGCAGCCATTTCAAAACGATAACAATAGCCGAATTCTTCTTTTTATTCAATGAATTGTAATTTCAAGTGATGTGTTCCTAATTATTTTCACTTCCTTTCTTTGAGTAATTGATAAACAGCAGCAGCTGTACAATCGTATGATTATTAAGCTGTCTAATTATACGCAAAATAAAGTAATTATTTGAAATTTGGTAATTGTTTGGATGAGATTTGCAAAAAGGGGTGTAACTAGATTAAGGCATAAAGCGTAAATTATGCAAACAATTTGGAACAAATTGGAGACTATTTACTTCTTATTTACATGATTTTGTGTGGAGAAATACTATAAGAAATCACAGAGAAATATTTTTTAATTATATTATGATATTAGTTCCAACTGTATATTGAATTTAGTGTTACAAATATTTTTTGTTATTTGCAATCCCAAACGTTAGAGCAACTCTAGACGCTAACTCTAACACTAGCACTAAACACAAGCCCTAAACACTAACCCTAACCCTGAACCCCAAACACTAAACCTAAATTGAATCTAGTAGCTCAATTTGACCACTGTTACCTTTCACGAATTGAAATGGCCACCGCTCCAGCTGCAAAGTTAGTGTTTTTATGGTTATTGTTTTAGAGTTAGTATTTTTGGGGCAACGGTTAGTATTTTTAGGATTAGTGTTAAGGTTGATGTCGTCTGCTTCCTTGACTTTTAATTTGCCATCAGCGCCTGCCACACAACAGCAAGAGCAGCAGCCATTCTGATCCGAGAAAGGTCAGAATTGCTAATTGGAAAATGACCTTGAAATGTTTGGGAACCATTGGGAAGCATGAAAAAGAAATATTGCAACATGTATGGTTATCAGCGAGCAGAATTGCGTCAACAACTGATGGAGGGCGACCGGTCAATTGAATTAAAAGTTGATGATTTAACGTGGGGAAACTGAAAATACATGAAAATAAATTAACTCACCTTCGCTTTTTAGCAAGTGTACCCACAAGCAGCGAAAATTGTGGCCAGAGATTTTTACTAGAAGATATTCACTACATGGATGAAATAATTACCAAACACTGGGAAAACCTCGAAAAAAATTTGAACACATGAGGTGTGACGTCACATAATGGTAACGTATTTTTGTATTTTATTGACATTTTCGATCTTGCTCCTCCGTATGAGATATTCTGGTCGACTGTGTTGCTATTCAGATATCCAAGTGGATTCCTTGATTTGTCGTCTGCTTCAGTCGGCGAATTTATCGAGCTAAGTTCATTTTATACTTAATAATAATTCAACGCCTGTCAAGAGCAAGATTTTCAATGATGCAACAATGAACTGTCATGGAAACAGTTCACAGTTTTGAAACTTGGACGCTGGTCAGTCTGACTCGATGCGCTGTCATAGCAACATAATTGTCGATGCGACAACTGAGCTAGAGAACCAGCTACGGAGAAATGCCGAAGGCCAACGCTCATCCAGGGGGCAGAAGATATTATGCAATGAATACTTTGATGCTGTCCTCAAGCAATGCAAGATACTCGTAAACATCCAAGCTTCCAACCATACAGAGTGGCGTCAAACTTACGGACAAGGCGTTGCACCCACGTCTGTGAAGAGCGCTGTCGCAATCAACAAGAGCGTATAGAGTACATCCCGGCAACTTAATGATGGATTCCACGTATGGAAGACACTGTGTTCCAGAATTTCAACTCCGTCATCACCAAAGGTGTCATCAAAGCCACAACAACAATTCACAACCAGTCTATAGGAGATGTTGAAAGTAATATCGTCTTGGCGGACTATCATAAGCTAAGATAAGCCAAGCAATCTTTACTGACTTGAAGTCTATTGAATTTTCACGGCAAAAAAATTAAAAGCAAAATGGACGTTACAAAATAGGGAGAAAATAGATTTGCTGCGTCTGGAGACACATCTAATTGGACAGGCGCCTAACGTGGCGCTATGTTTAACAAACTTGTCATGCGAACGAATTTGCTAGTGTAGTAAGCTCGATCCTCACTGAGCACCACAATCCAGTAGCCCTCTTCTAGATTTATTCTACAATCTGAGTTAAGCCCCTCTGCACCCCCGAGTCACCAATATTTAACTCAACATTTTGTTCGGAAATTATCTAAGGATCATAAAAAGTTGTTGACACTGGCTGATCATGATAGTTTGTCCGCCATCTTGATTTAAAGACGGCAGCCATTTTAGTTATGATTACGATGAAATCACTCTCCCCATCATTTGCATCGGAACAATTAATTTACATTTACAACGTAGTTTCAAAATGAAAACTTGTGAGCGGTGATAGCTATGACATAATTGTCAATATCATTAAAATTCATCGGGGACTTTTGGAGATATTGGCCCCACCATAACCCAGGATAATCAGGTGGACAGACAGAGAACCTTTAGAGCTATTGTGTGGTGCGAACAGTTAGCTAGGACGTGGTGAGATAGTTGTGCATAGACCCACTCAAAATATTCTGGAGATCACGTGAATAGACCGAGAAATTTTGAAGATATCATACAGTGTTGACAAGTAGCTTCAATGCACGAGGTAATTGTGAATGGATCCGCTCAAAAATGTAATGAATACTTTCTTAATCGATTTACCTCTCTTCCACTAAATTCCATTGGAAGTAATTCAGAATCTTTGCTGTTATTAGGTTGAGAGTCAGTATTTCGAAGGTATTTTGTGGTTTCCAATGTTTGCTAGAACAAAGAGGAAATAATCGTGCATGGATCATCCATAAAATTCCCTTTCCAATGATATACAACGTGATTTCAACCTGACCATAGCCGAGAACCCCAAATGGCTACCATCTTTAAATCATGATGGCATACAAACGACCATGAACCAGCAAGTGTTACCTATATTTCATGATTCTTATACGATGTAATAACAAGAAATTAAGTCAAAATTGGGTGACTTAGAGCTTCACATGCGGTCTAACTCAGCCTCTAGAGTAACAGAGCCAAGCATAGTTAATAACCTTGACCTTATGCCGTATCAAGCAAAGCCTGGTGATTGAGAGTCTGTTAAGCGGCTGAAATAGTTGCGTATTTCCCACCGGGATCAGAGATCTGCGTTCAAGCCCGGGTTAAGGATTTATTATGTGTTAAGGGCAGTAGTTTTCGTTTTTTTTTTTTTGATGACATGAAGTCTTTCGAGTGCGCTGTGACGGTAATTTATATTTTTTCATTGCTGAAATATGTAGATGCGTTGAAAGAAAATACTAGTAAAAAAAGATTAATAATGGGTGACAATGTTTCATTGAGAAAAAAGTTACAGATGATTAGACTTCCCTGGGACAAAAGTGATGTGAGTTGTGTCTCACTGTGAGCTAATCCTTCATTCCTAATCTCTGCTTTTTACTCACTGCCTTAGACTGAGGGTACGAGTAGTTTCGATGAGAATACAAATAGGATTCATATGAAAGAAAATAGCACTTTTTGAAGTTGCACTACGATTAATGGGTAAGGTAAGTATCTACCAATATATATATATATATATGAATTATAAATAAGCGTTATATTACATAGAAACTTATTTGAAATGATCTCCCGTCATTACACTGTTAATGTATCAATCAACCTAGACAACGTAAATACAATAAACAATTAAATAAAATGGGGCGACTGCTGGAATCGAATTGTTCATCATTATTGTCTAAATTATATTAATCGTGTAATGACAAGAGATCATTTCAAACAAGTTTCTGTATAATACAACGCAATTTATAATTCATTCTGTCGGGTCACATACATCCATTTCTTAATATATATATATATATATATATATATATATATATATATATATATATATATATATATATATATATGTATATATATATATATATATATATGTGTGTGTGTGTGTGTGTGTGTGTGTGAATTATTCATCTTCGCGGTTATTTTCTGATGTTTTCTTTTCTTTCATTTTTTGTAGTCAGACAATTCATCTCAGAACAATTTCAACTTTATATTACTTTTACTTCTACCTCATATATTGAATATCTTTTAGATTTTGTTTACACTATATATTTCCTTATTTCTATCCTCGCTTAATAATTTGCCTCTTCATTCCAGACTTTACGTGGAGCCAAAAAAAAAACAAACTACGATTGATTCCGACTCGCGATAAAAGACAAGAAAAAATGCTGTCAGAAAAAGAGACATCAAAGAAACCAATTTGAACTAGCAAAACTATACACAGTGTTTCCGATTACAACAACTGATGGCGC
The DNA here is from genome assembly GCA_963457665.1 of Thysanoteuthis rhombus. Classification (NCBI taxonomy): domain Eukaryota; kingdom Metazoa; phylum Mollusca; class Cephalopoda; order Oegopsida; family Thysanoteuthidae; genus Thysanoteuthis; species Thysanoteuthis major. Next base: position 16,642,313 of record OY735209.1, read on the forward strand.
ATCTTCGGTTTGGAATTAGGGTTTGTTAATGAAAAAGTAGATTGAAAATCAGTTGCCTCCGTGTCGTGCGATACACGTAGGCAGTTCCTTTTTTCAGCCAGGTTGGTGGTATCGTTCAAGCTTCTGTTGACCAGTCAGAGCCCCTATCTCCGCTGTCTGTTGGCGGCTCATGTTGGGACTGTCTCCCCTTTCTCTGGTCTATTTGCGTCTATTTGGCTAAATGATTTTATTCGCAGGTCTTGTCATGATGAGCCTTGAGACGTGCCTCCACCAACGGAGGCGCTGTCTGCAAATGGCGATTGTTATGGAGGGCTGTTATGATCCTTTTCTAACTTTATTTTTGCACATAGTCCTTCCATTTGATGCCAATGATTTTACATCGGTATTTTGTGCCAAAAGCGACAGATTTCCTCACTTGGGTTGTCTTAAGTTGCCAGTTTTTGCAACCGTAAGGCATCGTTGATATTAAGTTTGAATTATAGAAACTCACTGTCGTTCCCAGGATATATTTCCTGCTGCTCAATACTTTGCTTAGCTGGTTGAATGCTGCAGTTGCCCTTCTGATTTCGAAATTCAGGGTCATTAGTTACAGTCGAGATGATCTGAACGAAGTAAGCAAGAAAGTCGGCCTACACATGAACTTCAGTAAAATGAAAATCATGCGCAATAATCATGTTGAGAATAAGAACATAACAGTCAAGATAGAAGATGCTAAACTCGGCAAGGTAGACCACTACATCTACCTAGGACAACGAATCTCCATGAGACCCTCAAAAGAGGAGGAAATCAAGCAAAGAATCACTCTTGGATGGCAAGCCTTCGGCAGAGCAAGCTCAACATTCAAAAACCAGATGATTCCAATAATCCTAAAAAGAAAAGTATACAACCAATGCATTCTCCCGATAGTCATTTATGGAGCTGAAACATGGAACCTAACCAAGAGACAGACCTGCAAACTGAGAAGTATGAAACGTGCACATAAGAGAATCGTGCTCAACCTTACATGGAAAGATCACAAGACAGCACAGTATATAAGGAAGAAAACGGGCGTCCGTGACATCATAGAAACTGTTTGAAAACTCAAATGGAAATGGGCAGGCAATGTTGCAAGAATGAAAGACAACCGATGGACATCACGTCTCACAACATGGATCCCCCAGGATCACATGCGGAACCGAGGCCGGCAGAACAGAAGATGGAGAGATGAACTGGACAGATTCAGGGAATACAGGCTCTGCGATGCCCATGATAGAGAATTGTGGCGAATCCTGGGGAAGGTCTATGTCCAATGACGGACGTTAAAGGACTGATGATGATGATGATGATGATGAGTAACTGTCAAACAGTAGAGCAAGAACTTGGAACCGCGATTTGTCACATGTGGATGACATGTTGGCGATTCTTTCACAATACAGTTGAGAGAAGGAAAATATTCCAAATCGTAACCAATGACACTTTTGTCATACGGTCAGTATTGCACTATTTAGATTCTTGCTGCTACTAAAATACTAACTTTAAGTACAAGACTCATGCTCAGACCAATGCAGAAAAATGCTACATGACTATCGCAAATTTTGCAAATATGCAGATGTTCTAAGCACAACTGGGTCGGAAGATCATGAAGCGCCAATGCCCAGTTTCGAAAATTGGTATTTGAAATGTTTCATTACAAACTACAGGCATTATTTCGTCCTTTCAGTCAACTTGTCTAGTTTCTATACAAGGGGCGTGTGTCTAATGATCTAATTAATGTAGATATTGTCCGAAAATGTATGATAATTGAAAGCTTTCGACCATTCTTACGTGTTGAGCGTTTTTCGAATTTAAGGATAACATTGATAGATAGATAGATAGATAGATAGATAGATAGATATGAACAGACCCCGACATAAAGAAAGAAAGAAAGGAATGAAGGAAGCATAGATGGAAATTACAGAGAGTTAGAAGGAGAGCAGTGAAGAAAAACAAGAATCGAAAGTTCAATGAGGCGTACATTATGAAGTTTAAACCCAATTATTGCCAGATCACTTGACCCTGAATAAAAGATTTTTTTAGGTACGAAGCAATTTATCAAGAAATACCTTTTTATTAAGTTTCAAGTAAATTTTACATGAAACAGCTGAGAAAATCGATTTAAAAACATAAAGTTTAAACGCCATCATTACCTTGAGTGGAATATTTCTCTAGCCTCCTAAGGGATGCCTCTTTTCACCAAGTTTCGAGTCAATCTGACTTGAAACAAATGAGAAAATTAATTTTGAAACAAAGTTTAAACGCCATTATTGCCAGATGATCATGTGACCCCGAGTGGAAGATTTCAAGAACAAGTAGGAAGCACCTTTCCAGGATACACCTTTCTACCAAGTTTCAAGTAAATCTGGCCTAAAACAGGTGAGAAACACTGTGGGTACAGGCCTGCCGAGCGACCGACCAACGGCCTGACGGACGAACGGATGGAAGGACGGTCAGAGCCTCTCACAAAGAGGCGAGGACGCCTCTCTTCATTATTGTACTCAACCCCTCCACGTAAAAACGGCCTGAAATCTCACCCGACCGACACCGTGCCCTATAAATAAAACAAAGAAGTCCCGATCGATGGTATTACTTCATGGCATAGTAGGGTCTTGAACTGCAGCGAATTTACGGAAAAGAAATTCCAATGATGTCGCCCACGCGTTTTGCAGTCGCTTGGTCGTCTTGAAGAACAGACTTTCTCCAGACGGGGGTAGGGAACTAAACAGATTAATAACACATCTTTTGGTTTAAAATTGAACCGAGCTTTTGATATAACCGTATTGTCAAACTCCAGTCGTACTCTCCCCGTAACAGCAAGAACAACAACAATCCTCGCCTAATTTAGGGGAGGCAACTCTCAACTGATTGCATTTCCAATATAATAAGAAATCAATATTATTGGAAATGAAATCACTGAAGTTTTGCTTACCTATATTTTTATATTCAGTTGAAGAGTTCGACCAAGCAGCATCTAGACTTGTATATATTTGAGGTTATTTTATAAGCTTGGTATAATCTGGCACTACAGTAGTGATGCCGACACACACACACACACACACATATATATATATGCACTAGCAGCCATTACAAGTCAGTTGCTGGACAGTGCCTGTCCCATCTCCTTCCGTGATGACCACCATCGCGCTGACCTTTGATATGTCTTATCGGCAAACCTTTCTATCTCATCCCTCCATCTTGTGACTTGTCTTTCCTTGCTGCATTCACCGTCACATGGGCAACAATCGGTTACAATTTTGTTTCATCCTTTCTTGCTAAGTGTCCAGCCCATCTCCATGTCGGGTGTCTGATTATTTGCATTAAATCTTCCACTCTAGTCCTCTCTCTGATAGATGCTTCACCTTTTACTTCCTCTAAGAGTTATCCTTAATATTGCTCTTTCCATGGCTGTCTAAGCTGGTTCTCAATTCGTTTTATTAATTTCCATGTTTTGCATCCGTAAGTCATAGCTGGTATTATGAATTGATAGAATACTTTATGCTTTAAGCACATTGGCAAGGTGCTCTCCAATATGTCTCTATTCATACCAAATGTTTTCCAGCCGATCGATATGCGTCGTTTTTATTTCGCTTTCATTGTCGTTCTCTAACTTTATTATCTGACTTAGGTAAACGTATTTGTCAACCTCCTCTAAAACATCAACTTCTATTCCTAAGGTCTTTTCTTTCAGACTTTATTGTTGAACAGTACTTTTGTCTTTGCCCTGTTCATCTATAAGCCTATTTTCCTACTTTCCCTTGCTGGATCAGTCGATGTATATTGATAGATAGATATAGATATACATATATGTATGTGTTTGTGTGTGCGTGTGTGTGAGTGCTGTTTGCACAACTCTCATAAAATTCACATTCTCAAACGAGATAGACTGAGATAGATTGAGATTGAAATACAAATGATCAGACTTATACATAGAGACTGGGATAGATATGAACAGACTGATAGATATATAGAGACTGAGATAGATATGAATAGACTAAGATAGATATATTGACACTGAAAGATATGAACGGAATAAGTTTTATATACAGAGACTGAGATAGGTATGAAAAGACTAAGATGTGTAGAGACTGAGATAGATATGAATATACTAAGATAGATATATAGAGACTGGGATAGATATGAAGATATATACATGGAGACTGAGAAAGATATGAACAGATTAAGATAGATATATAGAGACCGAGATAGATATGAACAAACTAAGATAACTATATAGATAGATATGAACCGACCAAGATATATAGAGACTGGGATAGATATGAAGATAGATACATAGAGACTGGGATAGATATGAAGATAGATATAGAGAGACTTAGATAGATATGAAGATAGATACATAGAGACTGGGATAGATATGAAGATAGATATATAGAGTGATAGATATGAAGATAGATACATAGAGACTGGGATAGATATGAAGATAGATATAGAGAGAGATAGATATGAAGATAGATACATGGAGACTGGGATAGATATGAAGATAGATACATAGAGACTGGGATAGATATGAATATAGATATAGAGAGACTTAGATAGATATGAAGATAGATACATGGAGACTGGGATAGATATGAATGTAGATATATAGAGTGATAGATATGAAGATAGAAACATAGAGACTGGGATAGATATGAAGATAGATGTATAGAGGCTGAGATAGATATGAACGGACTTAGATAGTTAGATAGGTAGATCAATAGATAGAAAGCGGGTATCTGGGTATTGATTGATATGAGCAGAAGTGAATGAAAAAAAACAATGTTTGTTATGCACAAGCCTGTCCATCCGCCGATTGGCTACATGCCAACATAACAGCATCTCTACTACTACTACCGGTTCTACTACAGCTTCATCTCGAAGAGGCTCCACACTGTTTGTTTCGTAGGCACAACATGGATCGACTGCACAAACATTCGATGCTGGAAACGGGGGGGAGGATATTTGGGATACAGCGTACACTCACTACACAATTTCCCGAAACTGTCCTGAAAATGGCCACATATTTTTTTTTTTTTTTTTGTCAATTACCCGCGAGAGCTTAAAGTACACTGGAACCCCAAGTTGAATGGGTTCGTCTCGTTCATTCCCAATGGTCCTATCCGTGATCCCCGATCATAAATCCTTGATCCAGCCTTACAGTGAAGTACTTCCCAATACCCCTTTCCGTCACTGCAGATATTGTTTCCGATCATAACTTTTTTTCTGTCGATTCCAAGTAAAGGACTAACAAGCTATGTTACTTTGCGCTGCCAAGCTTCGAATAAAAGGAATTTATTTTGCGCAACAAATTATTTTTCAAAATAATCTCCTTCTTTGTCAATGCACTCAATCAAAAAACCCCTCCTCAATCACATAGATCGAACATTATACAGTGAAAGATTCAGTTTAAGAAAAGTCCAGATTCATCAAAACAAAATAACAACAAAATGCTTTTTAAATAATCAAGTATGATGCGATTGCTAGATTATTTAAATACCGCCGTTAACCAGTAAATCATAAGGAAAAAATAACAGATCAGGATACAGGTTGTATAGCAATGATCAATAAGCTAATCTTGCTGGCTGTTGTTAGTAGGTTCAATCCTCATTGGAATTCCCGTTGTTTGCGGTCTGATACTTTCTTAAAAAGACAAATCAAATGGAGAAAAAAGGGGCCAGGACGCACGTCGTACAGTGATTTTGTGACTTTTGTACTCATCATATAAAACAAACTATCGTATATATATATATATATATATATATATATATATATATATATATATATATATATAGATATAGATATATAAGTACAACTTATAAGTATTTGTACAAGCACAAAATCTTTTTTTATTAACTAAGATTGTAGAGGCAATTAAGAATTCCGAGCAGAGTGGGTATCCAAATAACCTTACCAGTTTGGTAACTCTTTCAAATAGCAATGCGAGTCCGCTGTTTCAATCTCCCTAATCGATTCTGTACAAAATTTTAGAACGATAAAAAAAATATCATTCAGCAATGCAATTCAGTTGATAAATATATTCTCCAGAAATTTAGCATTCAGAACCACAAAACATGACTAAATGCATTCCTTGTTATGCGGATTGCTATAAAATTTGGTTCTTCGAGCCTAATGAACCAAACAATTAAAAGCAAAACGTCTGCTTATTCAAATGCTCATGATGAGTACCATATATTTTCCCAATTGGTTCGTCCCATTGCCTGATATCTTGAGAAAATGTCTCGTCACTGGCATGCCACAAAAGTCGGCGTTGAAGAGAAAGCATGAATTAACATTTCAGCACACTACTCTTCCATAAATCCTTCATAAACTAGATAGTAGTAACAGTAAATAACTGTTACATCCATTGTCAGCCGTGACAGGGTTACTATCTATCTATCTTACGTAAGAGAAAGACAAACACACAGGGACCTGCTTGTTAACTGAGGTAATTTAGTTTTCCAATCAGTATCAGTGGTTGATGGGAAAAAAACTGGATTTCTAATGTTAATCTTTAGGTAAGCATTCTTTATTTAGAACACTAGCGCAACACAATCTTTCTATCCTCATTATACCCTTTCCGCCCTGGAAGATATCTATAAATGGAGAGCACACGTTTTCCGTGAGAATACACAAGATACATTCGCTATTCTCCTCGTGTATTATCTTATACGTCAATTTCAACTGACAGTCTACAGTTGTCGCGTAGTAATCTCTGTGAATATAGCCTTGAACTTACGGTCTTGTCATGTTGTTCCCGACCTTTTCAAGGTCATTTCCCTCTTTTGTCAGTAAGACAAGTAAGTTTCAAGAAAGAGTAATTTCAAATAATTATTTTATTTTGCGTATGATTAAACAGCTTTATAATAAGAATGAGTATGATTTTATAATCGTTCAGCTGCTGCTGTGCTTTTGTTACTCAAAGAAAGCAAGCGTAAATAGTAGGGAACACATCTGAATTTTCTAATTTTCAAAATAGAAGAGTTCAGTTAGCGTAACAGATATACACATTAATGTGATCTCTGTTCTTGTTTTTAAACTGCGATGTAAGCCGGCAGTTCTCAGAATGGCAGAAATTACTTCTCAAGACCAGATTCAAATAGATTCACAGCGTTTCAAGAAATTGAGTCACCCGAAAACAGAGTGATTAAAGAAAGATACACAGCGTTCTATTTGCTTTTAATTGGTTCAGAGAAAATACGATATATAGAGAGGGCAAAGAAAGGGGAATATTTTCTTCTATTTTATTACGTCACACTTTGTCATATCATTCTTTTTTTAGATCATTTCTAAACATAAATAAATAGGAGGTGCGAGAAAGAAAGGAAAGAAGAAAGAGAAGATAGAAAGAAAAAAAGAAAAACGGGAAGAAAGATTAAACACAGTATAACTAGTATATACACTTCATACTAATAATTTTTCCATTTGCCAATGAATTATATTGCATTTTGTATGATATTTTCTCTTTATTTTCTCATGTAAACATTATTTTTGTTTCGGACGTTTAAACGTTTTAAACTTGAAAATAAATAGTTTTTTCCACAGAAATAAATGCCACCAAATCCTGTCAAAAATGTATACACAGCGTCGTAGTTTGTTTTAACAGGGTCTTTTTTTTGTAACTAGTTCTTCGATTTGTCGGTTTATCAGTAAGAAACATTCCCAGTTCTTTTAATCCAAAAGTATTCACCACAATTTCTATTTTTTACCCAATAGCATGTTGGAAACCGCTGGTTAGTCATACTGAAAGCACCGGTTCTCATCTGATCATCATCATCATCATCATCAGTCTTTCAACGTCCGTCGTTGGACATAGACCTTCCCCAGGATTCGCCACACTTCTCTATCATGGGCGTAGCGGCGCCAGTACTTTCTGAATTTGTCTAGCTCCCCATCTCTCCATCTAATATTCTACCTGCCTTGGTTGTGCATGTCGTGAATGGCGATGTCCATAGGTTGTCTGCCATTCTAGCAACATGGCCTGCCTACGGCCATTTGAGATTTTTGATGGATTCTATGATGTCCCTGACCCCTGTCTTCTTCCGGATGTACTGTTCTATCATGTGGTCTCTCCGTGTGAGGTTGAGCGTAATCCTTTTATGTGTACGTTGCATGGTTCTCAATATGCGGATCAGTCTCTTGGTTAGGTTCCATGTTTCAGCTCCATAAGTGACTATTGGGAGGATGCATTGGTTATACACCATTCTGATCTTATTTGCATTGAGCTTAACTGACGAATATCGAACAGAACCAAATGGCAAAATGTAAACAAATAAACAAAAACTCGCCATCATAGTCAATAAGTGAACGACCGTTGAGTCAAATTTTGAAGTCATGTAAAAAAAAATCCCGTTGAAGAATAAATATGGTCCGAATACATTCTATTTATGACATCGCTGGCGTTTTCCATAGGGAAACATCTAGAAGAGTGTAAACAAGCACCTAGAAATATCTAGATTCAAGAGACTCCAATGTTAGAAATAAACTCGTTAAAACGAGACTTAAGAAAGCCCCAAAACCTTTTTCCCAAAAAATAAAAAAGCTTTTTTAAAAACGAGTATTGAGGGGTACTGATGCCAGTTTCGAAGTCTGTTGTCAAAACGGTATGGCCAGGAGAGCTGGAAGACACGAACGAACGCATAAGCAAACAAACACACGCACATATGGAGAAGGACATCACCCTTCGCCATCCTTGATGGCTGTGGTTGTTCAATTACTTTCAAATTGTTACAACAAAACCTTTCCATCAAGATATATATACATATATACATATGGTCATTATATATTTTCAATTTGTAAAAATACAAAAAAAAGAAGTAGAAAACATTTTATCCGTTGCTGATGTTTAATCACAGTACTCAATATTGAACATAGTAAATATAGCTATTGATACATGGGGGGAAAAGAATTACGAGGGTATATACCCGGGAATGTCAACATTTCGTGCATAACGCAGTCATCAGCAACCAACAAGGTGTTTTTTCATGTAACTGATTACCAGAAAAAAAATATGCTGCCAGTCGCAAATGAGTGTGTTTTGGCAGGAAGTGTTAAAATTCACCGTGTATATATCTTTGTAATTCTTATCATATATGTATACCTGCATATGCATGTGTGACGCTGGTATATGTGTTTATACAGGCTGTTTCAAAAAATGCTTTAAATGTTGAAAATGTTACTTCCATGGAAATACCTTTATTGGAAAAACAAATCCGAGATTATGTTTCAAAATAGTCTCCACCTATACAGCATCCAAGTCAACACATTCTCAGAATCCTCTCCAGGTGTTCTCCAGAAACACTTGGGCATATTTACTTGGGTATAGTTACAATCACACCTGTAATTATCCCCCAGAGATATTTTCAAGACAGTATCTCTATTTTCATTTCCTTACTTCAAAAATCTTAACACTATTTTCATTTCTTTGTTTCAAAAAGAAATGTTTACACTATTTTCTTTTTTGTTGCAGTTGATTGAAGTAGCAACAAGAAAGTTTCTCGAACAAATAAGAAAGATCGCTGCATGGATGGAGATCTTCCAAACATCTACCGTGATGCGTTAAAGCGCTAAATATATATATATATATATATATATATATATATATATATATATATATATTAGGTGGGTGTGAAAAATAATTGCAGTTTTTGTTATTTTAAACTTTGATGCTTATTTTGGAATAAAAATCTAAGTTTGTCCGTGAAATATACCATTTTGAGGTGTGAATTTTGCTCTATTCATTTCACTGTTTTCTTTTCTCTATTTATTTTACTTTGTTTGAGGTTGTCAAATCGTGGAGGGAAAAAAGAAAATACGAGCAACTTTGTTAATGAGTTAAAAATGGGGCGTAAATATTGGGAATTGCTTGCAATATCATGCAAGTATTTGGCCAGCGAACCGTCAACGAACGTATAGCTCAACATTTCCTATAATTTCGAAACAGAGACGAGAGCCTTGGGGATGTGGACATGCTTCCAATTGGAGGCCATTATTGAGGCGGTCCCACGCAAAACCACTGGGGGGTTGCAGAGGAACTAAACGTTGACTATTCAACTGCTGTTCGTCATTTGCATCAAATAAGGAAAGCAAAAACGCTCGACCAAAGTTAAGTGGCGATCAGCCTGAGCAGTGCTTAGATGGGTAACCATTAAGAAAGATCGGGCACAGCCATGGATAAAATAGTGCAGGATGAAGTGAGAGACGCCACTCCAGATGCTGATCGCCTCTAGATTTATACCACACATCGCATGCAAAGAACATAGATACTACAGATATGTGGAGCCCGAGCAGGGACATCTGAAGCCATAGCAAGCGTAAGGGTACCACTACTTATAAGTATACACGGCGTTATATATCGAGAAAACGATACGAGTGCTTTTGTTCCTATATGGCTACTCCACTGACGTACGTTATATCACCATTGATAGATATAAAAAGCAAACATGCAAGTGGAGATAATTAAGCAGACATCAATCATCAGCAGCAGTTTTGGTTACGTATCCTAACGTTAGGTTCATTAGTAATTGAGATACCGTTTTCGTAGAGAAGATTTTATATTTTTTCATTGGAAAATTGACACATACAATCCTGGTCTCTACGAAGACTGGAAAATCAATTATTGAAGGTATGGGATTAATTCACGCATATGACAGACAGCTATTTATTTGCTACGCTCAAATAAGTCCGGCATATATATATATATATATATATATATATATATATATATATATATATTTATATATATATATATATGTGTGCATTCACATATATATACATATACATACATATACATATAAATATACGCGTATATATATGTATTTATACATATATATATATATATATATAGATACATACATATATACACATTTATATATACACATATATACATACATAATTTATACATAAACATATACATATACATATATATATATATACACATACATACATACACATATACATATACATACATACATAATTTATACATAAACATATATATATACATACATACCTACATACATACATGCATACATATACACATACATATACATATACACATACATATATACAAGTATTTAGAGAGAGAGGGACACAGAGAGAGAAGAAAGATTCAAACATTTGATAAGTAGTTTTACCGCTGGGTTTCTCCCTCTCCCTCTCCCTACTCATATGTCTATGTATCTGTTTCTATCTACCACAAATACCTACACGCACATGCATACATACACACACACACATACACATATACAAACTCATAGACATTCACAGTAAATAATGAACCCACAGTTATAGGAACACATATGCATATATAAAGGGCACTCAAAAGATATCAACCGTAGAGCGAGCTAGCCTCGTAGCCTGTAATGAGAAACTGTAGTGAGTTCCATCCTCACTGAGTGCTCTATTATTGTAGCCTTGTGCCAGACTCGGCTCAGCTTTGTAAAGATCTAAAAAGGGTGCTTACAGTAGAGTAATTGCGCGTAAGCTAGTCTCATTGTCCATTGCTGCTGTAAAGGGTCCGATGCTCACCGAGTTCCCTCCAAAGCTCAGTAAATATCTGTACACAGCATTCTGTTATTGCAAATACAAATCGGCATTAATTTGAGAAAACAATCCCAAACCCTACAGAGGTATGGACGAATTCGAGTTGATACATTAACAAGACAGAGAGTGTATGGCTTATTCTAACACTGATCCAAATGTGATAAATACGTGGGTGTGTATGTTTGTATAAGCGCACATAAGTATCTAATGGGACTTGGTTTATCGTATATACACACTTGGCGTATACACATCAATATTCATACGATGCAAGTGCATGTGTTTTCACACACACACATATATATAGATATACCCGAACATACGCGCGCACTCATAGATGTACATACACGTAAGTGCGTACAAGACTTCAGCATTTAACAAGTCTGTTTATTTATTTTATTTTTTTTGTAAATACTCGAAGCTACATTTTCATATACGACTTCGTTGATTGATAAAAAAAATATATAAATAGATAGGTAGATGCAAATAAGCTTATATATATATATATATATATATATATATATAGAGAGAGAGAGAGAGAGAGAGAGAGAGAGGAGTAAGAGTGGTAGATATAGACTGATAGACGTGTATTGGCTCAGATAGATATAGATAGATTGATAGATCCAAATAAGCTTATTTATATACATAGAGACAAAGAGATATATATATGTGTGTGTGTGTGTGTGTGTGTGTGTGTGTGTGTGTGTGTGTGTGTGTGTAGAGAGAGAGAGAGAGAGAAAGATGCAAATAAGCTTATATATATATATATATATATATATATATATATATATATATATAAAGAGAAAGAAAGAGATGCAAATAAGCTTAGGTGCAAATGAGCTTATATATATATATATATATATATATATATACATAGAGAGAGAGAGAGAGAGAGAGATGCAAATCAGGATAGATGGATAGATAGATAGATAGATGGATAGATGTGAAGAAGCAAATGAGGTTGATAGACAGATAAATAGACTGATAGAAAACTGTTATTTGTCATATAAGCGTGAGGCGATCGGAGTTGAAAAAATTAAATAACACAAATCGAAAATGAATGATTTACGTCTCTAAACAAAGAAAGTAAAGTTTAATAATGAAGGTTTGATAGATAGATACGATTAGAATAGTAAATCACTGAAGACAGGAAGAAGAGATAGATACACAAAAATGTGCTCGTATCCCGCTATTAAAGAAAAACCATAGCTAAACTCGTGAGTTACTTTTCTAATCGAATATCTGAAAATACACATCTCTCACTGAGTGGGTGTGTACGGATGACGCATTATCTACTACTAGGGGCCCAGGGATAAGCTTCAGTAAGGTTTCCCCCTTTACCTTGCCCACCTACACCACCGGTTGTCGAATAGAACGAAATGACATTGGGTCACGTTAAATAACGTATCTTTGCGCTATGCATAATGTACTGCGTGCAATGTAAAGTTAAACGAATCCATAGAATCCAGAATACTCACGCGACCACTCAATCAAACCATCTTTGTACACTCAATTAAACCATTTTTTTTTCTTCTTCTCGTTTCCGGACTCCTCTGCTTAAGCCTACTCAGCCTAATGTTTACTGGGTGTGTGCATCTACGTAGTCTTCGTGATAAGTGTTCGCAGATATGTGTGAATAAAAAAAATCACTGAAAAACAGTCAGCCGATTCGCTACTGCTTAGAAACGAATTAAAAACGAGTGTCTGAGGAGAAACTGCGTGAACGTACCTTAGACAACAACGGCACGGTCGAGGCTTCTTCGTAGCAGTGAATGGGCATCCGGCATAATCTTATGTAATGGTCTAGTCCGGTCGTTTAAGTTGAACGTTATCCACCCGAATCTGCTGAAATTCATTGGTAGCCTCTCCCCAGCATTCTAGTTACCCGCCCGACGACATGGCCACAAACGGTATGTGTACGGGTGGTTGGTTGCCGTATGTGCGCATGTGTGTGCTGCAGAGCAAGTGATAGAGATATGGCGAAGAAGAAGAAGAGGAAGTCAGGTTTTTTTTTTGTATTTGTTTTTTGCATGTAGATGTGTTAGATATATATTATTATCGATCTTCCAAGACCAAAAATTAAACGAGCGTAATATATCTGTAGGGCAGGGGGGAGACCAAACGTCACTGGGAATAGGATCAGCGAACTGAGTTCGAACTCTGACTGAGACAGCACTAATGCCTCATGAGCAAGCGTGGCAGGGTAAGGATCATCACACACGTCCATCCATGTCTGACACTCACTTTAAGAAG